>CM037795.1:34312576-34362576 GCA_021229015.1 Solen grandis | reverse complement strand
GGCCATTACCAAGTTTGTTCAAATTATGATCCTGGGGTCGAAATTTGATTTAACATAGACTTACATAAGAAAAACTAGAAAAACTTTGTCAGAAACCGCAAGGCCTGGAGTTTAGATATTTGGTGTGTGGCATCATCTTATGGACCATTACTAAGTTTGTTCAAATCATGACCCTGGGGTCGAAATTGGCCCCGTCCCAGGGGTCACGTGACTTTACATAGACTTATATAAGAAAAACTAGAAAAATCTTCTTGTCAGAAACCACAAGGCCTGGAAGTTAGATATTTGGTGTGAGGTATTCTCTGATGGACCATTACGAATTTTGTTAAATGACCCTGGAGTCGAAATTGGCCCCGCTGAAGGGGTCACTTGTTTTTACATAGACTTATATAAGAAAAACTAGAAAAATCTTCTTGTCAGAAACCACAAGGCCTGGAGTTTAGATATTTGGTGTGTAACATGGCCTAGTAGACCTCAACCAAGTTTGTTCAAACTATGGCTCTTGGGTCAAAATTGGTCCTGCCCCAGGGGTCACTTGATTTTACATAGACTTATTTAGGAAAAAAGTAGACAAATGTTTTTATCAGAACCCACTAGGCCTAGAGTTTAGATATTTGGTGAGTAACATGGCCTAGTGAACATCTACCAATTTTGATCAAATCATGGCCCTGGGTCAAAATTGGCTCTGTCCTAGGGGTCACTTGATTTTATATAGACTTATTCGGGCTATGACCTTCTAAGTTTGGATGGCAGGTACAGTTTTTGTGTTGAATTTAGATGATCTTGCTGTCCTTCTGTATAGATTATGTTTTCACTATGACTCGTAATACAATAATTGGCATTGAGGGCAATGTTTCTCAGGTGAGCAATTCAGGGCCATCATGGCCCTCTTGTTTGTATTGTTGTCATAATTATATTATGTGAATTGTTCCAAAGAATTTGATTAAATTAATATATGGTATAAAATTCTCTGAAAACATTGTTATTAATAGCAAAACCAGCAGCTTTGCTTTAGATTTTTTATTTTGTTTTTTGTTTGTTTTTTGTTAACTTTATACCAGGTCAAAAGATACAAACATATAATGAACCTAAGTTGCTTATGGTCTTCCACTACCATTTTCTCTAGGAAATATGTCCTGCTGATGGTTTACTTTAAGTTCGTATATAGTCTGTATAGAAATTTTGAAATTATACTTTTTTATTTGGAATTTTAATCAAGGTTAAACTGAGTCGTCTAATGAAGTGATGGTACTCTGGTGAGTGTTCTAGGGTCATTATAGCCCTCTTGTCTCCCTTTATTTTATATTTCAGTTTTTGTCAAGAACATAACTCCTAAAATATTCGAGGGATTGATTTTAAATAGATAGTGAGTAACAGAAGTGCAATGATTATGAAACAGAACTCTGTCGGGTTTTATTAGCTCACCTGAGCATGCTCAGGGTGAGCTTTTGGGATACTTGATTGTCTGTCTGCCGTCTTCCGTCAACAATTTGATGTTTACACACTAGAGGCCACAATTTTGATCCAATCTTCCTCAAACTTGGTCAGAATGTTTGTCTTGATGATATCTTGAACCCTTTCGAAAATGGGTCAGGTTGGATCAAAAAGTAGGTCAGTAGGTCAAATCTTAGAAAAATCTTGTTTACACACTAGAGGCCACAATTTTGATCCAATCTTCTTCAAACTTGGTCAGAATGTTTGTCTTGATGATATCTTGAACCCTTTCGAAAATGGGTCAGGTTGGATCAAAAAGTAGGTCAGTAGGTCAAATCTTAGAAAAATCTTGTTTACACACTAGAGGCCACAGTTTTGATCCAATCTTCCTCAAACTTGGTCAGAATGTTTGTCTTGATGATATCTTGAACCCTTTCGAAAATGGGTCAGGTTGGATCAAAAAGTAGGTCAGTAGGTCAAACCTTAGAAAAATCTTGTTTACACACTAGAGGCCACAATTTTGATCAAATTTTCCTCAAACTTGGTCAGAATGTTTGTCTTGATGATATCTTGATATCTTTCGAAAATGGGTCAGGTTGGATCAAAAAGTAGGTCAGTAGGTCAAATCTTAGAAAAATCTTGTTTACACACTAGAGGCTACAATTTTATCTAATCTTCCTCAAACTTGGTCAGAATGTTTGTCTTGATGATATCTTGTAACCCTTTCGAAAATGGGCAGGCGGACCGAAAAGTAGGTCAATAGGTCAAATCTTAGAAAAATCTTGTTTACACACTAAGGCCACAGTTTTGATGCAATCTTCCTCAAACTTGGTCAGATTGTTTGTCATGATGATATCTTGACCATTTGAAAATGGGGGGGCTGGATAGAAATGTAGGTCATAGGTCAAATCTTAGAAAAATCTTGTTTATACTCTGAGGGCAACATTTTTGGGTCCAATCATTCCTCAAACTTTGGCAGATTGTTTGTCATGATGATATCTCTTTTGTGGATGGGGTTCAGAAATTCTCTGAACATTGTTTCACCTCATCATCTTAATTCTAAAGCAATCTGTTTTGTACAGGCAATGAATGATACTTTACTCGGGTGAGCGATCTAGGGCCCTCTTGGCCCTCTTGTATTTTTAGCTGACCTGAGCACAGTGTGCTCATGGTGAGCTACAGTGATCGCCTTTTGTCTGGCATCTGTGCTTCTGGGGTCAACAATTTTCCTTCTAAACCACTGGGCCAAATTTGATGAAAAGTGCCTGTGGTGTTCCTTGCATGAAGCTCTACTAAAATTGTTCAAATGGTTCAAGTCCCTTACATATCTAGGTCACAGAAACTAAAAAAAGAAAATTTAAGTAAAAACTTTGAAAATCATCTCCAGAGAACTTAGATATTTGGTGTGTAGCATTTTCTTATGGGCCATTACCAAGTTTGTTCAAATTATGATCCTGGGGTCAAAATTTACCCTGCCCCAGGGGTCACTTGATTTTTACATAGACTTATATAAGAAAAACTAGAATAATCTTCTTCTCAGAAACCACAAGGACTGAAGTTTAGATATCTGGATCTTTTCCAAGTTTGTTCAAATCATGACCCTCAAGGCTGAGAGGGTAAATGTCACTGTCTTTAACACTCACTCAGCCCCTCACCGCGTGGGTTTTGAATCCTGGCAGGGTCATTCCAGTTTTCATGTGAGGATGCTTTCCAGGTGGCTTGCGGTAGGTCGGTGGTTCTACCCGGAAGCCTCCATGCATTCGGGGGCTTCCTCCACCTGTAATAAGTTGGACATCACTATATGACTGAAATACTGTCAAAGTGATGGTAAACTCAAATAGTCAAGTAAAGTCTTATGGACCTTAACCAAGTTTTTTCAAATCATGACTTCTTGGTCAAAATTTACCCCGCCCCAGGGGTCACTTGATTTTTAGCTCACCTGAGCATGCTCAGGGTGAGCTTTTGGGATACTTGATTGTCCGTCTGCCGTCGTCCGTGAACAATTTGATGTTTACACACTAGAGGCCACAATTTTGATCCAATCTTCCTCAAACTTGGTCAGAATGTTTGTCTTGATGATATCTTGAATCCTTTCGAAAATGGGTCAGGTTGGATCAAAAAGTAGGTCAGTAGGTCAAATCTTAGAAAAATCTTGTCGTCCGTCAACAATTTTGATGTTTACACACTAGAGGCCACAATTTTGATCCAATCTTCCTCAAACTTTCTCAGAATGTTTGTCTTGATGATATCTTGAACCCTTTCGAAAATGGGTCAAGTAGGATCAAAAAGTAGGTCAGTAGGTCAAATCTTAGAAAAATCTTGTTTACACACTAGAGGCCACAATTCTGATCCAATCTTCCTCAAACTTGGTCAGAATGTTTGTCTTGATGATATCTTGAACCCTTTCGAAAATGGGCAGGGCCGGACTGAAAAGTAGGTCAATAGGTCAAATCTTAGAAAAATCTTGTTTACACACTAAAGTCCACAGTTTTGATGCAATCTTCCTCAAACTTGGTCAGATTGTTTGTCATGATGATATCTCGAACCAGTTTGAAAATGGGTGGGGCTGGATAGAAATGTAGGTCAGTAGGTCAAATCTTAGAAAAATCTTGTTTATACTCTGAGGGCAACATTTTTGGTCCAATCATCCTCAAACTTTGGCAGAATGTTTGTCATGATGATATCTTTTGTGGATGGGGTCAGAAAATTCCTGAACATTGTTTCACCTCATCATCTTAATTCTAAAGCAATCTGTTTTGTATAGGCAATGAATAATACTTTTCTCAGGTGAGCGATCTAGGGCCATCTTGGCCCTCTTGTTACATAGACTAATATAGGAAAACTAGAATAATCTTCTTCTCAGAAACCACAAGGACTTGAGTTTAGATATCTGGATCTTTTCCAAGTTTGTTCAAATCATGACCTTAGAGTCAAAATTGACCCTGTCCCAGGGGGGGGTCACTTGGGTTTTATATAGACTTACATAGAAAAAAAAAAAAACAAAAAAAAACAAGGACTCGATTAGTAATTTTTGGTGTAATATGGCCTAGTTGACCTCATTCAAGCTTGTTCAAGTCATGGGGTTTGGGTTGCGACATACCAAAATCTTAAAAAATGGTACTGGTATAGCTCCCTTGCTTGGCACTCAGCATATAAGGACTGGTTGGTCCAGTGTCATCATGTGATAATGTGACTGGGTATGTTATCATGCCACATGTCTTCAGCATGATACTGCAGTGTGGCAGCACTATATTTGTCTCAAGTAGACATTGTCTCCAAATGACTGAAATACTGTCGTTGGGGCGTTAATCCCAACAAACAAACTAACTAAATCTAGGGTATTGAAACTTCCCTTATGTGTCTGGGCTCAGTATCTGTCTTTTGACAGCTCTTGTTTTTGTCTGAGTTGTTTGTCTGTCACACATTTTATCCAGAAGATTACTACTCTTCTACTCATGCTATTGTAGTGAAATTTCATGTATGGAAAGAACTTGATGAGAGGAAGTGTCATGCATAAAATGAGCCTTAGTTCTTTTAACTCACCGGAGCACAACATGCTCAAAGTGAGCTATTAGGATTACCATGTGTCCATCATGCAACAAACAACGTCTACTCTGAAACCACTGAGTAGAAATTGATGAAATTTGGCATGGATCATCCTTGAGTGAACCTCAAAAAAAGCTGCTAAAATAAACTTGATCCATGCAGAACTCTGGTTGCCATGCCAACCAATAGAAGACTTCAAAAATCTTCTCATCTAAAACCCAAATGGTCACCTCATCAGTGTCTACCATAATCTCTAAAATAAAGTTGATCCCTTGAAAAATGAGGCCCCTATGGGGTCAGCTAGATTCTGTATATATAGAAAATTTGAAAAATTCTTCTCTTCTGGAACTAACATTCAGAATTAATTATTGTTTTGCACTAATGATTACCTCAAGGTTTCATAATTCAAAATTCTTTTTTATCTGAAACTCAAATCTGGTTGCTGCTGAAAGAAACCTGGTAAAATCAAATGCCTTGAATCATTATAAGTATGATGTACTCTGTAAATGATGTACTCTGTAAATGATGTACTCTGGTGAGTGAATTAGGGCCATGTGGCCCTCTTGTTAGAGTTATTCCACCTTGTCACAATTTCTTGACTGCAAGATAACTCCTGTTCTACTTATGCAATAAAAATGAGAAATTTCATCTATGGAAAGAATTTGATGAAACAAAGTCCATAACTCTGGGTTGAGCGTGATCAATACAGTCAGCCCTTTAGCTATTTACTCCATGAATACTGACGTAATTCAAGGTTCAATGAATGTAAAACAACAATTTAATCAATGGGATTTTTGAATGAAGTAGAATCAGCCATGTTTTTGATTATTGCTAACATTTTGTACATTAGTCACACAGGGCTATAGTGTTGCCTGTCATTCTAGTTATTCTTTCACATGTGAAAATAACAATATATTCTTATTTCAAGACACAGTTTGCAAAAGTGAGCTGATGGTTTTGTAACTGAAATCATGGTAGATCTACTACTTTTTCAAAGCAAATAAAGCATACCCTGATGAATGGGCTTTTGTACATATTTCACTGTGTGCCTTAGTGTATGTATGTGTGTAAGGGAGTGGTGGTTGGGGGGGTGGGGGGGGAGACATCAGTTTTCTAGGAAAACAAATCTCTTGTGTATGTCAGTGCTTTGGCCCATTTTTTAGCTTGTCCGTTTTGAAGAAAAAGTCAAGCTATTGTGTTCGCTGCATCATCATTGTCGTTGGCGTCATGCAAAAACTTTAATGTAGCCCATTACTCATAGACTTTTCAAGGTATCAACACCAAACTTGGGATACTACAGTCGGCACTCGTTATCTCGAATTTCATCGGACCAAAAATAAGCCTTCGAGATGTCCGTAATTTGACCAATCCGAAATGAGGTATTTTCGGCTTGTGAACAAGAAATCTTACCTGTATCATCCTATTAATATGCTGTCGATATCATAATGGAGATGACACATTTTTGTAGAATATATAATTAATAAATAATAATCCATAAGTAGCATATTTTTCTTTATTTATTCAACCGCTTCTCTCTATAAATACAGAAAGGTAAACAAAATAAACAAATAGGGTTACAACAATAATATAGAATGAAAACATGCGAAATGCATTCTATTAATAAAGAGCATTTATGTACATGCACAATATTCAAAGCACTTTGCACAACGCCAGATTGCTCAGATGGACAAGTAGGTTCTAGAAACATTGTGAATTATGAACTCGGTTTATTCTTCGATAGTATTTAAAAAATCTGGCACATTTTGAGCAAAGATTGTCAAGCACAACGCCTTGTGTTTGACCATATAATTACCATGCAAATATTTCGTCAAAACATAATCTGGTTATTATTGAAAGCCTAAAATCACGATTTGTCGTACAGATAGCCCCGTGCAAAGCTAGTGTCACCAGTTTACTGATAGGTGTGAAAAAAAAGCGGCTGTGGAATTTCAGATAAACAAACAAATATGCATTGTATTATAGAGCGAGGGTCCAAATTTCCACTTTGAGATAGCAGTAATTTGAAATAAATAAATTTTGAGACACACGAAGTTAATGTATATAGACAAAGAAGGGAAAATTCTGGACCAAGTCAATTAATTTGACATAGCCGAAATTTCGATATACGCAAATTGGAGATAACGAGTACCAACTGTATATAATCATGATAAGGCACAATTTTAAGTTAAGGGACATTATTCTAATATTTGTATTTTCAGAGTTATGTCTCTTTTTAACTTAGAATTTTATTAAGCAAAATGCTTTGAAAACTATGAAAGTTATCAATACAAAACTTTAAATACTTTATTTTCATAACAAGGTGCAGTTTTAAGACAAGGGGCATTATTCTGAAAGGTACATTTTCAGAATTATATCCCTTTTTAGTCCCCTACTGGTGTAACTAGAGGGGACTATAGGTTTGCCCTTCGTCCGTCTGTCCGTCAATCAGTCTGTCCATCCGCAAATGCTGGATCCCATGATAACTCAAAAAGTACTGAAGATTTTTTCTTCCTAGGTTGAAAAATTTGGTTGCTTTGACAACAAATCAACTTAAAATATAGCAAATAAAGCAATATATTGTGATAACTCAAAAAGTACTGAAGATATTTTTATGAAACTTAAAATATAGATAAATGGCTGTATGGAGATTATGCCCGTCTTTTTTTATTTCTTCCTAGGTTGAAAAATCTGGTTGCTATGACAACAAATAGACTTAAAATATGACAAATAAAGCAATATATTGTGATAACTCAAAAAGTACTGAAACTTTTTAGCTCACCTGAGCACTTGTTAACAAGGTTTTTCTAAGATTTGACCTAGTGACTTAGAAAAACCTTGTTAACACTCTAGAGGCAACAGTTTTGGCCCAGTCTTCATGAAATTTGGTCAGGATGTTCGTCTACATGATATCTTTGATGGGTTTGAAAATTATGTCACTTAGGGATAACAACTAGGTCACCTGGTCAAATCTTAGAAAAACCTTGTGAACACTTTAGAGATTACAGTTTTAGACTAACCTTAATGTAACTTGGTCAGAATGTTTGTTTACATCAAATCTCGGATGAATTCAAAACTGGGCAACATAGGGTCAAAAATGTAGGTCACCAGGGCAAATTTTAGAAAAATCTTGTGAACACACTAGAGGCCTACATTTTTTTCCCAGTCTTCATTTAACTTGATATGAATGATGACTGCATGAATTCCCAGTTGAGTGCAAATTCAGGTAGGATCAAAATGTAGGCCACTTAGACAAATGTTAGAAATACACTTTAGATGCCAGATTTTTAGCTCACCTGAGCACAAAGTGCTCAAGGTGAGCTTTTGTGATCGCCCTTCGTCCGGCGTCCGGCGTCGTGCGTCGTCTGTCGTCAACAATTTGCTTTAAACGACATCTCCTCTGAAACAGCTGGACAGAATTTAATGAAACTTGGCAGGAATGTTCCTTGGGTAAGGCTCTACAAAAGTTGCTAAAATAAAGTTGATCCATGAAGAACTCTGGTTGCCATGGCAACAAAAAGAAAAATAATTTGAAAACTTTAAAAATCATCTCCTTCAAAACTACTGGCCAGATTTCAAAATAATTTGGTACAGATGTTCCTTGGGTCAACCTCTACCAAAGTTGCTAAAATTATTCCGATCCGTAAAAAAACATGGCCGCCAGGGGCGGGGCTTTTTTGCCTTATATGTATATAGAGAAACCTTTAAACAACATCTCCTCTGAAACCACTGGACAGCATTTGATTAAACTTGGCAGGGATGATCCTTGGGTCAACCTTCACATAAGTTGCTAAAATAAACTTGATCGATGTAGAACTCTGGTTGCCATGGCAACAAAAGGAAGAAAAAAAAAATTAAAACTTTAAAAATCATCTTCTTCAAAACTACTGGCCAGATTTTAAAATAAATTGGTACAGATGTTTTTTGGGTCAACCTCTACCAAAGTTGCTAAAATTATTCCGATCCGTAAAAAAACATGACCGCCAGGGGCGGGGCTTATTTGCCTTATATGTATATAAAGAAACCTTTAAACAACATCTCCTCTGAAACCACTGGACGGAATTTGATTAAACTTGGCAGGGATGATCCTTGGGTCAACCTTCACATAAGTTGCTAAAATAAACTTGATCGATGTAGAACTCTGGTTGCCATGGCAACAAAAGGAAGAAAAAAAAAATGAAAACTTTAAAAATCATCTTCTTCAAAACTACTGGCCAGATTTTAAAATAAATTGGTACAGATGTTTCTTGGGTCAACCTCTACCAAAGTTGCTAAAAATTTTCCGATCCGTAAAAAACATGGACGCCAGGGGCGGGGCTTATTTGCCTTTTATGTATATAGGGAAAACTTTAATCAACATTTCCTCTGAAACCACTGGACAGAATTTGATTAAACTTGGCAGGAATGATTCTTGGGTCAACCTTCACAAAAGTTCCTAAAATAAACTTGATCCATATAGAACTCTGGTTGCCATGGCAACAAAAAGAAAAAAAAAATTAAAACTTTAAAAATCATCTTCTTCAAAACTACTGGCCAGATTTTAAAATAAATTGGTACAGATGTTCCTATTTATCTCAGGTGAGCGATTTAGGGCCATCATGGGCCTATTGTTTTTAATTGTTTTTATTCAAAGCAATTACATTTCTTCTTTACTATGTAAGATTTTTTTTCTTTTTCATGTTTACTTAACAGTTACTCTTTTTACCATATGGTGTTCAAACTTTAACCTCAAATACGGCCCATAATAATGAATAGACATAGAAACAAAAATCTCTTATTTTTCAGAAACTTTTTGGGTATAAAATGGCTCAATTCCATGTCACAATTGAGAACCTGTGGTCAAATGATGGAAAATTTGAATGTATAGCAGCCAGACCAGAGAGTATAACACCGACAAAAGTGAAAGGTAAGCAGAGGCTGGGAGCTGACAATGTGTTCATATAGTTTTTAGCTCACCTGAGCACTTCATGCTCAGGTGAGATATTGTAATTTGTCTTTGTCATCTGTCGAGTGTTGTCAACTTTTGCTTTAAACAACATCTTCTCCTAAACCACTGAGCAGATTTTGATGAAACTTTACAGGAACAATCCTCAGGTGGTAGTGAGCAAAAAAGATAAAATTGTTTTGGTCCGCCTACCAAGATGGCTGCCAGAGCTAAAACTAGAAAAATCTTTAAACAACATCTCTTAAACCACTGAGCAGATTGAGCAGAAACTCAGTAGGAATGATCATTGGGTGATATGCACATAAATAGCTAAAATCATTCCCGGCCGCCAACAAAGATGGCCACCAAAGCTAAAAATAGAAAAAAATCTTTAGCAACATCTCCTCCTAAACTGATCAGCAGATTTTGATGACATTTTACAGGAACGATCCTTTGGTGATACTAAGCAGAATTAGCGAAAATTGTTCCAATTCGCCAACCAAGATGGCCGCCAGAGCTAAATTTAGAAAAATCTTTAAATAACATCTCCTCCTTAAAGGTGAACCACAAAGAAAAAATTACTTTTTAGCTCACCTTAGCACAACATGCTCAAGGTGAGCTTTTGTGATCGCCCGTCATCCATCTTCAACAATTTGGCTTGTTAACACTCTAGATGCCATATTTTTAGGCCCAATCTTCTTGAAACTTGGTCAGAATTTGGGTCATGTGGGGTCAAAAAGTAGGTTATGAGGTCAAGTCTTAGATAAACCTTGTTCACACTCTAGAGGCCACATTTGGTCAGAATGTTTCTCTCCATAAAATCTTGGACAAGTTTGAATTTGGGTCATGTGGGGTCAAATCTTAGTAAAACCTTGTTAACACTGTAGAGGCCACATTTTGGCCCAATCTTCATGAAACTTGGTCAGGATGTTTGTCTACATGATATCTTTGTTTTCATAAAGTTTTGGACAAGTTCAATTTGGGTTATGTGGGGTCAAAAAGAAGGTCATGAGGTCAAATCTAAGAAAAACCTTGTTTACCCTCTAAAGGCCACATATTTGGCCCAATCTTCATGAAACTTAGTCAGAATGTTTGTTTCCATAAAATCTTGGACAGGTTCGAATTTGGGTCATGTGGGGTCAAAAAGTAGGTCAATTTGAAAAATCCAACATATGTTGCTCATGTATAATCAGGTGAGCGATTCAGGGCCATCATGGCCCTTTTGTTCTAAAACCTTTATTATTTTGTCCAGTTTCATAAGGAAAACCAGGAACATACTTTTTTTGTGAAAAATAATTCTTAAAGTATGTTAAATGACGATTTTGTTAGCTGCTGGGCAGTATTTACATTTTAGGGTCATGTGACTCATATGACCTCATCAATAGACCAAGTGTCATTTGCCTTCTTTATTTCATATAAATGTATGTAATCATAAATCATATTTAAAACATTTTAATCAAAGGCGTCATATTTGTTTTTGGTCTAGTTTAGACTTAAAAGTTTTATTTAGTTGTATCCATGAAATTAATAGGCGAATTTAATGAAAATAAATGATATATTTGTGATTACGCAAATAAGATTGACTGTGAAATAAAAAGTGAAATTCAGAGATAAACATCTGTTTTTAAGTGAATGGAAATTAAAATTTTCATAATTTGAATATGATTTCACGACTATGACTTGAAGTATTTCTATACGTTGGTGTTAGTAGTACAGCCATGATTATTATGTCACACACACACACACACACCCCATATTTATATGGGGGAAACATATTGTTAGCTCACCTGAGCACAACGTGCTCAAGGTGAGCTTTTGTGATCCCCCTTCGTCCGGCGTCCGTTTTCAACAATTTGGCTTGTTAACACTCTAGAGGCCATATTTTTAGGTCAGTTTTCATGAAACTTGGTCAGAATGTTTGTCTCCATAAAATCTTGGACAAGCTCGAAATTGGGTCATGTGGGGACAAAAAGTAGGTCACGAGGTCAAATCTCAGAAAAACCTTGTTAACACTCTAGAAACCACAGTTTTGGCAAAATCTTCATGAAACTTGGTCAGAATGTTTGTTTCTATAAAGTCTTGGACAGGTTTGAATTTGGGTCATGTGGGGTCAAAAAGTAGGTCACGAGGTCAAATCTTAGTAAAACCTTGTTAACACTCTAGAGGCCAATTGGCCAAATCTTCATGAAACTTAGTCAGAATGTTTGTTTCCACAAAGTCTTGGACAAGAAAGAATTTGGGTCATGTGGGGTCAAAAAGTAGGTCATGAGGTCAAATCTTAGAAAAACCTTGTTAACACTCTAGAGGCCACATTTTTGGCCAAATCTTTATCAAATTTGGTCAGAATGTTTGTTTCCATAAACTCTTGGATAAGTTTGAATTTCGGTAACGTGAGATCAAAAAGTAGGTCATGGAGTCAAATCTTAGAAAAACCTTGTTAACACTCGATAGGCTACCTTTTTGGCTATATCTGTATGAAACTTGGTCAGAATGTCTTTCCATAAAATTTTGGACAATATCAAAAGTGGGTCATGTTGGGTCAAAAAGCAGGTCAATATGAAAAATCCAACATATGTTGCTCATTTATAATCAGGTGAGCGATTCAGGGCCATCATGGCCCTCTTGTTAGCTAACCTGAGCAAAGCTCAGGTTGAGCTATTGTGATCCCGTGAGCGTCTGTCGTCCGTCGTGCAGCGTCAACAATTTTTAGTGTTTACACTCTATCACCTTTATTTCTCAAGCAATCATCTTCAAACTTGAAGACAATGTGTATGACCATAATGTCCCAATTGAGTTAAATTATGGATGAGATCCGTCAGTTAGGTCAGGAGTTATGCCCCTTTTAATATTCCAAAAATGCCATATTTCATGTTGTTTACACTCTAGCATCTGCATCTTTTGAGGAAACATCTTCAAACTTTATGACAATGCTTATGACCATAAGGTCTCGATTGAGTTAAATTATGGATGAGATCAGTCAATTAGGTCAGGAGGAATGCCCCTTTTAATATTAAAAAAATGCCAGATTTCACTTTGTTTACACTCTAGCATCTTCATCTTTTGAGCAATCATCTTCAAACTTAATGGCAATGCTTATGACCATAATGTCTTGATTGAGTTTGATTATGGCTGAGATCGGTAGATTAGGTCTGGAGTTAAGCCCCTTTTAATATTAAAAAAATGCCAGATTTCACTTTGTTTACACTCTAGCATCTTCATCTTTTGAACAATCTTCTTCAAACTTTATGACAATGTTTATGACCATAATGTCTCAATTGAGTTTGATTATGGCTGAGATCCGTCAATTAGGTCAGGAGTTATGCCCCTTTTAATATTAAAAAAAATGCCATATTTCACTTTGTTTACACTTTAGCGTCTTCAATTTTTAAGCAATCATCTTAAAACTTTATGGAAATGCTTTAATCATAATGTCTCGATTGAGTTTGAATATGGCTGAGATCAGTCAATTAGGTCAGGAGTAAAGCCCCTTTTAATATAAAAGAATGCCAGATTTTACTTTATTTACACTCTAGCATCTTCATCTTTTGAGAAATCATCTTCAAATTTGGAATTTTAGGTCAGGAGTTATGCCCCTTTAAATATAAAAAATGCAAGATTTCACTTTGATTACACTCTAGCATCTTCATTTTTTTAGCAATCTTTTTTAAACTTTAAGACAATGTTTATGCCCATAGTCTCGCAATCAGATTCAATTATAAATGATATTGACTAGTTAGTCCCCTACCGGTGTTCACACCGGAGGGGACTATAGGTTTGCCCTCCGTCTGTCCGTCCGTCTGTCCGTCCGTCCGTCCGTCTGTCCTTCTGTCTGTCCGCTCAAATCTGGATCCTGCGATAACTTAATAACTAAGCAAGCTAACTTGATGAAACTTTGTTTATGACTAGATGCCAATGTGTAGATTATGCACGTCGTTTTATTTTTGTTCTTCGACTAAAATTGTGGTTGCTATGGTAACGGAAATAGTAAAGATATGGCAAAAAATGGGATCCCGCAATAACTAAGCAAGCTAACTTGATGAAACTTGGTATATGACTAGATGGCAATGTGTAGATTATGCACATCATTTTATTTTTGTTCTTTGACTAAAATTGTGGTTGCTATGGTAATGGAAATAGTGAAAATATGGCAAAAAATGGGATTGATTACCATATTGAGTCAAGGTGGAGCCGGTAGGGGACTTTATGTGTCGCATACAACACCAGTTACTTGTTAATTTAGGAGTTATGCCCTTTTCACCATAAAAAAAGCCAGATTTCACTTTTACACTCTAGAATCTTTATTTCTTAAGCAATCATCTTTCTCAGGTGAGAAATCAAGGGCCATCTTGGCCCTCTTCTTTCTTTTTTTTAGTTGTCTGTCCCACTTTTTGTCCAGAGCATAACATAGAAAGTATTAAAGCTATTTACTTGAAACTTCACAGGTAGATAGGTCTTATAAAGGAGAAGTGCAGTGCAAAGAACCATACCTCTGTGCATCACATTTTTGGATTTATTGCCCTTTGTTAAATTTCATACTTAATTTTTGTCCAGAGAATAACTCACAAAGTATCAAAGCTATTAATTTGAAACTTCACAGGTGGACAGTTTTCATGGAGGAGAAGTGCAGTGAAAAGCACTGTAAATCTGTGCATCATGTTTTTGGAGTTATTGCCCTTTGTTAACTTTCATACTTTTTTTTTTTTTTTGGAAAGCATTACTCATGCACTATGAGACATATTACCTTGAAACTTCATAAGTTAATAGACCTCAAAAAGGAGAATTGCAGTGCACAGGAACCTTAATTCTGCAAATCATATTTTTGGAGTTCTTGCCCATTGTTTAATTTCATATTAATCCCCCGCTGCGAAGCAGGAGGGGGGTTATAGGAATGGCCTTCGTCCGTCCGTCCACCCGTCCGTCTGTCCATACGTCCGTCACGTTTTCGTATCTGTTCCATATCTCCTATACTGCTTGAAGGATTTTCATGAAACTTGCCTCAAATGTAAACCTAGTTGAGACGATGTGCAGAACACAGACGGCAGCCATGTAGGCTCAAGGTCAAGGTCACACTTGAGGGTCATGTGTTTGAAGAAGAAAAAAATATGAAAACTTTAAAAATCATCTTCTTCAAAACTACTGGCCAGATTTTAAAATAAATTGGTACAGATGTTCCTTGGGTCAACCTCTACCAAAGTTGCTAAAAAAAAATTCCGATCCATAAAAAAACATGGCCGCCAGGGGCGGGGCTTATTTGCCTTATATGTATATTGGGAAAACTTTAATCAACATTTCCTCTGAAACCACTGAACAGAATTTGATTAAATTTGGCAGGAATAATCCTTGGGTCAACCTTCACATAAGTTCCTAAAATAAACTTGATCCATATAAAACTCTGGTTGCCATGGCAACAAAAAAATAAATATGAAAACTTCAAAAATCATCTTCTTCAAAACTACTGGCCAGATTTTAAAATAAATTGGTACAGATGTTCCTTGGGTCAACCTATTTATCTCAGGTGAGCGATTTAGGGCCATCATGGGCCTCTTGTTTCAAAGATTTTTCTCGCTCTGACATCATATATTTTGATTCAATTTTAATGAAATTGAAATTGCAACGATAAAAAATATCTTTTATAGATTCAATTTTTTTTTAATTTTGACGTCAACTTCAAAAGCTTGTTCACGCTTTAGAGCCTTCAGTTCTAGTCAGATTATCTTGATATTTTCATGGAAGTTGTTTGTTAAGATGTAGATGTGCAACAATTCATTCAAATTTCCAAAGTCCAAAAGATTAAGATTTTCATGGCAATACCGAGTTTCGAACTTTGGTCCTTAAATTACATTTAAATGTTACAAAAACCCCTGATATGTTATAAGCATGAAAATTGGACAACATATTGGCATAGAGGTTTACATTCTATTTTCTTAATTGTTTTCTCTATATTCATGTTTTTGTATAAGGGCTAATTCATGAAAGCAGCATTGGTTTGGTTGAGCAAGATCCGATTGTTCTTTTGCAAGTAAGAGTGCCCTTGTTGAATAGTGAATTGCGATACGTTTTGGAGTAAATGAGCCGCATTTAAAATGAATTAGTATAATTATACTAGAGCCAGAAAACCTATACTGATAACTTCTTGCATTTGCCATCACAGCTTACCGCAAACCTGAAGAAAATGACATACATGTATATCTACCTGTCGATTTTTTTATGTTTTCTAAAGGTTTAACAGTTTCTTTTTCTAAATCTATATAAAAAAAAAACAGTATATAATTATAAAGCAAAAGAAAATGAATTGTTGAAAGTTTCAAGATGTTTATAACGTTAATTACATAGAAATGAAAAATTATTTTCATGATTTTGCTTACACCTCTGCCTTTGTTTCCATCAGCTTTAGCAAATGTAAATCTCAATCAATTTAAAGGTTGAAAGTCATAGATTTCAAAGTTTGTTTTTTTTCTTTTTTACAATTTCAATTATATGGAACAAATTGCAATGAATATTTGTTAAGTCATATGCTTACGAAGAAATGGATATTAAATAAAGAATAAAAGAACTGTTAATATCGATTGAAAAACGTATGAAAAAAATTCTTGAGGATAGTATTACTTTTCCTATAGTTTTTTCTGCAAGATAGTAAATGGTTGCGTAATCAAATAAGATCCATATTTTATGCATTCTCAATATCTTCTTGAGAAGATAAAAATGAAGAAAAAAAATGTAAACCTTATTTATAAACATAAGTATATATTTATGATAATGATGATTTACATATTAACTCTTCCATTATTAAGCATCAATTATTCCATTTCTTTGTATTAACTTATATATGTAATACCTTTGAATCTTAAACAAACAACTTCTAGTTTTTTTAACCAGGTTTTCCAAAGGAAAACTCTGGTTATTAGATTGCGGTATGTCGGCATGCGGGTGGGTGGGCGTAAACAATTTCATTTGTGCGCAACTCCTCCTACATTTTTCAACTTTTACAGAAGCATTATTACATAGTGGCCTGGCGCATAGTGTCAGGGTTTTGTGGTTTGACTATTTTTGATGCAGTTATGGCCCTTTGTTATTTTTTCACATATGTAATATATAGGGAAATATTCTTCTGTGGGCAACTCCTACATTTTTCAACGGATTTGGACCAAACTTTAAAAGAAGCATTATTACATAGTGACCTGGCGCATATTGTCAGGGTTTTTTGGTTCGACTATTTTTGATGCAGTTATTGCCCTTTGCCCCTTAATGGATGTAATATAAAGGGAAATATTCTTTCGTGCACAACTTCTTAATAACTACATTTCTTAATAAACTTTGTCCGTACTTTAACAGAAGTACCTTCACTAAGTCACCCTGGAGAATATTATCTGTGTTTTGCAGTTTGACCATTTTTGATGGAGTTATGCCCCTTTGATAAAATTCCTTGTCTGGAGCATAAACCAAATTTATTAGGCGGAATGCAGTGCATAGGAACCTCACTCTGTGGTTTATAATTTTGGAGTTACATGTTTGCCCCTTCATAAAAATTCCTGATATGGAGCATAACTCCTTAATAAGTTAATTCTATTAGGTCTGTTATTGATTCAAGTTTTTGCATATCAATGGGATCAATATATATTGAGATGCAAATATATAGTAGTTGTAAATATATATATAAATATCTTGATATATTGTTATCAAGATAATAATATACATTTACCATATAGAATTCCCTTTTAGCTTTTATCTTATACACTTTCTGCCTGTTGTAGTAGTACATCATTATTTGTAACATGTTTATGTTCTTGAGGAAAATAAAGAGAACTAGAATTGTGTGTAAACATACAAAGAGATACCTCTCCCACCTGTAAATGGTTTAAGTCTAAATTATTAAGTAATTAACTTTTTTTTCCTTTTCATAATATCCATGTTTCGTTCTCATCTTTACATGCTTACACACACTAGCTGCTAAAAAAAAAAAATGAAAATGGATTATCTCCCTTTTCAGTTGTCAAATTTGAAATCCCATACTTATGTATATTTACATATGATGTGCCATTGTTTTGTAAAGTTTGTGTGACATCCATCTTATGGTTTAGGAGGAGTTGCGCTTACAAGTTTTTTTTGTTAAAAAAAAAATGAAAATGGATTATCTCCACTTTTGCTGCTCAAATAGGTTTAGGAATTGTGCTTACAAGAATAGGGATAGACAGACAGACAACTGGTGATTCCTATAACCCCACAAAAAAAAAAAAGTAGAATTTAGTTAAAGTGAATGCTTAAGTGACATTTTCAGAAGCAGATTATTGCATCATATTCATGTCTTGTTCAAAGTTAATGTGGATAAATGTAAGTTAAAAATTCTTGTTGCACATATTATGTATGTTTGCTTTATACAGAATTGCATTAGATTTAATAGACATTGAGCGCAAAATTATTTGACTGATACAAATAATCTGTACTGGGATGAAACATTGCGAAAAGAAAACCTGGTTTTGTGACAATTCCTGTCACTTGTTATTATTTTCAGTTCGACCAAAGAAGATGGATGAGAGCAAGGAAGAAGCTGATAGTGATGACATGGAAGATGAAGAAGATGAAGATGATGATGATGATAATGGAGATTAAGATTAAATTGTTATGTTAAAGATTTGACTCTTTTATTTATTTACTTGTAAGTGATTGATTAACAATAATGAGTTCTCAAAAACACACAAACCCTATTTATTTACCCACATATAGTGGGATTGCCTATAAAGTTGTACTCCATTCTACAAAATAAAAGAGCCAGGCCACTTATTCATCACTCATCTGTCACAGTTAATATTGGAGACTGGTTCAGGATTTTAAGATTTCAAACTGTCAGTTTCTTCCTCAAAAATGAATAAACTCTTATGATTATTACATGGAGAAGTATTATTAGAGTGAATAAAAGAGTGATTAAGAGACACATCGCTGACAATTTTTTCTTCTTGAAATACGTGTACAGATATCAGAGTTGGATGAATTTGGCCCAGATTTGTTGAACATCATGAGTGGCAACTTCATAATTAGAAGGAACTTGTACCCCTACAACACTTTCTACCATTTACCCATATTCCTCAGTCAAAGGTCAAGGTCATGAGTGGCAACTTCATAATTAGAAGGAACTTGTACCCCTACAACACTTTCTACCATTTACCCATATTCCTCAGTCAAAGGTCAAGGTCGGAGTGGCATTGATTGTGAAATGTGTTTCCAATCAATAACTTGAGAACTCAGTCAACATTCCTCTTTAAGGTTTGACTTTGACTTTAAATGCCAAAGATTGTTTCAAATCAGTAACTTGAAAAAGCTTGAGCTAATAACTTGTGGTGTTGGGTCATGAGTAGTATATGACCCCTATTGATTTTGGGGCCACTATGTCTTAGGTAAATGTCACAATGACCTTGAGTAAAAATAAATTCTAGATGGTAACTTGAATACATTTGAGTCCACATTCCTAAAAGAAATGGGGGTGTTGCTTCATGACAAGTAGATGTCCCCTCACAACATGCTCAAGGTGAGCCATTTTGATCACCTTGTGTTGCATCTTCGTAATTCTCAAGGTGAGTTTTTCGTCCGTCGTGCGTTGTCAACAATTTGGCTTGTTAACACTCGAGGGCCATATTTTTTGCCCAATCTTCATGAAACTTGGTCAGAATGTTTGTCTCCAAAAAATCTTGGACAAGTTCGAAATTGGGTCATGTGGGGTCAAAAAGTAGGTTACGAGGTCAAATCATAGAAAACCTTGTTAACACTCTAGAGGCCATATTTTTGGCCCAATTTTCATGAAACTTGGTCAGAATGTTTGTCTCCATAAAATCTTGGACAAGTTTGAAATTGGGTCATATGGGGTCAAAAAGTAGGTCATGAGGTCAAATCTTAGAAAAACCTTGTTAACACTCTAGAGGCCATATTTTTGGCCCAATTTTCATGAAACTTGGTCAGAATGTTTGTCTCCATAAAATCTTGGACAAGTTTGAAATTGGGTCATATGGGGTCAAAAAGTAGGTCATGAGGTCAAATCTTAGAAAAACCTTGTTAACACTCTAGGGGCCACATTTTTGGCCCAAATCTTCATGAAACTTGGTCAGAATATTTGTTTCCATAAAGTCTTGGACAAGTTTGAGTTTAGGTCATGCAGGGTCAAAAAATAGGTCACCAGGTCAAATCTTAGAAAAACCTTGTTAACACTATAGAGGCCACATTTTTGGCCCAATCTTTATGAAACATGGTCAGAATGTTTGTTTCCATAAAATCTTGGACAGGCTTGAATTTGGGTCATGTGGGGTCAAAAAATAGGTCACGAGGTCAAATCTTAGAAAAACTTTTGGCCAAATCTTCAAGAAACTTGGTGGGAATATCTGTTTCCAAAAAATCTTGAACAAGTTTGAAGTTGGGTCATGTGGGGTCAAAAAGTAGGTTAATATAAAAAATGCAACATATGTTGCTCATTTATAATCAGGTGAGCGATTTAGGGCCATTATGGCCCTCTTGTTTTTTTAGTATCTAGTATCCAATGTCCATCATCAATATTTAACTTAAAATGACATCTCCTCCTAAACTTCTGGGCAGGGAAAATTTTAGCTAACCAGAGCACAATGGCTCAAGGTGGGCTGTTTTGTTCACCCTCCATCCATCGTAAAAATTTACTTTAAACATCACTGAAACCATTAGGTAGAAATTGTAGAAGTTGAAACTTGGCATGAATTATTGTAACAAAATGACCAAGGGCGGACAACTCTCTAAGGTAGAATAAATACCAAACAACTTTCTTTAAAATTATATTTAATATAAAAATATAAACAATGAGAATATTAGAAAAAGAATTAAAGAATATGAAAAAAAAAAACTGCCGGCTAACTGTCTCTTTATCTGTTGGTACAATAATAAATAATAACCGCACTGAACGTCCTGTTTTCACTTTAAGCCCGCATATTAACTACATAATGACTTACTGATACAAAGGCACTTCAGTGTGCCACATTCACAAAATGATTACTAAATTCACAGTACTCATACACTATAACACATGCTCTTGTCGATGAACACTGACTTCCTGTCGTCGCTTTCCCTTCAGTATGTGTGATCCACTTAGTCCACCGTAGACACCCTGTCGTCCATATGACGCATGCGTAGATTCTCCCGTCCTTGCGACGTAGTCCACCAATGGGGTCCCGTATCGACTGTGACCACCAAGATTAAATAACTGAATACAACTAGTCCAACGTAGACACCCTGTCGTCCATATGACGCATGCGTAGATTGTCCCGTCCTTGTGACGTAGTCTACCAATGGGGTCCCGTATCGACTGTAACCTTCTGGCTTACATAGGCTCCATGCCCCAACTAAATACAGCTACAAACAATAAATAGCTCTTATTTACTTATCACGCCAAATATAATGTGCAGACACTGTGTTACTTCATAATACTATGTTCATACCAAATAACAAATCTCTGGTATTTCATACGTGCATTTTATACCATACAACAATATTATGGTTTTACATAAGCGCATTAATGTAGAGAACTGCCCTTGTTTGCAATTATATGCCAAACAGATATTCAATACATATCCACATTTCATAATTACATCAGTGCATTAAAAACAGAACCGTCCCCGTTAGCAATTATATACCAGACAGATATTCCATACAACTCCACGTTTCTTAATTCTAAAACAAATACTGTTGGACAAATACTTCCATGTATATTCAGGTAATATCAAAATTAAGGACATACCTATAAACTAACATAATTATTCTCAAAATTACATCAAATATACATAATAATGCAGAGCTATGTACTTAAGATTCCTTGGCCTATAGAACCAAAACTTCAAAAACTACCGAGAATTAAATATGATTGTACACTCGTTTCCCTGAGAAGAAACAATACAACAATCTACAAAATAAATGTTTAAAATAAATCTAAGTTTCATATCTACCTGCAAAAATGAAATACAAAATAAAATTTTACTCACACAAGCTCCGTAATGAAATTTGGTCAGAATACTCTAGACTGGACCAGGTATCCTCCGTAGCTCCCATCGATATCTGACACTGAGGTATACTGATAAAAAGGGCTAATGTAAAGAAACTATAGGTTTAAACTTCTAAACCTTAAACATCTCTCTTAATACACTTAAAACTTAGCAAAACAGTAGATATAACTATTTCACCCTAATCATATCTCATTCTGAACGAAAGGTAATAAAAGAAATCTGTGATAAACCTTATATAACCAAAATCGGTTAACACAGTTCCACTCTGGCCTACGTGACAAATACAACGTACTCTAAATCTATGATTATTTTCAGGCCATGTTTGCATTATTTTGTGACACACGTTCCCCCTTGGGAAAAAAGTAGATATACTTTTTACAAGTACACAAAATAATACACAAGAAATACATCAACAACAACAACTAGTCGATTTGTCTTTCAAACTAGCTCGAGCTACCTATATACATCTATATACAACTACACAGCTACAAAACCTCACATTTTACCTCGGTTAACATCACACTTAGTTTACTAAAAACCTACACACCTAACCTACTCAAATAATCTGCTCCCACATTATCTCTACCTCTGATTGCTTTGATTCGCATGCGATATGGCTGAAGTGCCAAAGCCCATCTCATAAGTCTGGAATTCGCCATCTTTGACTTGTTCAAATAAGTCAGAGGCTGGTGATCTGTCTCTAGAATGAATTCATTACCAAACAAATACAGATGGAACTTTGATACACCCCAAACTACTGCGAGACACTCTTTCTCTATTACTGAATAGTTTTTCTCTCTATCCAGCAGTTTCTTACTTGCATATGCAACTGGCAACTCCTCTCCATCTGATTCCTGCAACAAAACAGCTCCAAGACCCACATCTGAAGCATCAGTTCTGAGAATAAACTGCTTGTCAAACTGTGGCAACCTAAGAATAGGTGGGCCAACTAGACATTTCTTTAATGCCTGAAATGCACTTTCCTGGCATTCACCCCAAATAACCTTATTTGGTTGTCCTTTCTTTGTCAAATCTGTCAAAGGCACTGCAATGGCAGAAAAATTGGGCACAAATTTCCTGTAGAACCCGATAAGACCCAAGAAAGATCTGACTTGCTTCTTAGTCATTGGTCTTTCCGCCTTCAGAATTGACTCAACCTTTTCAGCTACAGGCAACAAAGTTTGAAACTCCCCTATAACATGTCCTAGAAACTCTAACTGACAAAACCCTAGACTACACTTGCTGGGTCTAGCAGTTAACCCTGCTACACGTAACCTATCCAAAACTTTCCGCAAAGCAGTGATATGCTGTTCCCACGTACTTGTGTTAATCAGAATGTCATCTATAAGACTATCTGCACAATCTAAACCAATCAAAACCTTTCTCATTAACCTATTGAATGTACTTGAAGCACACACCAAACCAAATGGCATCTTTTTGAACCGAAATAAGCCTTTCGGTGTCTCGAACAAAGTGAAATCCTTTGCCTGTTCAGTCAAAGGAACTTGCCAGTAACCTTTACTAAGATCTATCTTAGAAAAATACTTTGCTGCTGACAATTTTGAAAAAATCTCCTCTGCATTTGGCATCGGTTCTGCATCAAAAACAGTTACCCTATTTAACTGCCTGAAATCTATACAGAATCTTATACTACCATCTTTTTTCCTTAGCATAACTACAGGACTTGAAAAGGGCCTTAGAGGAAAACCCCCAAACTAACATCTTCTTGACTTCTTCCTCTACAGTAGATATTGACTGATAAGGAATAGGGTATCCTTTGCACCTAATAGGCTCACTAGTATTCAACTGTATGTCATGTTCTATAAATGTGGTAGTTCCTGGTATGTCAGTCAAGACATCAGCAAACTCTTTCAAAGTGCAATCTATGTCCCTTCTCTGATCTACATTTAAATCACTACATATGACTACATCTGCAACACCTTCCTGTCCGATCCTGGTAGGACATCCTAATGGGATATCTGTATCAATCAGCTTTTCCTCTGACTCTTGATCTCCCTCTACAACTGCTGCACTGACTACTGCTAAAATACCTCTATCCTGACCTTTACCATTCAACTCTCTCTCATTATACCTTTTAAGCATGTTGGCATGGAAAGTCCGCTGCTTACCATCCATGTCAATTCGACAATCCATACCGTTCATGACCTTCTTGATTGTGTAAGGCCCTTTCCACTGCAACAGTAGCTTGTTACTTACCGGTGGTAAAACCAACACTTTTGAACCCTCTGCAAAAGATCTTGACCTTGCCTTCTTATTGTAGTATTTTCTCTGTCTTGCCTTAGATCTACTTAGCTGTTCTTGTGCCAGCTTACATGTATCCTCTAGACGCTCTCGTAAATCAACTACATACTGATAAGTTGTCTTAATCTCCCCATCGTTCACCTCACCTGACCACAGTTCCTTCAGAATACTAACCGGTCCCCTAACTGTTCTACCATAGAGTAACTCAAATGGTCAAAAACCCAAACTCTCTTGCGGTACCTCCCTATAAGCAAATAATGCTGCATTGAGATATTTGTCCCAATCCTTGGGCCGTTCACTACACATACGCCTAAGCATTTGTTTCAAAGTGCCGTTGAATTTTTCAACAAGTCCATTATACTTGGGATGATATGGGGTTGTAGTTAACTGCTGCAACGACAGTAACCTACTGACCTCTGACATAAGCTTTGACGTGAACTGTGAACCCATATCCGTGAGCATCTCTTCCGGTATACCAAGTCTACAAAACATATCTACCAAAGCCTCTGCTACTCGTTCTGTTTCTATACTGGGTAAAGCAACTGCCTCTGGGTATCTAGTGGCATAATCTACCATGACTAAGATATACCTGTTCTTCCGGTCAGTCATTGGCTCGATCGGCCCTACTAAATCTATTGCTACACACTTAAACGGAGTCTCAATCAACGACATGTGCCCTAACGGTACTCTCGGCACTTTCCCTTTCGGCAACGTCCGTTGGCAAATATCACATGACCTACAAAACCTACTAATCTCTGAGTTTACACCTGGCCAATAGAACTCTGCTAATACCCTGTCACTAGTCTTCCGGATTCCTAAATGACCCGCCATCAACGACTCATGTGCTATCTTCATCACCGTCTCACGACACTTCTTGGGAACTATCAACTGATAAAATCTCCTATGGTCTGCAGCTTCATACAGTCGGTACAAAAGCTTATCTCTAAACACAAAACTGACCTGACCTCCACCTTTACATGACCTAACTTGACCTTCTTTTGCCCTACCTCTAGTCTTTTCCAGAGTCTCATCTGTCATTTTTAAATCCCTGAACTCAGACTTGTTAATATCCAAAACTTTACCAGGAACATTTAATTTCTTATATGGCTTATCCTGTTGTAAAACCTGAGCTCGTGTCTGAACAGCGTTCAACACATCACTCGGATCAGGGAACTTAGCACCCTCTATATTGCCTAACACTAAGTCATACAATGGAAACTCCATACACAAAGCCTCTACCGTTCCTACATAGTATGGCGTATTCACATCTATCCTAGCCACAGGATAACTCTGCTCAGAACCGTCCACAAACCTACAACGCCTATCAGATCCTAAAAACTGATGTTCCAGAACCAACCTCTTATCTACCACTACACATGTAGCCCCTGTATCTCTCATAACTTGAATTTTCTTCCCATTAACTTCACCTTCTTTAGTTGGACACTGTATATTCATACAGGCTCCTAACTGTACAGAACTATCAACATCCAGAACACAACTAGAACTACCTGTCCTTTTCAAACCACCTCGTGCGAAACCACGGGACTTTTCTCTACCCCTTGACCTCTGATTCGGACTACCCTGGTTGAAACTATTTCTTGGTGAGTTCCAATAATCTGTCCTATTAAATTCCGCATTTTCTGTACTATCTACTGTGGCTACCCTATACTGACTGCCTCGTTTCCTACAATCTAAAGACTTATGGTTACCTTTGCAATAGTTACATCTTACCTGGGCAAAGTAAGAATTACCTTCCCTTGGTGTACTCCCAAACTGTTTACGTATCGGCTCTGACCTTTGCTCCTTGACAAACCTATCTTTTTCTTTGCCTTCACTCAACACTACATTCCTACAACCACCCCTGGCTTCTGCAAATAAATCTGCTTGCTCCGCCATAGCTAAACACCCAGTGAAACGCTTTTCTTTCAAGAATAGAAACATCTCTTTGTTACTGATAGCTAACAACTGATCTCTTAACAAATAATCCAAAACACCCTCATATGTCTTAGCTACACTACCTAAACCAAACCAATGCTCTAAATAAATCCATGACCTGCTAAGATAATGTACAAACGTCTCACCTCTCTCAGGCCTAGCTGTCCTGAACCTTTTCTTAAAACCTTCCTCTGTCAGTTCGAACCGTTTCAGCAAAGCAGCCTTTAGTATGTCATAATCCAGTGAGTCCTCTGTAGGTAATCTGGAATAAACATCTAAAGCCTTACCTTTTAACAAAGCGCTGAGATGTAATGACCACTGTTCCTTGTTCCAACCTTGCACCCCTGCATACCTCTCGAACCTTGATAAATAACTATCCATATTATCTTTACTCTCATCAAACCATGGCAGTTTCGGCCCCTTAACTTTCTCTGTTACAATAGGCTTACCTTTTTTATATGGGCCAACTCCAATGAATGCCGGTGCTGCAGTTCTGCTAACCTTATAGCTTTCTCGTACTCGTCCGCTGCCCTTTCCTTCTCTCTTTCGATCTGTCGCTCCCGCTATTCTGCCTGCACTTCTGCTAACTTCACAGCTTTTTCTGCTCTTTCTTTCTCACGCTCCCATTCCTCTGCCTCTATCTCTTTCTGACACTCTCGCTCCTCCAATCTCTGCTTTCTCTCCTTAGCCTGTTCCTCCCGTACAAATTCTTCCAAATCTTTACCCGAGTACCCAAACTTCTCACCATACTCTAAGAGTTCTTTCATACTATACATGTTTGCGTATGAGATTATGTTACACAAAACTATCCGGGCAACACTGTTGACAATACACATAACGTGTGTCTCTATCCACTATCTGTCATATACCCATATACATGTACTGTCAATAGCTAAACAAAAACAGCATCTGAGCCCAATGACTTTGACAGGTCATATACAGTAAACCAACTAACAAATTATCCACACTACGCACTATAGATAACATCCACTGTGTATATACATGTCACTACTACCTTTAAAATCCAAACAAAATCCAACTTTGTTACTTTATGCATGAGACCAATGTTATAAAGTCAAACAACCCTCAAGTCTAAAGTGTAAACAGATCAACTTCAAATATAACTTAAAATTAATTCAAAACAGAATTTAATATGTCATAGGCCACTCCTATCCCCGGATAACCTTAACTGTACACCCAGTTGCCGTTACCCTCAGCTTCCGTGCTTAACTACGGAATCGCTAGCGATGGTACAGCGACGCTGTGCCTCATCATTGGGTTATACCACAAGACTTACCCCCCTGATGATGGAGCCCGAGTGTCAGCCACCGGTGATGTACCACGGAGTCCGCCCAGACTGTCTGTTACACTAAAATATAAATCAATTTAATTACTATGAAATTCCCGAGGGTTAAAACGAAACAATTTATAACAAAGTTAGAAATGATAAAATACTAAAAAGGAATCTTTACAATCTGTACTCAGTCTTATTCTACCCTAGATCGTTGTCACCTTAGCACTATCCCACTTCTGACACCATTGTAACAAAATGACCAAGAGCGGACAACTCTCTAAGGTAGAATAAATACCAAACAACTTTCTTTAAAATTATATTTAATATAAAAATATAAACAATGAGAATATTAGAAAAAGAATTAAAGAATATGAAAAAAAAACTGCCGGCTAACTGTCTCTTTATCTGTTGGTACAATAATAAATAATAACCGCACTGAACGTCCTGTTTTCACTTTAAGCCCGCATATTAACTACATAATGACTTACTGATACAAATGCACTTCAATGTGCCACATTCACAAAATGATTACTAAATTCACAGTACTCATACACTATAACACGTGCTCTTGTCGATGAACACTGACTTCCTGTCGTCGCTGTCCCTTCAGTATGTGTGATCCACTTAGTCCACCGTAGACACCCTGTCGTCCATATGACGCATGCGTAGATTCTCCCGTCCTTGTGACGTAGTCTACCAATGGGGTCCCGTATCGACTGTAACCTTCCGGCTTACATAGGCTCCATGCCCCAACTAAATACGGCTACAAACAATAAATAGCTCTTATTTACTTATGACGCCAAATATAATGTGCAGACACTGTGTTACTTCATAATACTACGTTCATACCAAATAACAAATCTCTGGTATTTCATACGTGCATTTTATACCATACAACAATATTATGGTTTTACATAAGCGCATTAACGTAGAGAACTGCCCTTGTTCGCAGTTATATGCCAAACAGATATTCAATACATATCCACATTTCATAATTACATCAGTGCATTAAAAACAGAACCGTCCTCGTTAGCAATTATATACCAGACAGATATTCCATACAACTCCACGTTTCTTAATTCCAAAACAAATACTGTTGGACAAATACTTCCATGTATATTCAGGTAATATCAAAATTAAGGACATACCTATAAACTAACATAATTATTCTCAAAATTACATCAAATATACATAATAATGCAGAGCTATGTACTTAAGATTCCTTGGCCTATAGAACCAAAACTTCAAAAACTACCGAGAATATGATTGTACACTCGTTTCCCTGAGAAGAAACAATACAACAATCTACAAAATAAATGTTTAAAATAAATCTAAGTTTCATATCTACCTGCAAAAATGAAATACAAAACAAAATTTTACTCACACAAGCTCCGTAATGAAATTTGGTCAGAATACTCTAGACTGGACCAGGTATCCTCCGTAGCTCCCATCGATATCTGACACTGAGGTATACTGATAAAAAGGGCTAATGTAAAGAAACTATAGGTTTAAACTTCTAAACCTTAAACATCTCTCTTAATACACTTAAAAACTTAGCAAAACAGTAGATATAACTATTTCACCCTAATCATATCTCATTCTGAACGAAAGGTAATAAAAGAAACCTGTGATGAACCTTATATAACCAAAATCGTTTAACACAGTTCCACTCTGGCCTACGTGACAAATACAACGTACTCTAAATCTATTATTATTTTCAGGCCATGTTGGCATTATTTTGTGACAATGATCCTTTGGTGACCCTTCACAAAAGTTGCTAAAATAAACTTGATCCATGCAGAACACTGGTTGCCATGGCAACCAACTCTATTTTATTTTCAAAAATCATCTCCTCTGAAACCAATAGTCAGACTTTAATTATATTCAGCACAGATGGTCACCTGGTTTTTAGCTCACATGAGCACATAGCTATTAGGATCAATGGCTGTCTGTTGGCCGCAATTGTTTCAAATGACATCTCCTCTGAAACCAGGGGGCCAAATTTAATGAAATTGCCAGTGATGTTCCTTGCATGAAGCTCTACCAAATTTGTTCAGTGATTCCGGTACATTGCATTTCTGGTTCACAGAAAGTGAAATCTCTTAACAATAATCTTCTCTGAAACTGCAAGGCCTTGAGCTTAGATATTTGATGTGTGGGATTGTCTAGTGAACCTCTACCAAGTTTGTTCAAATCATGACCCCAGGTTCAAAATTGACCCCACCCCAGGGATCACTTGATTTTACATAGACTTAAATAGGAAAAACTAGAAAAATCTTCATGTCAGAAACCACAAGGCCATAATCATTGTCATAGAGTTTGAAGATGATTGCTTAAGAACTGAAGATGCTAGAGTGCAAACAAACTAATTGTAGACAACGGACAGACGACGAATGGACAGATGATGGACATTCATTGATACTAATAGCTCATCCTGACTTTAAAATAGCTTGTCCTGACCATTACTCTGTCATTATTGGGAGGATTTAAAATTTACTTGGCACAAATGTTCACCATGATGAGAGGCTGTGTCGCGCGCAAGAACAGTGTGTTAAGCTCAAAGGTCAAGGTCACACTTAGAGGTCAAATGTAAAAAAATATTGGTCTAAAACAGCATGTCTGGAACATTACTCTGTCATTAATGTTTTTTTTTAAAATAACTTGGCACAAATGTTCACAATGATGAGACGCTGTGTCAGGCGCAAGAGCCATTTGTTTAGCTGGAACATCAAGATCATACTTTGAGGTCAAAGTTCAATTTTGTCCGTGCTGTTACTTTGCCAAGGATGGAAGGATTTCTCAAATAATTTGACACAAACGTCAAGCTAAGTGAGACGGTGTGTTGCACGCAAGAACCAGATTTGTAACTTAAAGTTCAAGGCCATATATATAGGTCAATGTTTATGGTACTGGATTTGCTTGTCTGGGCTGTAACTTAGACATGGATAGCAGGATTTTCAAATAACTTCGCAGGTATGTTAACCTCAATGAGGCACACTGTTTTGCCAATGAGTTTGGTCTCTAGCTCAAAGGCCTATGTCACACCCAGAGATCATGGAGTTGGAATTGCTTTCCTGTGCTGTAACCTAGACATGGGTAACAGGATTTTCAAATTGTGTTTGTCTGGGCTGTAAATTAGACATAGATAGCAGGATTTTTAAATAACTTGGCACTTCAATGTTAACCTTATGAGTACTTGCAAGAATTAGCTCCAAGGTCGCACACAGAAATCTAAGGTCATTTGCTCATCTGGGCTGTTACTTAGATGCTGATTGCAGGATTTCCAAATAAACTTGCAATTACATGTATGTTTACTTCATTTGGACAGAGTGTCATGTACAATTAGAGTTGTACATTATGGCACTTTGATGATTTTCTTGAGCTTTCTTTGTCCATGCTATTTCTCAATTACTACAGGATGTATTTCAGTCACACTTCATAGAAAGATTTTGATGAGGAATGATCATCAGTTGATACTGTACAAAACTAGAACTGCCATTGTCATGGCGCAAATACCTCTCGCATGCTCCTTTGTCACAAGGATTTTATAAATGACATGTGTCACAGGGTGAATTCTCCCTTTGTATTGCCTTGTTTATGTCCGTATTTGCCTCCATAGTCTATGTCCGTGTTAGTCCTCCATAGTCTTATGTTTGTATTTTGTCTGTCTGGTTTCGTCGTAATGGTTAAGGTAGTCTTCCATATTTCGTGTTCACCTACCGTATCATAACATCTGCACTAAACCAATCATTTCACTCGTTATAAAACCGATAGGGATTTAAGCACATGCAAACTGTGCACCAGCGCACTTTGTTTGAAAAAATACACGGCGAGAGCCATGTCTAAGTCTTCATAGATTATTTGTATTTTCTTCAACTCTCCATTGGCGCTTAACACTTTACAGGTAATTGATTTGGTTTTGTTGTAATTCTTTTGATAATTCATTATACCCCAGAAACGAAGTTTGGGGGGGTATATAGGAATCACCCGGTGGTCGGTCAGTCGGTCCGTCGGTTGGTTGGTCGGTCGGTCGGTCCAGCGGTCCGTTGCATTTTCCTTGTCCGGAGTATAACTTGAAAACCACAAGTTGGAATTCAATACAACTTCATGCAATGATCAAGCACATGGCGAGGAAGTGCAGTGCACAAGAACCATAACTCAATCTTGACTTATTACAGAGTTATTGCCCTTTGTTACTTTTCCTTGTCCAGAGTATAACTTGAAAAGTACAAGTTGGATTTCAAAACAATTTCATACAATGGTCAACCACAATATGAGGAAGTGCAGTGCACAAGAACCATAACTCTATCTAGAGTAATTACAGATTTATTGCCCTTTGTATTTTTTCCTTGTACGGAGTATAACTTGTAACCTTGTCCGGAGTATAACTTGTAAAGTACTGATTGGATTTCAAAACAATTTCATACAATGGTCAAGCACAATGAGAGGAAGTGCAGTGCACAAGAACCATAACTCTATCCATAGGAATTACAGAGTTATTGCCCTTTGTTACTTTTCCTTGTCCAGAGTATAACTTGTAAACTACTTGTTGGATTTCAAAACAATTTCATACAATGGTCAACCACAATATGAGGAAGTGCAGTGCACAAGAACCATAACTCTATCTATGGGAATTACAGAGTTATTGCCCCTTAGCTACTTTTCCTTCTCCAGAGTATAACTTGTAAACTACTGGTTGGATTTCAAAACAATTTCATACAATTGTCAACCACAATATGAGGAAGTGCAGTGCACAAGAACCATAACTCTATCTAGAGTAATTACAGACTTATTTCCCTTTGTTACTTTTCCTTGTTTTACTTTGTAAAGTAGGAGCTAGACTGTAACCATGCATGGTGTGTCCCATCGTGTCCCATGCATGGCATGCATTAAGTATTCTTTTTTAACTTTGCTATTTACCAGGGGATTACTTATTGTAAGAGCTTTTTTCATATTTGATCTTGATTGATGTGGACATGTTTAAATCAATATTACAAAATACATACAGGTAATAAACTAATATTTGTGATACATATTAGATTTTTATACCCCCCGCAAATGAAGTTTGAGAGGGGGTATATAGGAGTCAGTTTGTTAGTCTGTTGATTTGTTGGTCTGTCTGTCCATCCCAAAAACTTGTGATGCAAACTACTTCTTCATTTCTTAACTGATTCAGTTCAAATTTGGTGTGTGCATTGGTTCGACTCTAAATATCATGTGACACAAACTACTTCTACAGTCTTTAACCGATACTCGAATATTATACATGGTATTGACTTGAAACTTATAATGTAAACAGATGGCCACTAGGAGAAGTGCAGTGTCCAAGAACTGTTACTATACACTTTTAAACTACTGTGCCAAACAACCATAACTGACTCTCTATCCACTTTAAATAAAGACTTTACTTACTTATTTCTTACTTACTTTCATAACCTTTTTTCTATGTATACAGGTTCTTATCTATGCTCCGCCTGGAGTTTGGTTTCTCCTGAATCAAAGCATTTTGCGGGGGTATTAATCACCTTCAGTGATATCTCTAGTTTATTTTGTTTCCTCATTGTGACATTCTTAACCATGCACTTTGTTTGAAAGAATACACGGCGAGAGTCACGTCTAAGTCTTTATAAATTATTTGTATTTTCTTCAACTCTTCACTGGCGCTTAACCCTTTACAGCCCGAAACAGAATCCATTTGACGGCGTGACAGATGAATGCTGGTAACAGTTCTTGGGTACTGCACTTCAAATCAATAAATTCTATCCACAAAGGAAGTTTCATCTTGAAACCTTTTATCCTTTTTGAGTTATGGTCAGGAGAAAAATTAAATATAAAAATTTACAAAGGGCAATAACTCCAATATTTCGCAACAGAAAGTTATGGGTTTTGGCCACTCACTCCTTCTCCGTGAGATCTATCCACATATGAAGTTTCATTTTGATGCCTTTTTAGCTTACCTGAGCACAAAGTGCTCATGGTGAGCTATTCTGATCGCCTTTTGTCCGTCGTCCGTCATCCATGCATGCGTGCGTCTCGTGCATCCGTCGTCAACAATTTCTTTAAACAACATCTCCTTCTAAACTACCCACTGGATTTTGATAAAACTTCACAGAAATGTTCATTATGTGACCCTTTACCAAGTTGTTAAAATTATTTTGATTGTCAAAAATCTAGGTCACAGGAGCTTAAAATAGATTTTAAAAATGAAAATTTTAAAAATCTTCTTCTCCGAAACCACAAGGCCTAGCCTTTTGATTTTTGGTATTTAGCGTGATCTTATGATTCTCTACCAAGATTGTTCAAATTATGACCCTGGGGTCAAAATTGGCCTCGCCCCAGGGGTCACTTGATTTAACATAGGCTAATATAGGAAAAACTTGAAAAATCTTCTTCTCAGAAACCACAAGGCCTGGGGTTTAGATATTTGGTGTGCAGCATTGTCTAGTAGATCACAACCAAGTTTGTCCAAATCATGGCCCTGGGGTCAAATTTGGCCCCGCCAAGGGGTCACCTGATTTTACATAGGTAAATGGTGTGTTGCATTGTCTAGTGGATCTCTACCAAGTTTGTTCAAATCATTACCCTGGGGTCAAATTGGCCCCGCTGAAGGGGTCACTTGATTTAACAAAGACTAATATAGGAGAAACCTGAAAAATCTTCTCAGAAATCACAAAGCCTGGAGTTTAGATATTTGGTATGTAACATGGGCTAATAGACCTCGACCAAGTTTGTTCAAATCATGAATCATGCATTGTCTAGTGGATCTATACATAGTTTGTTCAAATCATGGCCCTGGGGTCAAATTTGGCCCCGCCATAGGGGTCACCTGATTTTAAATAGGCAAATATAGAAATAACTTGAAAAATCTTCTTCTCAGAAAACACATGGCCTTTGGTTTAGATATTTGGTGTGTAGCATTGTCTAGTCGATTCTTACCAAGTTTTTTTCAAATCATGACGCTGGGGTCAAAATTGGCCCTGCCCCAGGGATCACTTGATTTTACATAGACTTATTTTGGAAAAAACTAGAAAAATCTTTTTCTCAGAAGCCACAAGGTCTTGATTTTAGATATGTGGTATGTAACATGGGCTAATAGACCCCTACCAAGTTTGTTCAAATCATGATCCTGGGATCAAAATTGGCTCTGCCCCAGGGGTCAATTGATTTTACATAGCATAATGATACCAGGTGAGCGATCCAGGGCCATCATGGCCCTCTTGTTTAACTTTTTGAGTTATGGCCCGGACTCAAATTAAGTATGAAAAAATACAAATGGCAATAACTCTCAAATTAAAAGTAAATAAGAGTTGCGGTTTTTGGTCACCCCTCAATGAGATCTTTCCACGTATTAAGTATCATCTTGATACCTTTTATACTTTTTTAGTTATGGCGCAGTATGAAAATTTTACAAAGGACAATAATTTCCAAAATAATGTGACAGTTATGAAATTTCATCTTTATATCTTTTATACTTTTTGAGGTACAGCCTGAACAAAACTTAAGTATGAAAATATACAAAGGGCAGTAACTCCAAAATTATGTAACCGATAGTTTTGGTTCTCGATCAGTTCACTCCTCTTCATTGAGATCTATCAACATATTAAGCATAATCTTGATAATTTTTGAGTTATGGTTCAGACAAAAATTATGCATACATTTTTTTAAAGGACAATAGCTCTAAAATAATGTGACAGAAAGTTATGGTTCTTGGTCATTGCACTCCTCCTCAGTGAGATCTATCTACATATGAAGACCATCTTGATACCTTTTATACTTTTTGAGTTACAACCTGGACAAAAAAATGATATTGAAAATATACAAAGGGTTCTAACTCCAAAATTATGCAACAGAGAGTTATGGTTCTTGGTCAGTGCACTCCCTTTTAATAAGATCTATCCACGTATTGAGTATCGTCTTGATGCTTTTTAGCTCACCTGAGCACAACGTGCTCATGGTGAGCTTTTGTGATTGCCTTTTGTCAGTCGTCCACAAGGCATAGAGTTAAGATATTTTGTGTGTAGCATTGTCTAGTGGATCTCTACCAAGATTGTTCAAATCATGACCCTGGGGTCAAAATTGGCCCCACCCCAAGGGTCACTTGATTTAACATAGGCTAAGATAGGAAAAACTTGAAAATTCTTCTTCTCAGAAACCACAAGGCCTGGGGTTAAGATATTTGGTGTGCAGCATTGTTTAGTAGATCACAACCAAGTTTGTCCAAATCATGGCCCTGGGGTCAAATTTGGCCCTGCCAAGGGGTTACCTGATTTTACATAGGCTAATATAGAAAAAAACTTGAAAAATCTTCTTCTCAGAAACCACAAGGCCTGGAGTTTAGATATTTGGTATGTAGCATTGTCTACTGGGTCTCTACCACGTTTTTACAGGGTCAAATTTGGCCCCACCAAAGGGGTCCCTGATTTTACATAAGCTAATATAGGAAAAAACAAACCCAAAAAGGCTGTGTTTAGATATTTGGTGTGTAGCATTGTCTAGTGGATCTCTTCTAAGTTTGTTCAAATCATGACCCTGAGGTCAAAATTGGCCCACCCCAGGGGTCACTTTATATAACAAAGACTAATATAGGAGAAACCTGAAAAATCTTCTCAGAAACCACAAAGACTGGAGTTAAGATATTTGGTATGTAACATGGGCTAATAGACCTCTACCAAGTTTGTTCAAATCATGAATCATGCATTGTCTAGTGGATCTATACCTTAGTTTGTTCAAATCAAGGCCCTTGGGTCAAATTTGGCCCGGCCATAGGGGTCACCTGATTTTACATAGGCTAATATAGAAATAACTTGAAAATTCTTCTTTTTAGAAAACTAGAAAACACATGGCCTGGGGTATAATATTTGGTGAAAATTGCCCCCACCCCAGGGATCACTTGATTTTACATAGACTTGTTTTGGAAAAAAAGTAGAATTTTTTTTTTCTCAAAATCCACAAGGTCTGGAGTTTAGATATTTGGTACGTAACATGGGCTAATAGACCTCTACCAAGTTTGTTCAAATCATGACGCTGGGGTCAAAATTGGCTCTGCCCCAGGGGTCACATGATTTTACATAGCCTAATGATACCAGGTGAGCGATCCAGGGCCATCATGGCCCTCTTGTTGAGTTATGGTTTGGACAGAAATTAAGTATGAAAATTTTTAAAGGTCAATAACTCCAAAATAATGTGACAGAGAGAGTTATGGTTCTTGGTCACTGCACTCGCCCTCAATGAGATCTATACAAATTTTAAATTTCATCTTTATTTCTTTTATACTTTTTGAGTTATGGGTGGGACAAAAAAGCCCGATAGACGGACAGACAGACGGACAAGCTAAATCCAGTATACCTCCCTTACAACTTCATTGCGCGGGGGTATAAATAGTTAAAATGAGTCCGATCTTCCAAACAACATGATTGTCAGAGCTTAAAAAAAGAAAATCTATATAGCAGATTTTGATGAAACTCAGTAAGAATGATCATTGGGTGATACTGCAGCAATATGGTTGAAATGGTTCCAGACCAACAAACAAAATGGCTGCCAGAGGTAAAAATAGAAAAGTATTTAAACAAAATCTCCTCCTTAACCACTGAGTAGATTTTGATGAAACTCAATAGAAATGATAATTGGATGGTACTGTAAAAAATAGCTGAAATCATTCTAGTCACCTGAACAAGATGGCCACCAGACCTTAAAAGAGCGGTCCTACTTCCTTAACCACTGGTCAGATTTTTATAAAACTTAGTAGAACATGATTAATCAGTATCAAGTCCAGTTGTCCATATCATCACATTTATTCCAGAGTTTTGACCCTTTGCTTCTTAACTATTATATATTATGTGCAATTTTATCCAAACTTTTGCATTCGAAGAAAAGGGGGCATTTTGCTTTGCACATGTTAGTAGATCAGTTGGTCTGTCGGTAGACCAAACCTTGTCCAAGTGAAAACGTAAGTTCTATTTAACCCTGAAGTCTCAAACTTAATATGGTTGTTGCTTATGACTAGTAGAAGACCCCATTTGATTTTAGTGTCAACACCTTAAAGGTCAAGGTTACATGTCAGCATATTTTTATATGAAAGTCTTGTCCGAGTGATAACTTTAGTACTGACCAGTCCTGGTGGCCGAGTGGTTAAAGCATCCACCCTGGAGTTTCGATCCCTGGCTGCAACTTACCAAAGTCGTAAAAAATTGTACTGGGGGACCAGCATATAAGGTTAGTTATGGGACTCACTGGTTGGCCAAGTGGCAGGATAATGTGACTGGGTGTACTGCATGTATCATGCTACATGTCTATGGTGTGATACTGCAGTGTAGTAGCACTTTATCTGTTTTAAGTAGACAGTGTCTCCAAATGACTGAAATACTGTTGGTGGGACGTTAAATCCAATAAACAAACAAACATAACTTCTCTTTGACCCTGAGATCTCAAACTTGGTATGGTTGTTGCTTATAACTAGTAAAAGACCCCTATTGATTTTGGGGTTTGTACCTCAAAGGTCAAAGTCATTAGGTTATAAGCTAAATTATCACAACACTGTTAAATTAAGCATCTGTTTGACCCTTAGGTCTCAAGCATTATAATATAGTTACTTATGACTAGTAGAAGGACCCAATAAATTTTGAGGTCTGTACCTGAAAGGTCAAGGAAGGTCATAAATTAACATGCTCAGATGAGCTAACAAAAGGGCCATGATGACCCTGGTATCACTCACCTGAGAACCAAGGATTAATGGGAGGAAAATAAACAGTAAATATCTTATGATATTATGGAAAATGGGCTCTGTCCCCTGCCAGCCATAAATCCAATGCATACTTTTGGAAAAGAATTTTCAAATTTGTACTATACACATATAAGGAAAATGGCTTCGCCCAATGGAGGCCATGTTTTTTTACCAATCCAAATAGTTTGAACTATCTTGATAGAGAGTGACCTAAGGAACATCTGTGCCAAATAACTTTGAAATCCAGCCAGTACTTTTGCACAAGAAGATTTTTCAAATTTGGATTATATGCATATCAGGAAAATGGGCTCCGCCCCTTGGCGGCTATGTTTTTTAAATGATCAAAATAATTTGAACAATCTTGGTAGAGACTGACCTAAGGAACATCTTTGCAAAATACCTTTGAAATCCAGCCAGTACTTTTGGACAAGAGGTTTTTTTCAATTAAGTACTACAATGTATACATAAAAGGAAAACGGGCTTCTTTCCTTGGCAGCCATGTTTTCAACGGATCAAAACAATTTGAACAATCTTGGTAAAGAGTGACCAAAGGAACATCTTTGTCAAAAAAGTTTGAACCCAAATTCATACTTGTCAAAGATATTATGGAAACAGACATTCCGACCAAGTTTCATGAAAATTGAGCCAAAAATGTGGCATCTAGAGCGTTAAAAACATTTTTCTAAGATTTAACCTCTTTACCTACTTTTTGACCAAACATGACACAAATTCTAACTTGTCGAAGATTTTAAAGATTGGGCCAAAAATGTGGCCTCTAGAGTGTTAACAAGGTTTTTATAAGATTTGACCTCATGACCTACTTTTTTATTCCACATGACCCAATTTCAAAGTTGTCAAAGATTTTATGAAAACAAACATTCTGACCAAGTTTCAGGAAGATTGGGCCAAAAATGTGGCCTTTAGAGTGTTAACAAGGTTTTTATAAGATTTGACCTCATGACCTACTTTTTTATCCCACATGACCAAATTTCAAAGTTGTCCAAGATTTTATGGAGACAAACATTCTGACCAAGTTTCATGAAGATTGACCTAAAAATATGGCCTCTAGAGTGTTAACAAGCCAAATTGTTGACGATGCACGTCGCACAACGCACGCCAGACGGAGGGCGATCACAAAAGCTCACCTTGAGTACGTTCTGCTCAGGTGAGCTAGAAATGAACAATATTGGTAGAGAGTGACCTAAGGAACATTTCTGCCAAGTAACTTTGAAATACTTTTACACAAGAAAATTTTTCAAATTTGTAATATATACATATAAGGAAATTCGGCTCTGCCCCCCTGGCGGTCATGTTTTTCCACGAATTGAAATAATTTGAAAAATCTTGGTAGAGAGTGACCTAAGGAACATCTGTGCCAAAAAACTTTGTAGAGGCCACAGTTTTGGCCCAATCTTCATGAAAATTGGTCAGGATGTTTGTCTACATGAAATCTCGGATTGGTTCAAAAATGATAAAACCTTATTTGTGCATCCCGGTGTCCATTTTCAAAATTCGAAAAGGCAATGGTTCTATGGCGAATCCAAGATTCGAACCATTGACGTCAAATTTCAAATGCGTATAAAATCGCTTCCAGATGATATAGAAAGCTGATATTTAGACAGAATATAACTCTCTAGGATTTCTTTAGATTCTTTGAAGATGAACATCATATGCCTCATATGACGTCATGAGGAGAAAAGATAGAACATTTTGCATTTCAATGATTTTCATTTGCCTATGACGTGTTTTGACATCAAACTTGACGTCATCTAAAAATGTTTTTACGCTGTCTACAGCCATTATTTCTGGATCGATTTTCATAAAAAATTTCACAGATTGTGTATGATAAGCTCTAGTTGTGCATCCCGGTGTCCTTTTTTCCAAATTTGAAAAGGCAAAGGTTTTATGGCGAATCCAAGATTCGAACCATTGAAGTGAAATTTTCAAATACCTATTAAATCGCTTCCAGATGACTTAGAAAGCTTATATTTGGAGAGGATGTAAGGCTCTATGTGTCTTTTACATTCTGTGAAGTAAACCGTCTTATGACGTCATATTTTGTCATAAAGTCAAAAAGAAATTCTTATTTGTATGCACAAACTTCTATATGATGCTATGCCCCCAAGACCATGCTATTTTAATGGCCTATATTTCAGAAACTTAAATTTTCATTTCAATAATGTTCATATCCCTATTATGTCATATGACGTCAAACATGACGACATCTACAAAAGCTTGTGCACGGTCTACAGCCATTATTTCTGGACCGATGTTTCATCAAGTTTCACAGAATGTATATGTTACGTTTTAGTTGTGCATCCCCGTGTTCGTTTTTCCAAATTCGGAAAGTAAAAGGTTCTATAGCGAATCCAAGATTTGAACCATTTACGTCAAATTTTAAATACGTATTTCATCGCTACTAGATGCGTTAGAAAGCTGATTCCTCTTCCTACATTTTGAGAAGATGAACGCTTAACTGATCGCACGGCTGGTTTGATCATTTTCTATTATTTATCAAAACTTCTTATTTATTAAAACTTTTCGTGTTAGACCACTGATAAAAAATCGAACCTAGATAAAAACACATTCAAGAACTACAAACCTGTCTCAAACTTACCATTTGTGTCCAAAGTGCTTGAAAAAGTGGTGAGCGCTCGACTTGAAGAACATTTAGTTCAAAACAACCTACATGAAGAAAACCAATCGGCATATAGAAAATTTCATGCAACTGAAACTGCCTTAGTAAAAGTACAAAATGATATCCTTCATTCCCTCTATCAGAATAATGTTACAATCCTTGTACTTCTGGATTTGTCAGCAGCCTTCGATACGATTGACCATGCAACACTATTAAACCGACTGGAGAATGACTTTGGGATTGCAGACAAACCTCTTTCCTGGGTGAGGTCATATCTATCTGGTCGTTCACAAACAGTGTGTATCGATGGAAAACTGTCAAAACCTGTTCATATGAGTTTCAGTGTTCCACAGGGATCAGTACTTGGTCCAAAATTTTACACAATGTACACAAAACCCATTGGTGATATTTGTAGGAAACATGGGCTCGAACATCATTTCTATGCTGATGATTCCCAGTTGTACATTTCTTTGAAACCTATCGATAAAGCAAATGAAACTGTAACAATAGCCCGAGTTGAAAACTGTCTCCAAGAGATTGAGTCGTGGATGAACTGCAATATGCTGAAATTAGATGAAGAAAAGACTGAGGTTATTGTATTTAGTTCAAACCAGAATGCTGCACTTGTAAAAGACATATCTGTCAAAGTTGGGGATTCTGTGATCGTCCAATCTCCATCTGTCAAAAACATTGGTTCAATGTTGGACTCCAACATGAATATGGATCAACATATCATTGCGGTCAGCAGGTCGTGTTATGGGCAGATACGCCAAATTGGTCACATCAGAAAATATCTAACAGATGATGCAACAAAGGTTCTAGTGAATTCCCTTGTAACCTCGAAAATGGACTTCTGTAACTCTCTTCTGCAGGGAGCACCAAAGATCATTTTAAACAAGTTACAAAATGTGCAGAATACAGCTGCTCGGCTGATAACAAAAACCTCTCGATATGACCATATAACCCCTGTTTTGAAAGAACTTCACTGGCTTCCTGTACAAAGTAGGATTCAATACAAAATTCTCACTCTAACCTACAAGGCACTGCACAATGAAGCACCAACTTATATCAAGACAATGTTGGAAATCTACCAGCCAAAAAGACAGTTGCGTTCTCAGAGTGATTCTCTCAAACTTGTAGTACCAAAATGTCGGACTGTGACATATGGGGATAGATGTTTCGCATATGCTGCACCAAAACTCTGGAACTCTCTTCCTGTCGGAATTAGACATTAAACACAATGGATTCTTTCAAAAGGGCATTAAAGACACACCTTTGTCTTCAAGCATATAGAAATTGATCTTTGGATACTTTTGGTTTGTCATCTTTTAGATGACATCAGTTTCAGTTGGTCACTACTGTATTTTGGTTGTCATCTTTTAGATGACATCAGTTTCAGTTGGTCACTACTGTATTTTGGAGTTAGTCCTTCAACTGTTAGCTGACCTGACTGTTAGTCGGTCACTACTAGTGATTTCTGTCCATGGACAGTTATTCGACTTGACTGTTACAGTGTCACAACTGAGGACTGAGTCCGCTTCTGGCTAGGATACTTGCCTTTAGTCAGTTACTACTAAGGATTTCAGTCTGTTGATAGTTAGCTGACCTGACTGTTAATCGGTAACTGTTCAGGGACATCTAATCATGATTTACTGTTAGTGAATCAGTTATTTTAATCATTTTTAGTTTATTTCATTTTACTGCAGGTACTTGGTTCCTTGCTGTTGGGGGTGTTAACTGTATCTAATTCCTCCATCAGAAACCTGATGCTTTATTAATTATATATTTTTATATATTATATTTTTATATTACAATGTGAGTGAGCGTGGTGATTTGTGTGTATGTGTGTGTGTTTTTGAATGCAATTGTAAAGCACTTTTGAACGTACATTGCTATGAAAAGAGTGCTATATAAATGTGGTATAATAATAATAATAATAATAATATCAAATGGGCCATAATTATGTAATGTTTTGTAAAGCTTATTTATAGTACAGTACACAGAGCACCAGCATTGCCAATAGCAACAGCTGGAAATAATAAATACAAAATGGCCGACCACGTGTAAACAGTTAGGTGTGTGCAGATTTAAACTTTTAAAAAAACAATGTTCTACCCATTATCAAACGGATTTTCTCGGCATAAACCTAAACAATAACTTGTAGTATTGAATCAAGCTGGATATGTTACTGAAACCACACTGGGTATCTAAATACAGACATTACACAAATGGATTTACATGACATGTTAACATGAGACAGAGTGCTTGTGTGACATGGGGGTGTACCCGGTGTAGAGAAAAATTCTGACGTAATGCAATGATTTGGCTAGTTGAGCTGGCAAATATAAGTCAGTCAACTGTCAAAATTTATGTGATTTGTCAGAGAATGCTGCAAAAGCACCAATAGCAGATAAATAGAGCCAACCTAAAGACAAATACAAAGATAAGTAAAATCAGTAATGCCTGACACAACTATCAGATTACAGGTGATCTTTACGTAACAAATGTCCAATCATACTGCTAATTCAATGGTGTTTAAATTTACAAGTACAGTTGGTACTCGTTATCTCCAATTCGCGAATGTCGAAATTTCGGCTATGTCAAATTAAGTGACTTGGTCCAGATTTTTCCCTTCTTTGTCTATATACTTTAACTTCGTGTTTCTCAAAATTTATTTATTTCAAATTACTGTTATCTCAAAGTGAAAATTTGGACCCTGCCCTATAGTACAATGCATATTTGTTTGTTTATCTCAAATTCCACAGACGCTAATTAGCCCGTCGATATTTTTCACACCTATCAGTCAACTGATGACACTAGCTTGGCATGGGGCTATCTGTACGACAAACCGTGATTTTAGGCTTGCATTAATTACTAGATTATGTTTTGACGAAATATTTGCATGGTAATTATCTGGCCAAACACAAGGCATTGTGCTTAACAATCTTTGCTCAAAATGTGGCAGATTTTTTAGCTCACATGAGCACAACGTGCTCAAGGTGAGCTTTTCTGATCGCCTTTTGTCCGGCGTACGTCGTCCGTCGTCCGTGCGTCCGGCGTCAACAATTGCTTCAAACAACATCTCCTCCTAAACGGCTTGGCCAATTTGAAAAATATTTTGCAGGAATGTTCCTTGGATGAAGCTCTACTAAAGTTGCATAAATGGTTCTGGTCCATTGCATAATTAGGTCACAGGAGCTAAAAATAGATTTTAAAAACTTTGAAAATCTTCTTCTGCAAAACTGCAAGGCCTTAGATATTTGGTATGTAGCATCATCTTATGGGCCACTACCAAGATTGTACAAATCATAGCCCTATGGTGATAAATGACCCCACACCAGGGGTCACTTGTTTTACATAGTTATATAGGAAAATCTTAAAAAATCTTCTTCTATGAATCCATAAGGCCTAGAGCTTAGATATTTGGTATGTAGCATCATCTTATGGGCCATACCAAGATTTCAAATCTGCCCTAGGTGATAAATGACCCCGCACTAGGGGTCACTTTTTTCTTCTATGAATCCAAAAGTCTTGGCCCTACGGTGATAAATGACCCTGCGCCCAAGTCTTCTCTGAAACCATATGGCCCATTGCTTAGATATTTGGTGTGTAGTATTGTCAGGGGTAAAATGTTTTAGATTAAGTTATATCAGAATCCTTGTCTGTTTTAAAACCTTGACATCAGTTGAAGCAATGGTACTCAGGTGAGCGATTCAGGGCCATCATGGCCCTCTTGTTTTAAATACCATCGAAGAATAAACCCAGGTCATAGCTCACAATGTCTCTAGAACCTACTTGTCCATCTATGAGCGCTGAGCAATCTGGCGTTGTGCAAAGTGCTTTGAATATTGTGCATATATATAAGTGCTCTTCATTTATAGAATGCAGTTCGCATGTTTTCGATCCATATTATTGTTGTGACCCTATTTGTTTATTTCGTCAACATTTCTGTATTTATTAAAAGAAGCTGTTAAATTAATAAAGAAAAATATGCTACTTATGGAGTATTATTTATTAATTAAATGTGTCACCTTCATTAAGATATCGACACCATATTAAAAGAATGATACAGGTAAGATTTCTTGTTCACAAGTCGAAAATACCTCATTTCGGATTGGTCAAACTACAGACATCTCGAAGTCTTATTTTTGGTCCCATGAAATTGGAGATAACGAGAGCCGACTTCATACAGAGTGGGGGTTCTGGACCACTTTTGTACTGAATGACCTTAAAGATCTTTATCTCTAGGAGATTAGTCTGGACCACTGAGAAATGCCACTTTGCCATTACTATAGCGTATTTTTTGCTGGATCTACCACAAATTTTGACTATCAATAGCAGGGCCCCCTGCAGGCCCCTCAACCAATGATTTCTTTTTTGGGGATCTACCTGAGAAGGTACATAAATAATTTAGTGACATCTACATTTAGGGATATTAATATACATTGAGTATACTAATACACCATGGTGAAAGGACACAACGTGTGTAAGTGGTTAGTTCTAGGTAAGAATAACCAGTGCAACAAAAGTTGTCATGGAGAATACTGCAATACCCATACGCCGCGGAGGTTGTTTGAATAGACCAATCACTGTTTGTGGAGTTGGTGTCACCAACAAACTTCAGCTTTGCTACCATTGTGGGTATAGGAGAAAGTGGTGTCACAATCGTAGAGAGCTACAGAAGGAAATAAATCCATTAAACAGAATAAAAATTTTCTATTAGAGAAATATAGTGACACATTTAGAGAAATATAGCGACACACAGTGGGCACATTTTTTTTTCTATTAGAGAAATATAGTGACACATGCAGAATAAAAATTCCTATTAGAGAAATATTGTGACACCAAATATATCCATAAAATATAGCGACACACGAAGAATAAAAAATTCCTATTAGAGAAATATAGTGACAATAAACATATCCATAAAATATAGCAACACACGGTGACACATTCTATTAGAGAAATATAGTGACACCAAATATACATGTGTATATAGAAATATAACGACACATGGCGACACATACAGAAAAGGTTCGGCTTCTGAGAGAAGAGTTTCAGAGAGAGACTGGAGAGTGGCCTTCATAACCGAGGTCAAGGGTGGCTCTGCAAGAGCTACGTAAGAGACTTGATGACATCATCAGAGCCCGTCAGGGAGGTGTGATTCTTGATGACCCTATTCCGAACGGCCTGCCTGAGCCCATAACTCCTCGCCGTACTACACTGGTGAAGCCACCCAGGTTGGCCAAGAAAAGAAAACTCAAAGCTAGCCTGAAAGAGTTCGATCCACTCCCTAAGAAGCTGAGAACTACCGCGGACTATCAGGAAGAAAAAGAGGGCCTGACATTCTACAAAACCTGCTGGGTTATTGGGGACTTTCTCCGAGGATGGTAGATGGATGTGTCCAAATGACATGTTCTCTGCTATTCTGCAGGAGAGTGAAATTGAAGAAGCCCTCAATCGAGCTTTCCCAAGGATCTAAGAAACGCTCAAGAAATGAACCCAAAGAGGGTCTGGCTGGGTTGTAGATCAGGTGCAGACCCTTTGGCTCGACATTGCCAGATATCAACCGCTGAAAGGCGAGACGTATATCCCACTACCGGTGGAGGTAAAGAAAAAGAAAGCCGCTGTCATTGTGAAAAACAATGATGACCGCTGTTTTATTTGGGCCTTGCACTCTCTCTTGGTTCCAGCCACGCGCCACTCGGACCGGCCCTCGAGCTACCAAACCAATGACGGCCTAGACGTCACGGGCATCGAGTTTCCTGTTCCGATCTTGCAGGTTCAAAAGAAGATTAACCACCTCGCAATAAACGTCTTTGGATGGGAAGAAGGAAGAGTCGTTGTCCACCAACTCAGCAAACAGCCGCGGGAGACACGAAGATGCCACCTACTTTTGACCGAGAAGAACGGAATACAACTCTACACCGCCGTCCCGAAACTGAATCGCCTTCTATATGATCAGACTAGGCACAAAGAACGTAAATATTTCTGCGAGCGTTGTCTACATGGCTATTCTAGGGAAGACTTATTAGAAGCTTGCAAGCCAGAGTGCTAGGGAATCGGTCAAACAGCTATATGAGTGGAGATGCCTGAAGAGTGTAAAAATAAGCTAACATTCCAGAACCATCACAAGTAGCTCCCGGCCCCATATATCATCTACACTGACTTTGAGGCGCTCACCATCAGGGTTGAGGGCCCAGAGCTCGACCCCACAAAGAGCAATACTCAAAAAACGCAACAGCACGAGGCCTGCAGTCGTGCAGCTACATCGTGGTGCGGTATGATGACCATACAGAGCCACCAGTTGAATACCGGGGCCCCAGTGCGGCAGAACATTTCTTAAAGGACCTTCAGGAAGAGGAGCGCAAAATCAAGCCGGTGTTGTCTTACCCAAAGGGCATGAGGATGACACGGGATGACTGGCAAGCCTACAATGCTGCTACTACCTGCCATGTATGTGAAAAGCCACTTGAGGGAGACTCAGTCTGTGACCACTGCCATATCACAGGGCAATACAGAGGAGCAGCCCATAATGCCTGTAACCTAAAGCTACGACTTAACTCAAAGACAACCACTATACCAGTGGTCTTCCACAACCTGCGAGGTTACGACTCCCACCTGCTTATGCAGGCCATCTCAAAAGTCAAGGGCATGGTAAGCTGTATCCCCGACAACACAGAGAAATACATCTCATTCGGCCTTGGCCAGCTGCGCTTCATCAACAGTGCCCAGTTCCTGCTGGCATCTCTTGACAGGCTGGTAGCTGCCAACAAGCCAGAGGCTTTCCTAATTACTGCCCAGTATGAGCAAGAACACGAGCTCTTGATGCGCAAGGGCTATACCCCTACGAGTACATGAACTCCGGGGAGCTCTTCACAGAGACAAGGCTCCCACCAAAGGAGGCATTCTACAGCAAGCTCTCCAATGAGCACATTTGCGAGGAGGACTATGCCCACGCTCAGAAAGTCTGGATGGTCTTCAGGTGTCGAAACCTCGGGGACTATCATGACCTCTACAACCGCACAGATGTCCTCCTACTGGCAGATGTCTTTGAAACATTCCAGAAGACCTGCCTAAGGCAGTATGGCTTAGACCCCGAACACTATTTCACCAGCCCAGGGCTTTCATGGGACGCCCTTCTCAAGAAGACAGGAGTGAAGATTGAGCTACTCACAGATTATGACCAACACCTGTTCATTGAGAAGGGGATGCGGGGAGGTATCTCCATGGTCTCAAAGCGCTATGCCAAAGCAAACAATCCTCTGGTTGAGGGATACAACCCAGAACAGCCTAGTAGCCACATCCTCTACCTAGATGCAAACAACCTCTATGGGTGAGAGATTTTCGTTGGGTGAAAAAAATGTCAGCAGCTGGCCAGCACCCTTGCAGATCACCCAGCCGATGACCCAGAGGGCTACATCCTAGAGGTGGACCTGGAGTACACACAAAAGCTGCACAACGCACACAACGTATATCCTCTGGCACCAGAGCGCATGGTAGTCCAAAAACAGTGGACATCCAATTACCAGCGCAGCCTCATCAGCGTTAGGGGTTGCGCTACCGAGTTGAGAAGCAGGTTCTGAATCTACGCAACAAGGACCGCTATGTGCTACACAACTGGAATCTGCAGCTCTACCTGTCTCTAGGTCTTCGCCTAAAAAAGATCCACCGTGCCCTCAGATTTGAGCAGCACCCCTGGATGGAGCCCTACATCAGGATGAACACCAATCTCCGGATGAAGGCCAACAGCATCTTTGAGAAGGACCTGTACAAACTCATGAACAACAGCGTCTTTGGGAAAACGATGGAAAACCTGCGTAAGAGAGTCAGTGTCAAACTTGTCCGAGCACATGAGGAGGACAAGCTCCGACAACTCATTGCCAGCCCAGCCTTTGCCCGAGCAAACATATTCGACAATAATCTGGAAGCAATCCAGGTCCACAAAAGCCGACAAGTGCTTAACCGTCCAGCCTTCTTGACCTGAGTAAGAACCTGATGTACGAGTTCTACTACAACAAGATGAAGAGTAAGTATGGCGAATGCTGCCAACTGCTTTACAGCGACAGTCTATTGTTAGAAATCCAGACAGAGGATCTCTACAAGGACATTGCAGAGGATGCGGATCTTTATTACACTTCTGACTACCCGAAAAACAACCCGTTGCACAGCACTGTGAATAAAAAAGTGCTAGGTAAAATGAAAGACAAACGTGCGGAATGTCCTATTGCTGAATATGTCGGTCTGCGTCCCAAGATGTTCTCCATTCTCGAAGCCAATGGAAAAAACATCAAGAAGGTCAAAGGTGTAAAAAATGGCAACCTCCGGTTGACGTTTAGTTCCTCCTGCCATAAGTTTACGGACCTCGTCCCACATCTGGTAGGGACGCATACCTTGGTTGAAGAGCTGGTTAGGAACGCCTTCAATGGTTACCTCCACCTTGGTAATCTTAGGGTTATAGAAGGCCTCGCTATGTCTAGCAAAGGCTGTTGTGGGTTCTTCGAAGAGCAGCAAGATTCCTTTCATCGACTTAGGCCATAGGCCTTGGCAATCACAGCGTCCTTATCAACGCCCTCGTCCTTATTTCCGGCATCAAGCCTTCTATGTGTGACATTCCTGTCTCCCGAGAGGTATCAATCCTCTGGCATTGGGCATTTTTTCATTCTTCTTCTGTTTTCCAGTGGTAGAAATAGCAACCGTAGATGTCGCTGTCATCTATGTTCATGACCTTGTTTCCAGATATCTTACTTGTGTTTTTTTTGACGATCACCTGGCCCAGGTTGTTGACCACGGTGCGATTAGCGTCGGTTGAGTTCAGCTCAATTTGAAAGGCCAGACGGGCTGTTCCAGGCACAATGATATTGTTGGCGTCAAGGTTTGGAAACCTCACTAAAGCTGCTGATTTTGGTCGATAGTTGGTGGGTTGTTGGTCTGACGGATGCCCTTGACCCCCAGGGGCTCCCGTTGGGGCCGGTGCGGATTGAGCTTTCTTCCGTATTGCGGCATATTGAAGCTTTTGCATATATATGACACAATAACATTGAGTCTAAAATGGATGAGGATATACCACTCGAAGATATTGAGGACCAGGAAGTTGATGATGACGTCGCCGAAACCTCTTTCATTCAAACCTCCTACAATCAACTGTTGAAAAACACCGTCAATGATTTCTATAATACTTTGGGCGATCCTGCCACAGGAAGGGACCCCACTAAGTTTAAGATAGATAAAAATAGGCAGCTTCG
>CM037795.1:34262476-34312476 GCA_021229015.1 Solen grandis | reverse complement strand
AAGGGCGTGTCCCCCAATATAACAGAGATAAACTTATTGAATTACAACAGAAATTTGATGAACTTGAAAGTCAGGGTGTTTTCTCTCGCCCTGAAGATGTCGGGGTATCAGCTGAATACCTAAACCCTTCCTTTCTAGTTAAGAAACCCCAAGGAGGATATCGCCTAGTTACTGCTTTCTCAGAGGTAGGGCGCTACAGTAAGCCCCAACCGTCCCTTATGCCAGATGTCGACTCGACATTAAGGACAATAGCCCCTTGGAAGTACATTATCATAACTGACCTCACAAGTGCTTTCTATCAAATTCCACTTTCCAAAGATTCACTTAAATACTGTGGTGTTGCGACCCCATACAAAGGTATCAGAGTGTATACTAGGTCAGCAATGGGTATGCCAGGGTCAGAGACTGCCCTGGAGGAGCTCATGTGTCGGGTTCTTGGAGACTGCCTACAAGATGGTATTGTTGCCAAACTGGCAGATGACCTGTACTGTGGTGGTAACACTCCTTCTGAATTGTTTTCAAATTGGAAACGTGTCCTTGAGGCTTTAAGCAGGTCAAATTTGAAACTTTCTCCCACTAAAACAATAGTTGCCCCTTCATCAGCCACCATATTAGGCTGGAAATGGTCAAATGGCAGGTTATCTGCAAGCCCTCACCGTATTGCTGTACTGTCAAGTTATTCCCCACCTACCACTGTACATGGTCTCAAGTCATTCATTGGTGCATTTAAAGTGATTGGTAGGGTTATACCCAACTGTTCATCTGTCTTGGCCCCCCTTGATGATGCAATAGCTGGTAAACAGCCTCAAGATAGAATTCATTGGAATGATGAGCTACTTGCTCACTTCTCTAATGCGCAGGTAACAATTAAAACGCACAAAGCTATCCTGCTTCCGCAACCCTCTGACCAACTTTGGATTGTCACTGATGGCTCTGTTGTCAAACGTGGAATTGGAGCCACCCTCTATGTCACTAGAAACAATAAATTGTCCTTGGCTGGTTTCTTCAGTGCCAAACTCAGAAAACATCAGGTAACTTGGCTTCCATGTGAAATAGAGGCACTGTCCATTTCAGCTTCCATCAAGCATTTCAGTCCATACATTATACAGTCTAAACACAGAGCCTGTGTCCTTACAGATAGTAAGCCATGTGTGCAAGCAGTTGATAAGTTATGCCGGGGTGAGTTCTCCTCCAGTCCCAGAGTTACCTCTTTCCTCTCTATTGTCAGCCGCTTTGGCACTGACATTAAACATTTAGCAGGCAAGGCAAATATTCCCTCTGACTTTGCAAGTCGTAACGCACCAGACTGCAGTGAACCTCATTGTCAGATCTGTTCTTTCATTGTTGAAACTGAGGAATCAGTTGTAAGATCTGTGAATGTGAGTGACGTTCTTGACAGTATGACTAACTTACCCTTTACCACTCGTTCAGCTTGGTCTAATATACAGTCTGAGTGTCCAGACTTACGTAGAACCCATGCACACTTAAAACAAGGCACTAGGCCATCCAAAAAGCAAACAAATGTAAAAGACATCAAGCGTTACCTCAGTGTCGTCTCTATTGCTAAAGACAATGTGTTGTTTGTACCCAAAAATGACCCCCTTGCACCATCCCGCGAACTAATAGTTGTACCACGGTCTGTCATAGATGGTCTTGCTACTGCACTTCATATCAAGTTAAACCACCCCACTAAACATCAAATGCAACTTGTTTTGAAACGGCAGTTTTATGCTTTAGACCTAAATGCAGCCATTGATAGGGTTTGTGAATCATGTCACATCTGTAAATCTCTACAAAAATGTCCTGAAACTTTGATATCTCAGACATCTGGTGAACCCCCTGAGGTAATTGGCATCTCATTTGCTGTGGACATATTGAAACGACATAAGCAGTTAATAATGGTCTTAAGAGAAACTGCAAGTTCTTATACAGTAGCCTGTTTCATTGAGAATGAGAAACATGACACACTTCGCAATGCTCTGTTAAAACTAATACTTGGTTTACATCCCTTAGACGGTCCATGTGCTATAGTGCGGTGTGATGCAGCCTCGGGTTTTACTGCTCTGAGAGATGATAATACTCTAAAGTCATTTCGAATAGTGCTTGATGTCGGCCGTGTCAAGAATCCTAACAAAAACCCTGTAGCAGAGAAAGCAATTCAAGAACTCGAAAATGAATTACTTCGGCAAGAACCAGGAGGTGGTCCAGTATCAGAGCTAGGCTTGTATGTTGTTCTGGCAAGGTTAAATTCGCGTATTCGTAGCTGTGGATTATCTTCACGTGAACTTTGGACCCAACGAAATCAGTTCACACATGAGCAATTGCCATTATCTGACAGAGATATAATTCTTCAACAATCTGAGCGTCGCCATGTGAACCATACATATAGTGAAAAATCTAAATGCAAAAGTGGAAAAAGCCCAGATTCACAATCTATCTCAGTTGGAGATATTGTTTACCTACATTCTGAAGGAAACAAGTTACAAAGCCGTAGCAGGTATCTGGTAGTTTCTATCGACAATGCTTGGTGTTACATAAAAAAATTTTCTGGATCACAGTTACGTGCTTCTTCCTACAAAGTGAAAATCAGTGAGTGCTACAGAGTTCAAAGTCAATTTGCTAGTTTTCATTACATGCCGTCTTCATTGGTCGACAATGAAGTGATGATGAACAACTACAATCAAAGCTATCAGACCCAACAGCAACTGTCAATGTTCCAGACACTTTAACACGCCCAGCTGATGAACTCCTCCCTTCCCCAAAGTCAGCTTAACATAGAGATCCTGAATATGACTATGTTCATTCTGAACCAGATTTAACTGACCCTAACGCCAAAGACATGGCGTCACTTGATGTTTTGCCTGCTAGTAAAAACTGTAGTCAAAATCAGAACCCTAGGCCTGTGCGTGCACGCAGACCACCAACATATCTTCAGGATTATGTTTGTTAGAATTGAAAAAGTTTAAATATTTCCTCATAAATTGTGTAGTTATTTTAACTCTCTATGTTCATCTTAAAAGGATACATAAATATCACTAGAATTAATAATAATCTAACTTTATAGCACTTGTAAAACTGGTATATAAGAATGCAAAACCCTTCTGTGTACAATGCCAGCAGATTTATATTGTCTTTATTTTAAATAATCGAGCTTATGCCATCCTTTATAATCTTGGTAATATAGTAGATCTAAAAAAAAAAAAAAAAAAAAAAAAAGAAAGAAAGAAGAAGTTGCGCCACTATGTTGTATTATGTTAGTTTGTAGTTAGGCAGTACCGTCAGTACTTTGCATTATATTATGTCATGAGTGATCTCCCCTTTGTGTGCTCTCCCCGCCATTTTGTTGTAATACATCGTTTGGTTTGGAAATCAATCAAGTGTTTCGTCTTTTATTTGTTTACTGGCGAAGCCAATCAAATCGGCGGCTACAGAATCGTTCGGTATATCAGGGGGAAGTAACCGCATCAATCTCACAATAGGGTAGAAAGGTGTCTAAGCGGCCGGGTAGCTCATATTCGTTAGAGCGGTAGCTTATTCGGTAGAGCATTCGCCAGGTAGGCAAAAGGCCACAGATTCGAGTCCCGGTCAAGCTGCACTTTTTTTCACCCTGTGACAAATGTTTTACCGAAGTCAGTTGGAAACGTGCTATTTTATTTGTTGTTGTTTTTTTCAGTTCATTTGTCAAAATTAAAAAGAAAATCGATTTTCTTCGCTTCCGTTTTCAGGTGCAGCACGATGAAATTGCCCTCGCTGCGTACCCAGAAGTAACAGCACGTCATGGATGAATGATTCCAGTTCACCTGTATCGCAAATGATGCGAAACAGCATAATAATTATCCTATAAGCACAAAGAGATATATTGAACCGCTTCAGAAAAACTAGCCTTATAAAAAATGTTGCGTTAGAAATACGTGTATGCTTACGTGTATAACATTGAATTTAATACCACTGCGTAATAACGTACTATAATTCAGGAGGGCAAATACTAGAAACAATAGGCGATGTGTGTCCTTGTAAACGTATACATCTTGCTTTACAAATATAGGCGATATTATTTATACTAAGAAGAGAAATTGAATCATCTGACTGTGTGCTAATACATAACACAGCCCCATCATGGTTATTTATATGTATTTACACCTGAATAAACACGTCTTATATATCTTCTGTGTAAATTGTTTTATGTACTGGTATGTTTTAAGTGTATTGATTGCACGCCGTTAGGGTTGAACACACAAATATATACATAAATCATTTCTCTAATATTTACGAGTAGGACCTGACTTGTCTAAAACTCCATAATGTATTGTCTCAGATAAAAGACCTTAAGGTAATCCATCCATCATTAAATTATAATCATGATCCTCCATGTGCTTGAAAAGATTTCAGTGCAGATGCAAGCATCCATTGACTTGGCGTTATTGGCTGTTTTGTTCTTAGTCTATAAAGGCTTGCATTAACAATAAAATTCCCACGATCAATTGATGGACCATTATCACAATTCAATGGTGGATGTATAACCTTAAGTCCATACTTGTGATTACACAGAATTTGAGATTTCTGAGTTTAGGAGAATCTCAGTTTGAGATATTTTGTGAAACGCAAGCCTGTAGTGTCAATCTGTCTTCAGGAGTATTTAAATTTGCAATTGGCAGGTCCAGAACTGTGTATTTTTACCATTTGATGACGGTGTATTAAAATGACCTTAGTATCAACACAAATAGTCACTTAAACACACACAGGATATTTGTGTACCAGTTTACCAGAAACAAACCCAATATACATGTACTTTTGAATCATCGAGCTATGAAACTTAACTGTCATAAAATTTAATTGTACTTACCTTTGACGGCCGCAGATGACTCTGAAAGGTAAACAATTAATATCCAAATAAACAATACCTCCATATTTTGATATGTAGTACATGTATACACGCAATACTGTGTCTGTGAGTTATCACTGATGTACGTTCAGCTTCAGTAATTATTACATTTACCCTAGAGGTATTCACATACTAAGAGAAATATCCATTAGTACGCTTTGTTAGGCAAGTGATTAATGCATTTAAGTGACATTCTTTTGGATATCCATTAGAAACCAACTTTTTATTTTTCTATTTTCTTTCTCTTTTTTTTTCGACCTACACTATAATTATAAATAAGTATGTATATGTAAAATGTTAACATATACTGTTGAGCCTAATTTTTTTAAAATTTTAAGGAAACATACCTTGAAATTTACACAGTTTATTTTGAGAACAATAGCATAATTTCTGTTTGCATATACTTACAGGTGAAAATGTTCAAATGTTTTTTAGTGATAAAAAAATCATTGCTTCAAAAAATATTGATTTTCAATATATTTGTGTCATTTTTTGTCAAGAACTGTAATTCATTTATGGAACTTCCAGTCAGTTTTTTCCTTACCTTGTTCATAAATGATCTTCTTACCTTTTTTATGTTACAACGCAACCTATTGGAACTGAACGTTAATTCACAATACCGGATATCCAAATTCTTTGCCCGCTATCGGCAAGATATATATGCACCTGTTTGCTCGTACCATCGTTATATAATATATATCGGGGGAAAAAAGGGCCACGTGTTTTTCTGATGAAGTTGCTGCGTCATAAACGTTTGTTTCTGAAAAGAATACAACATATTCAAATAGCTTTCGGTGTATAAATAACAACAGTAATTATTATAGAAGTCACGACACACCACGAACGTGAACTCTGTTTCCTAAGTGGAAAAAAAATCAATGAAAATACTATGAATGAAATTGTGTTACGTAAGCCAGTGGAGTACAGCAGTTTACAAACCTCTGGCATGTAATAAAATTATGTCTTTCGTGAATCCTATATGGCAAATAAAATTATTTCGTTCGGTTCTCACCGCAAAATGATATATTAGTTACAAGGTCCATTAGATGTGGACAATCAATAAAACAGTTCCGAATACAAGCCACTTGACTTTTTCATTTACTGTTTCAGTTCATGCTTAACGCAACATTAGGACTCTCAGTTCATTGATTTTATTTATGTCGTCCCATCCACCTCGGGACATATCTCACTATAACACAAATTACCATGAATAAACTGCTTTATTACCTGATCAATCATTTCTTAAATAAATTGCACAAATGAAATAACAACAATGAATTCCTATCTGTAAATAAAACATGGAAAAATTATTTACAAGTTGTCTACAGTTCAACCCGTACTACGCATGTATGTAACAGTTCGAAATATTGCCCATGCAGCAGATCACTGTGCTAAGTATCGACCGGATTAACGTAAAACAGCTTAAAATAGTTAATACACTTTTATATAGGGCATCAGGTACTATTGTACTGTTCTTGATCAACCATCAAAGACGTTATTTTTTCGAGTTATTTAAGATTAAAGAAAAACACAATATTTGAAATATGACCTTGACCTTTGTAAATATTCAAAATTTGAACCTGTCAGTCACTTTGAAACTATAAACGACATAATCTGTTTAAATTTCTTGAAATTGATCAAAAAATAAATTAAGGGCCTTCAAAAAAGCTAAAAATGCATATTTTCAACAAAAAAAAATGTCCATCTTTTGGTGAAATTTGACCGCTTACAGCGGCCAAGCCGAACATAGCCTCACAAGTTCTCACGCTATGCATTTTGTCAGCAATTGTGTTGCAAATCATATGTTGCAAACAAAAAACATGTACTTCTATCTTACCTCAAACAAAAATGGATATGTTTTTCGTAGTCCCACCCTTACTTGCGTGCTTTTTAGCAAGGTTCAAAAATTCAACATTTTCTAGCACAAAAAAAAATGTCGCATGCCTGAACTTAAGATACATTATTTTTTAATGGGATGTCAACAAGGGATGTAATGCAATAAAACGCATTTAGATCGGACTTCAAAATACAGAGTTTTAAGAAAAAAAATGCATTTTGATGCAAAGTGCCACATAGTGGTGAAAGTATAAACAAATTTGAAGATTATGTTAGGATCATATTATGCTAATACATGTATGTGTCTAAAATTTCATGACTGTAACTGGATTCTAAATTGCCAATATCATGCTGAACAAAAGTGGCAAGAAGGAAACTAATACTACTACAAGTACGAAACCTATAGGTACTAAAAAGAAACGGAAGAACAAAAAAAACTGTACTAATAAGAAACAGAAGAAGAGCAATAGGCTTTTTGCACTGCGAGAAGCGAAAACCTATAAAAAATGAAATAATTATTTCACCCTTTTTGTGGGGTGATGAAAAAAATGGGCTGTACATAACATCCCACATTTTCTCAACCCGATTTTCATGCAGTATTTACAGTATACAATCCATTAAGAACAAAATCGAAACAATTAGGATTTACATATATACCATATATACATAGCATTGAACTTCCTTTATACTGAACTGTCACAGTCACAGTTCGGTCTATACTTGCTTGCTGTATATATATCACCCCGTATCTTTTACCTGTAAATATATAACACCCCAGTTTACTATAGTACTACGTTTTCAATCCCCGTTATCCTTGATTTAAAACCGAATAACCTCTCAATACGGTAAATATGATCGAACAGTTGTATATATCTCAAAAACATAAATATGCTAGAAATAATGAAATATGCTGAAAAATTAATGCTGTGTCAAAAATAAATACTTACAGGCTACAAAAATCGTCTGTGACATGAAAACATAGGACTTATTTTTCTATGCTGATGCGTAACTGTTTTTACCACAAGATCACTTTACCATGCGCCCGAATTTAGTTTTGATAACGTGAAAGCCGATACCTCGCTCCATCTGGAACATTATGACAAGTGTATAAACCTGATCTGTGGAATTACTGACAACATTTGCAGTTTTGATGACCAAAATTTGTTTATATTATACATATCCTGAGTTTTCCCATGTTATTTGCATTCTACATTATTTTGTTTTTGAAAATTGCACGTGGGCCTAAAAATAGACTTTTCCGAATTCCCCATCTTGATTAAAAATGTGTTGCTTCTGTATCGGTTTCAAATCAGATTAGTTTACTGTTCTTTGTGGAAAACAAAAGATGATCTTAAGAAATGAACATTTTTAAATAATGGCGCTGTATAGATTGCTCAACGAAATTGAGAGTACAGTATACTTTATGTACATAGAAACAAAGGGCGAATCGGCACAGCGCCACACGAAAAACATTTATGAAAGGCAAACAGAAATCGTTAGAACAAAAAGATGTAATTACAGACTGATTTACAGAAACTTATGGAATCAACAAAATTGGCATTCAGCACTGACATTGTGGATTACACAATAAGAGGTCTACAGACATATCTCTTTAATTTTCAAATATGTACATGCATTGACTATAGTGAGTCTTACGAAACCTGTATTTTCTATTTGAACAAATGAATGCCCAGTAAACATGGACACGTATTTTAATTTATGTCAAAAATGTCCGGTAATCAGCTGTTCACTATATATGCCTTTTAAAAGGTGAAAAAAAGTGAAAATGACCTATTTTGTACAAAATGTGTCAATCATTGTAGATATTTAAGTTAAGACACAGTCTATTTTAGTATACTCCACAATTGCAGATTGACATGTTCTTCCTGTGCTGACTGAGCAGGGAAAACTGCGACAAATGACTTAGTTAATAATCTGGGCATGTACACCAGATTGTTGATAAGGAAGAAAAGAACCACGGGTAATAATATATGTTGCGACAGTATTGTTTACTTTTATAACATAACGCAAAGACCTGTTAAATATTATATTATTATAGGTCTTTGCATAAAGTACTATTATGTAAAAACTGTTTTATCTTCCAATCAGGTTTGATCACAATCATTTCAATGTAGACCGGTCACAGTAAGCACCATTTGGTTTGATAAGCATGAAAACAATTCCGGAAAATTATCAAGTTATCAAGAAGTTTAATTAAGCAATAACCCTTTGTAAATTTCGGGTTCAAGTTGAGCTTTTGTGATTACCAAATGTCAGTCACAATAATCTCATTTGTCAACATATTGTTTCAAATGATATACATGTATAGTCAAGTCAAGTACCTTTGTTATGCGATTGGTACGTCATAATTCTCTCTTGTCCCCATTATTGCATGGTATTGCACGTGTAATATATAACCAGATGAGAAAAAATGTGCAACTGAAAAAAAAACTGACTCAAACTTGGACCTCTCGCCTACAAGACAAGTGCTCTACCGACTGAGCTACCTAACCGATTACACAAAATCTATCACTGATAAGGGTTATAGGCTTTTACATACTCCCCTGCCAATTTGGAATTCATAGTTGAATATACAGAAAACAATTTGGTGTGTTCCCAACAAACACAAAGGCATTACATACTTGAAGAACTATAGTCATGGTCTCACGACGGGCACCAAATGTAACCAGATGCAAAATTCCTCATGTCTCCATTATTTCATATCATTCCATTATGTGTAATCAAATGAGGAAAATATGCAGCCAGACCAGGACTAGAACTCATGACCCGGCCTTGCTGATATTTATGCTCAGATATTATAACGTGTTATTTTAATATGTAAATATTAATCTTTTATAATTCCATATGGAATGGCATTGTACTATTTCAAACGCTGTTCAGATCTGTATTTATGTTCATGTTTGTGCAATGATGAGATGTATATAAAGATAATACCACTACTACTGTATCAGATGAGTACAACAAATTCACACATTCAAACATTTTCGTAATCTGTATTCTAAAAACGAAATAAGTCTTTTTACATAAATACATACTAGGTATGGGACATCTGTTACTGATTGAAAGAAGGCTGGTCATAATTGGCATCAAACCGGTGTATGATTTCAATTAAGATGCGTTTAAGTTTGTTATTAATGCATATCATCTTTGGGTAATATTTGTGAATATAATTTTGCATTAATTTGAATCACTTGTAAGTAATGCATCCTCCTTAAACATTTGTTATTTGCTTGGATTTCAGTATGTATATCTTACCTGGGTGAAATAAAAGTAACATATATAGAGTAAATATATTCAAAATGTTGATAGTGAATATATATTCATTAAATCAACGATTGTGCATCCGGTATTTGTTTGTGCTTTAGTTTATACCAAAATAAGTGACATGAATGTACTCATATGTATAATTCATTGATGGTAAACGTTACTTATATTTTCCATTTATGCATAAAAAGATAAAATGATGAAATAATAAAACAATTATCACTGATTATACTAGTGTTTGTTGGAAAGAATTTTTTACATACTGAAAACACTTATACACAATGATATGCATGTAGCTCTAAGTAGTTGTTGTTGTTGTATTGGGGTTTACCGTCACTGCGATAGTATTTCAATAATATAGCGACGTCCAGCTAATTACAGGTGGAGGAAGACCCCGTGTACATAGAGGTCACCGCAAGCCAGCTGGAAGGCTTCCTCACATGAAAAATCCGAAGTCCCTACCGGGATTCGAGCTCTAAGTAGGCACCATGCATTGTACACATATTTAACAATATATATATATATATATATATATATATATATATATATATATATATATATATATATATCCCATATTTCAGCTACATTAAGAGGTCATCTCAACAAACATTGGAGCGTAACCTTTTTTCCCTTAAGTATATGAAGATCTACCAATGATAACCGTTCCGATGTTCATTCGTCAATGTCTTACGTCGCCATCCTTATGGTCTAAGACCTTAGTTACCTGCTCCTAGTTACCCTGCATCCGGATGTGCCTACACAGAAATTAGTGACCCTATTTTATGCTGAATTATGGTGAATTTGTGACTGAAAGACATGAAATAAGGGATTAAATCCTATAGAACACAGTTAAGATAGTCATAAAATACCCAATTCGGAGGCCTTATTGCACAACAACCTTAAACGTTGAGGATTACTGAGAAGGGGAATTTTTGAGAAAATTGGTGTGAAATGGCCGGCCTGTGCTCTGAATTCATACGTTTGTTATTTAGCCTTAAATAGGTCAAAAAGTAGCCAGGTCATCCCATGATCAAATTGTACAGAATTATTTCTCTTGACTGAAATAGACTGGTATCTACTTTCGGTTTGGAGATACTGTTTATAATAGCCGTGACGTCATTTAGCCCCCCCCCCCCAAAAAAAAAAATGGAGGAATTTTGCCAGAAGTATGGTGCTTTGCTTGACAACAAAAATGAGAGAGACTGTCATCTCTGGACGTTTTGTGTAAAGCAAGGCCATGTCCATTATGGGGTCCCCAAGTTTCCAGATGCAGTTTGGCACACTGTCAATGTGCACGGATTGCGATACATGACACATCATAGGATTCTGCTTTGAAAACATGATTGTCTGCATCAATGTGGAACACTTGAGTCTTGAACGCCATAATGTAAACATGATCCAGCAGATCTGCATTAATAGCGGCAGATGTGTTGACCATTAAGGCCATCCCGATTGCCGTATTGGCTGATGTAAGTATTTGACAAACCTTCTGGCTAGTTCCTTTTTTTAATGGTCCCTTCTATAGGAACTGTGTTGTGTTGTATTGTATTATGTTTTGTTTTACCAATACTCTCTCTCTCTCTCTCTCTCTCTCTCCCTTCACGAGTGCGTGCTGCTTAGGATCGGTTTTTCAACGGTTTAACATAACAAATATGGATGTATACGAGGCTTTGAAAATCGCATAAAATCGTTTGAAAAAAAATCGTTTCTGAACAAAACGTTATATACCTTTTTTTTAACGTAGTAATACCTATATATTTATATCGAAATGCGACCCTCGAGGCGATATATTTCGCTGGATCGTGTCTTTCCTGTTTACGGACGTTGGTATTTTTCCCCAATAGATAGGCAACATGTTCAGCGCTTTTATATAGAAATTAAGTTTTTAATCGTTTATATCGTGACCTTTTCTTTATAGCAAAATCCATCGAATACGTCGTATTTCGCGCGCGATTTGAGAGTTGCGAAAATTCCAGGACCCGTGTACGAAAGCCGGTGTATTAAAAAACTACTTCATTTAGGCTATATTTATTTATGAGTATCTTTTCGTTGATAACTTATTTATTCTTAATTATAGCTTGTTGTTAACCTTTTTGTACCTTAGTTTATCATTTCTTAAACGTATATTTCTTAATTACGGATAAATTTCTTGCATTATTGAAATAGAGATCACTTTGATATGCGGTTGTTGGCGTCAAATGATAGGACCTTCTTTTGTATAGTGGTAATTTGTAGGTAGAACCAAAATTAAGTTAATTTTGATCATTTGATGGTCACCCTTTCTCTGACAACTATCTGCTGGCATGCAGGCGACACACGTGTTCCGATGAACACCCTTCTAGTTAACAGAACAGTACACAGTTTAGTGTCAAGGTAAAAATAAAATGATCTTAAAGGCCCATTATGCTTCCAAAAGCAGCGTATATTCTTTGGACAGAAAAGAAAAGTCTGTGCTATAGATTTGTTACGAGATGCAATCTGTACATATTCGTAGACAACAACGTTACTACAATGCATACATTAGAAAGAATCTTAACTAAATATCATTCAATTGTTAACACAAATAAATGATTTGCATATTCCGAATATCCTCGTCAATTTTCCATAGACATTCCGTATGTCTACGGTAACGAATCACGAGTGCATAAACTGGTAACGTAACAGATATACAAATTGTGATTCGGCGACGGTTTTTCAAATTCAAATTCATTTCCGATTACTGATTGTCTTCGCGAATACCCGTCATTACAAAATGTAAACAATGAGAGTATTTTGACATCCATCCAAAATACTAAACTGCGTCATTTGATAAACATTTTCACATTTTTGAGTTTAACTGTTATTTTACAGAAGATATTTGCACATTATGTACCATTTGTGTTTGTCTAAAATATGTCAATGTTATTTTGTTTTCATGAAAATTGAATCAATATGAAATATAATGGGCCTTTAACTTTGGCAGATGTTTGATCTAGATACGCTTAAGTATATATACTGTATATATAAACCTAATTCATCATTTAAAATACAGTGTTTTGCTACTTATTTGATGTGAACCACACCCATTGAATAAGTATTTGATTTTTAACTACATGTAAATGTATATGCCTGTGTTGTGTCTATCAATACCCGTCTACAGGCGCGTGGTCACTCAGTGCAGTTAAATTCCTTGATTGTAAACCAATATATTTAGAATTATAAAACCTATATTTAGCAATTCTAGTTCCGTGTGCCGTCAAATGACTGATCACATTCACTCTTGGGACATGCACTCACTTTGAACACATTTCGACACCCGGAACTGATGAAGACGCCGCGTTGCGTGACCTGTCAAATACGTGGAACCTGACTCAGGGATACCGTTTTCTATTTTCAAACGATTTTGATGTGGTCGTTTACTCATGCCATAGGAACTTATTTATCAGTTTGTCAGGAAACAAAGAACTTCACCAACGTGAACGAGGGAGTTTTTTTGTTTTTTTTACTTTTTTAAAGATTAGGATGGTAGTTATTGGGAGGGTCGATTGCAACAAAGTACCATATGAATCATATGATAGCTACATGTACATCATTATCAGGATAGGATTTAGTGCTGAAGTAACAACATTACATTGACTGGGTAATTTTTGTGCTCAGTAGTGGAAATCCCCATTGTGAGCCCCTTAGTGAAATAAAGTTAGCCAAATTAAGTCACCCAGAACGACCCCTGCTGATAGAGCATCTACTGTCACCTACCTCCGCTGTCACCTAGGCAACATCACGGTGTCTGCTTTATCGGTAATCCGATTCAGTCAAACGCATTTAGCGATTAGTATGAATTTAAGTCGCATTATATTGTGCATATTATAGTAAATTTCATAAACAAGTATCAAATCAAACCCAGTGTTAATGATATAAATTAGTTTTGAACTGTGTAAACACGGGTGTAATAAGAAAAATTCTAGCAATTTCTTTTTGATGGACGGCTTACATTAAGCGCTCTCTCTCTCTCTCTCTCTCTGCTTACAGATACGACTAACATAAATATTTTTACTCGTATTAAAAAGGAATCAAATTTTAAACAACAAACGCACAAGAATAGGTATGTATAAACACAGACATATGCAGCATATGGTGAATATGTCTATGGTATGGTATATGCTACTTTTAATACTGCCCCAAATTATAACCGTAATACATGTACTTCATTACTGTATTGTGCCAAGAAAAGAAATAACCTTACGAATCACTGTCATTTTCAAATTAAGGTATTCTTTTATTTCATTTTTTTTTTTTTTTTTCAATTTATTTTGTTATTTTTTGTACATTGAAATGAGATTTAATATTACATAAAGTTCGTGTTATTGGCACTATGTATCCTATCGAAAACATATTTTCACGGATCTATATATTGGTTTAAAAGGTTGTTGGTTCGAGCCCAGGCTACCAACCATGTTTCTGCGGGCGAGAAATTCTTAAGGAGGATGGGGGTCTTGTACTGGGACCTGTTTCACTTAACTTCCTAAGAACAACTTTGATTTTTTGTCCGGTAAGTCTTTTGTTCTACATAGTGTCTATTAATGTCTTATTTTCGCAATAAAACATGTTGAAATATGGCCCAATTTATTGCATTATGCAAGTACAACATTTTTTTATAAAGAAAATTTCACAGGAAAAATACTACTGGGACAAGAATCTTGTCAAAACAGAGAAAAAAAATTGAAGTTGAGTTTAAAGACCAAGAGCATAAAAATAAAGAAGAAAAAATACGCTAATGCAAAAATTTCGACGCTCGAGTAATTAAATTATTTATCTCAAGGCTTAGATTTCTTTTTATATTGTTTGGGTTATACATGTATATCTAACAAGAAAATGTGTCTCTGAGACACTAACGCTTCTCTAGGATATTGCCAGAATCATTTTTTTAGAAGTTTATATAATGATGTACATTTGTATGAAGTTTCATAGTGATATTAAGTTACCTTTATAGAAAAAAAAAATTAAACAAAGAGGTATACCTGGCGCAGAATAACCAATTTTACCAGGTCAAAGCCATAAAATTAAATAAATACTATCGATAAAAAAATCCATATCATGATGTACATGTATATCAAGTTTCAGGAAGTGAAATCATCTTTACCATGTTCATCCAATCGTGAAATATATATCACAGCTATAAATTTGCTTAAATAATATATTTTTATCATAATGTACATGTGTACATAGTTTCATAAAGATGTGAAATCATCTTCATAGAATAAAAGCTTAAATGCAAAGGTAACCCTGAGGCAGAACAGCCAATTTTAATTTATTGATCCAACCGTGAAATATGGGACACAGCCATAAAATTTCATAAATGTTACTAATGAATAGACCACATCATGATGTACATGTGTACCTAATTTCATAAAGATGTGAAGTCATCTTCAAAATAAAAAAAAAAAGCTAAACACAATGGTAAATTTGAGGACAGACGAACGGACACACGGACGCCTGGTCGGACGCACAGACCGAAAATATGTAAGACCAGAAATCTATATGTCTCGCAACGGAGTTGGCGTGGGAGTGGGGTGGGGGGGCACCCTTATACCCCTCAGAATGCATCTTCATCATCCTAGAAACTTTTTCATTCGGTGAAGCATACCCCGGATCCCCTAGCACCGACATCAAAATCATATTTGAGCTCCCCCCCCCCACACACACACCCACCCCTGTTATAGATGAACTACGGTATCTCCGAAGAAAGTGCTTGCTGCACCACGTGAGAATATGTCGTCTTATTTTTTTCACTGGCGAAGAGTAAATGTGATCAGTCATAAGAAGGCATACGGAAATAAAAATTCTATATAAGAGTTTATACCGTTCGTGACATTATAGACTGTGAACGAGAAATTACTTTTTTTTTTACAATCACGCAATGTTTCATTGGGTGATCATGCATCTGTAGATAGGTATTGATATACGTAATGCAGCCAGATAAATTAAAATCAATTTCTTACTATACGAGCTGTTTTAAATAGTGCTTACTGCTAATGCCCTGGTAGTTAAAGGATTTCATTTCCACTACTGTTGCCTGGAATGAATTAAATTTCATGTACGGTCAACTCTCGTTATAACAGCAGTGTCTGCTTCAGCGAATTTTGCTGTCCTAAAGAAATTGCCTTTGTAAAGAAAACAGACATAGAAGGATTATGCACTTTAGTTTTCAAGACTACTGCTGTTATAAAAGGATGTTGTTATAATGAATACCGTTGTAAAGAGGTTTCACTGTATATGCAGTTTGTATGACTTTGCAAAATTGACACCAACTCCTCTCCCTTTTTATGACGTCAGGCACTAAAGTTTTAGTGTACAGTGTATTGAACAATCATTTGTCTAATTTCATGCTAAATCTAAAATAAAGACGAAGCGTTTTAGGATGAAAATGTGTTAATACCGTCTCCAAGTGATTGAGATTTATGGATTTATATATGTGGCGATTGGTGAACTTATAGCCAATCAATTCAATAATTACAGATGACCCAGCCAGTTGCTTGCACGCCCACGATATTGATAAAGTTACATCTGGGGTATTAAAATACTATTGTTTGTGGTAATGATGAAATGGATATATATCCTTTTTCCCCATCGACGGTTTCAGTCATTTTGCGACTATTTATATACAATAAATCTATACTATTTAGGCAAATATCTAATCATTTTGTAATGATCTCTTTATATAATTAATTACTGGTAATACATATCTTAAAAAAAATTGGAAAAATTAACCCAATTTAACTTTCACAAAACTGGAAATGTCCACTTCTCTGAAGTTCTTTCTGAATTTTTCTTTACATTCACAGTCTGATGAACAGTCACAAAATAACCCCTTTAAATCAAAATCAATTATCAGATTCACAGATAATCAAAGTACGGTACTGCATGTGCTGTGCTTTGCTTTATATTTGTTCTACCAATGACGTCAAAATGATGATGTGCTGTGCACTTATGTTATGAAAATACCTTCGATATTTTCCTTGACAAAAACATAGTCATACTAAAATGAATGAAGTAGAAAGGTTTTAAGAAGAAGATAAATTGACAACAAAAGCTGTGTACGTACTTATTCGTTCCAATGGTTACGTCTTTAATGTACTACGCAAGGGAAATAACTGCTGCGAAGAGTCTAGTATCAGTAACTGTGTCCGTGATTACTTTCTTGTCCCGGAGTTTAAACTAGATATTGTTAACTTTCGATTCAAAATACGGCCCTCACAATATCTTTCAAAATTTAGAAATGGCTACCGGGAAAAGAATTGGCATTCTGACTGAATTCAATTACGAGGACATGGAACTATGGTACCCGTTTTACCGGCTGAAAGAAGAAGGGCACGAGACATTCACCGTTGGGCCCGAGAAAGGGAAAACATACAATTCGAAACATGGCTACCCGTGTAAGGCGGAGTATGGCATAGACGAAATGAAGGCAGATGATTTGGATTGTTTGATCATCCCCGGCGGATTTGCGCCAGATTACTGGCGGAGAGACACACGAATACTAGATCTCGTCCGAAATATGGACACCGCCGGGAAGTTGCTGGCGTCTATATGTCATGGTCCGTGGGTGTTGATATCAGCCAAAGTGTTGAAGGGACGGAAAATCACGTGCTTCTCCGCGATCAAGGACGACGTGGAAAACGCTGGTGCCATTTATTCAGACGTGCCTGTTGTCGTGGACGGCAATATTGTGACGTCAAGACTCCCGAAGGACCTGCCAGACTTTTGTAAAGCCATTATTTCAAAATTGAACTAAGCGAGTATGACCAGTTTTATGTGTAAACTTTATCTGAGTCAGAAGTTGCAGATCCCAATACTGGGTTTACACAACTGATCAGTTAATATAAACAGTGAAATGGTTTATCTAGTTAACTAAGGATAAAACAGTTTTTGTTTATCTAGTTAGTAGAAATGGCTCACTATGTGAATGAAGATGTGTTACATAAAGATATATAAAACATTGATTTTCAATATTAAATGTAAAATGTATGTTTAATCATTGATGTGCATTAAATATGATGTACAGCATTCAAAATGTGTTCCTTCTTATCCTTATGAATTCCATTCATCCAGTGTTTGGATAGTCCTACCAGTATATATGTCACTTTGTGAGATTTTCTTTCTGTGGTTAAGCTTTGTGCCCCCCTCCCCCTTTTTAAAAAAAATATACCACAAAGCGATGAAGAAATATTAATAGGACTAGTGTCTGGAATGTTTGAAGTGAAAATGAACCCTCAACATGGATTAGAAGTTGTAAGGACTTGTTTACTTGTTTCCCAATCAACATAAAATAAGTGAACAATAGCAATTTCTTTTAGTCTATTAAAAACCCTTTTTATCACATTCTATATTTGGGAAACAAGATCTAACACATTATGCTGTTCCTTCTGTATCTGTATGATTATGTTGTAGTATCCCGAGAATCAGCTTATACACAACAGTTCCTTGTTTGGACCAGTACTCTGCACCTGGGAACATTGTGAATGTGTCTTGTCCCCAAGCAGGGATTGAACCTAAAGCCATGTACAGTACTATCTGATGCCCTTCTGTTGTGTATTTAATTGATGATCTTCCCATCCATTAGAACACATGAAAGATAAGTCCTTATCCATTGCAGGTGATGCATTTTTCTGTCTACTAATGGCATCAAGATGTACACAGTCCCAGTTGCTATAGCATCCATCCTGGAATCGGGAGGTCGTGGGTTTGATCCCCAGCCTCAATATGCCAGAGTCGTAAAAATGGTACTGGTATAGCTCCCTTGGTTGGCCCAGTGTCAGGATAATGTGACTTGGTGTGATACCATGCCACATGTCTAGAGTCTGATAATGCAGTGTGGCAGCACTATATATATGTCTCCTGTAGACACAAGTCCCCGAATGACTGAAATACTGTCAGTGGGACGTTAACCTCAGTCAAACAAAGCACTGAAGGTGCAAACACTAATTATTTTCAAATTATATGCAGATGTTGAATCCTGTTACTTCTTGAAGTGCAAGAAATGGAGTTAAGGTACACCCTGTACCTCCATAATATTCAAGTAGATTTTTATGACTTGCATTTTTGTTTGTTTGGTTTAACATCCCACCAATAGTATTTTAGTCATTTGGAGACTTTGTCTATTTGAGACAGATATAGTGCTGCCACACTGCAGTATCATGCCGTAGAAGTGAGGCATGATACCACACCCAGTCACATCATGACACCAGGCCAACCAGTCCTGGAACTAACTTTATATGATGAGTGGCAGTACAATTTTTCAGACTTTGGTATGTTGATGAATTTTAAATCATGGAGGGAACAATGAAATTTTATTTGCTGTACAGAATAAAATCAGCTAAATATTGTTTGAGCAGACAGGGGACCCTGATCATACAGCTCCTGAAAGGAACGGTCTTATCTGGGTCTGCTCCCTTTACCAAGATGTCAAAACTAGTCTATACGGGGTACTATATGTTAGTTTTTGAAGCCTGTATGCAAGTGTTACATCACACGACTATAAAGATGATGCTTGATGCTGTAGGTTTAAACCTCCATCAAAGTAAAACTTCTGTGACAGAGTACTGGATCTTGCTGGGAACAATAGTAACATATAGTTTGTTAATACCGGTATGTTATAGTTTGTACTCCATTTCATGTAAAAGAAATAAGTTTAATATGGTTTATTTCAGACATTGTGGTGCTTCTCTTTCGGACAATATTCAATATACATGGAATGTTTTCAACCCTATGACAACATTCAATGAAGAAATTCATCCCTGTAATTACTCAAGATGATCCTTCCATCCATCATTAAATTATAATCATGGTCCTTCCAATGCTTTGACTTCAGTGCAGATGCAAGCATTCATTGACTTGACAGTTATAGACTATTCTGCTCTAAGTCTATAAAGGCTTGCATTTACTATAAAATTCCCACAATCACTTAATTAACCATGATCTCAATTTACTGAGGGATGGATTCCCTTAAATCAGAATCGATCTTTATCCATTGTTTGGTTGGGTTAACGTCCCACAAATTTGATTTCAATAAAAGACTTCACACATTGATAGCGTGTCTGCGCTAGTAATCTGGCGCAGTGCTGCCTCACTGCCGTATCACCACAGACAAGTGGTTTGATGCCACACCCAGTTCAATGTTTATCCAGATACTTAATTGGTCCTTAAACTACCAGTTTTGAAAACTTGAGTATGTTGTGGCCAGGGATCCAACCCACATCTAAAGTGGGTAAGATGCTTTAACCTTTCAAAAGAATTTATCATTTCTTTTACGTTGATTGGGGAAATGATGCTTTTGCAATCTTTGTAAATCTTTTTTTCAAGATTTCTTGGCCAGTTTGACCCATACTTGGTACAAATCTCTGACAGGGATCAAACTTGTTTTATTTAGCCATTTGAACAAAAGCAGAGCTTTGGCATGTATGTCACAAAGTGTGAAGGAGCAGATTTAATACTGAAATATGGTATATTGTTTAATGCCGGGTGTATTCATAAATATGCTACTTTTCCATGTCCTCTGAGATATGTATTTTTGCATAAGCAGCACCCCTGATCATCTGACTACTCAAGTGACTATGATAGTCAACATCTAGTCAATGTCATGTTTTTACGTAACAAAAGAAAGACGAGAGATTCTAAGTTATGATCTTTATTGTGTTAAAAACAGATGTCATATAAAACCTAGTTCAAATTCAGATGCAGAAATTTTGTCCTGTAAGACTACAATAAATTGGATAAAATCAGGTAAAATAGTACCTTACTAAAACAAATAGAATAGATGAATCTAAATCATAAATTTATAATATAAAAAATATTTATTTTCTAAGACAAAAAACCCCATTAAATCCTTACAACTAAATCGACTGCTTGATATGTTTTGAAAACATTCAAACTGAAATGTGAAATTTAAATTCAGAACTGTTCAAAGTTCCATGACTCTTTGCATGTGAATGTATTAATTGTACATTATCTACGGGAAACAATTTTTAGTCCAGCGTTAATTAAAATCTAATCTAGAAGGAAGTATTAGAAATGAAAAAATCTCATATTTCATATCCAAACTTTCAATACAAACTGAAACAACTATTAGAACAAAATATTAGAGTTAAAATCAATATGTGCTTTCATAAATGCCAAAGGGTTCTCCATGATGTACAAAATGGCCCATTTTGACCCTCAAATATTTAAAAAGAATTTCTATCTCCACGTATAAAAGTCATTTGACCACATTTAAAAAAATACAGGGAAGATCCTGAAAAGCCACAACTGTATTCTCCCAATTTTCTGATGTAAAATTTAAGGGTTTTTCAAGTTTTTTTTTTTTTTAAATCCCACCACTCAAAATTAAGGACTTGCATAAACCACAACTTTACGCTTTCAATTTTAGGGCATGAAAGGGATGAACCTAACTTGATGGAACACCCTTTTATGATCAATATTGTAATTTCAAATTCAAGGTTATTTAAGACCTTGATATTAATTTTATGTTTTTTTCGAGTGTTTATAAGGCAAGATGTGATTTTCAAGGGGTTTTCAAGACAGACAAAAAAAATTCCAAGGGTTTTTCAAGGCTTGTGCGAACCATTTGTTAGTGTGAAACATAAATGAGCATGAGGCATATTAAAAGGAATACATATCTACATAAATATACAACTCCTATGTACAAACTTTCTAATTGTTTGACGATTTTAACAAAATCAGTGTCAATCTACTTCTAAGTCTACAAATTAACTCAATTGGATCCCCTCATATTTGCTTGTCAAATAAAAAACTGAAGTTAAAGCAAATGTTAAACACAAGAATATACTGTGATTAGATTCAGTTCTAATCTTATCATCATAAAGTAAACTTGGACACACAATCAGAAAATGGCAAAACTTACAAAAGAAAAAAATAATCTTTTTCAGGTTTATTTTCTGGCATCATAACACATAAATTCTTTTCCAATTTTTTTGAACTTGAACAACAGAAAAGGTAATAAGCATGAACATCAAGGAAAAAACATGCATACCCATTTAATAAAACACACATTAAAAGTTTGTAGAATAAAAAGGTTACATATAAAAAGGGAAGGACAGAACACTACACTAATGAATGATAGCCATCAATACAATGCAAAGATAAACACTTTCTAAATTAATAAAATTTACAAAAGATTGATCAACCGATCAGGATCAGATTGCTGAACATTTCTTAGTAGCTTCAAAATATCCTCTCTGTCCTCATCCTGTCCATGTGCAGCATGTGCCTGCCTGTGGATCACCATGACGACAAGGGACCTATCTCTATGTCTGAAACAAGGGAAAAAAAATTAATTACAATGTCCACTTTGAATGCTAATATACTTTCACTTTTTGTCCTGTTTCCTCATTTAACTAATTGCTTTATTAAGGTAAAGAGACTGTAATGGTTCCGCTAGATTTCGGACCTCATGGCCTTCCACGGAGATAACCAGGGTTTCCTAATGCTTCATTAGGGTATTTTGGTTATCATGGTAGATGTTAAGTGGTCCAAGACGTAGTGGAACCATTACAGGGACTTTACCTTAATGTCCCACCAAGAGTATTTCCGTCATTTAGGGACTGTGTCTAACTACAATATCACTCAGAAGCACCACATCCAGTCAAGTCATCCTGACACTGACCATACAGTCTTGGAACTACCCTCATGTACCATTCTTAACAACTATGGTATGTCACAGCCGGGGATCGACCCATGACCTCCCGCTCCCGAGGCGGACATATTAACATGTATTATTAAAAGCAAAGGACAAAATAATAAAGGTCCCTCACCATTAGTCTGTCTACTGCAGATTGACATTGGGCACGCAGAAGCCTGGGGGAGGAGCTGGAACTCGCTGACCACGCCCAACAGCCCCACCCCCATATAGGCCACGCCCGATGCCAGCTGGCTGCACAGGAGTGAATGTTGAGTCTGAAATTAACAAAATTAACAAATTTTTCATGAGAGGGGTTTTCTATTTTAATGTTGGTCTATGTATATCAATATAAAAAACAAGAGGGCCAAAACGGCCCTGCATCACTCACCTGAGTAATATTGCTGTGTTAGGCATAATTTCCAAATATGTTTGCAATATTTTTTTCTAACATTTGACTATGTGACCTAGAATTTGACCCTACCTAAATTTGCACTCATCTGGGATTTCATACAGACAACATTCTTGTCAAGTTTTATGAATACTGGGACAATGTTTTTTTTTTTATGATTTGACTTGGTGACCTACTTTTTGACCCCATGTGACTCAAGTTTTGAACTCATCAGGTATCATGAAGACAAGCATCCTGACCGTGTTTCACTAAAATTGGGCCAAAAAATGTGGCCTTTGGCATGTTTACAAAGTTTTTATAAGATTTGAGCTGATGACCTAGATTTTGACCCCATATCACCCAAATTCAAACTCATCTGAGATATCATGTAGACAAACAATCTGATCAAATTTTATGAAGATTGGGCTAAAACTGTGACCTCTAACAAGAGCTGTCAGAGGACAGCACACTTGACTATTCAAAATGCTTGTTGGTAAATCAAAAGAAATCTATTTCAATTCTTGCCCTTCACATACCCAGTACATAATAATAGTCAAAAATGATATACCTTGATAGTCTGATACCCCTTAATATTTTTATGATGTCTAAAATCAATCCCATGCCTAGTTACTGAGACATAAGCACAAGTTAGAAAAGGGCCATAATTTGCATCAGTCCAAAATTTATCCTCCTTAGTTTTCTGATGCCCCTGAAGACACTCCTTAACTTTCTAGTCAATTCCACAAGCAAATTCTGAGATATAAGCTGGATAGTAACTTGAATGCAAGAATTTAACCAAAATTCTAAGTTAAAAGGGGGTCATAATTTTTAATATATTCCATCAAGTGTTATCTTCCTTTATAGTATGATACCCCTAAACATATTAAAGATGTTTCAAATCAATCCCATGCCTGGACTCTGAGATATAAGCATGAAAGTATCTTGCATGCAAAACTTTCACCAAAATTTCTAAGTTAAAAAAGGGGCCATAACTTGTAATATATTCCATCAAAAGTTATCTACCTTGATAGTATGATACTCCTAAACATATTAAAGATTTAAAAACCTTAGCAAAATACCAACTTTAACCAAAATTTCTAAGTTAAAAAGGGGCCATAATTTTGTAATATATTCCATCAAGAGTTATCTACCTTGGTTGTCTGATGCCCCTTAACATATTCATAAACTTTCAAGTCAATACCATGAATGGTTATTGAGATACAAACTAGATAGTAGCTTGCACGCAAAACTTTAACCAAATTTTCTATTGCATGCAAAACTTAAACCAAAATTTCTAAGTTAAAAAGGGGACATAATTCATATTAAATTCAGTCAAGAGTTATCTACCTTGGTTGTCTGATGCCCCTGAACATATTTATAAACTTTCAAGTCAATACCATAAATGGCTATTGAGATATAAGGTTGATAGTAACTTGCACGCAAAACTTTAACCAAAAGCTGCAACGCCAAAGCCGACGCCAGGGCAACTACAATAGCTCTCATATTCTTCAAATAGTCGAGCTAAAAAGTTCACAAGGTTTTTCTAATTCCCGGCCTTTTTGACCTTACATGACCCAATTGCGAACTCATCAAAGATATCATATAGACAAACATCCTGACCAAATTTTATGAAGATTAGGCTAATACTGTTACTTCTAGAGTGTTCATAAGGTTTTTCTAAAATTTTCAAAGATTTGACCTGGTGACCTAGTTTTTGACCCAACATGACCCAATTTCAAACTCTCCTGAGAGATATCATGCAGACAACCATCCTGACAAATTTACAAGAAGATTGGGCGAAAAACTGTGGACTATAGAGTGTTCACAAGCAATAATTGATGATGTACGACAGACAAAAGTTGGTCACAAAGCTCATCCTGAGGACATTTGCTCAGGTGAGCTAAAAAGTAATTTTTGCACACTTTTTGCATTTTTTACAAAGTCTGGATTAAGACAGTCATAAAATTCTGTCTAATATCCATTAAACCTAGTGCCTATCAATCGTTTAACGTTTCATCAGACGCAAGCATGGGGAGTGGACAGACACATGGACAGACTGCAGAAAATTTTGAATCCCTTGAATGAGTTCAAATAAACTGGTATCAAGCAAACTTCATTATTTTTGGCTACAAATATGCACCATATGACTGTATTTCACCAAAAAATTAAGAGGCTGATTTAAAGGATACCAAATCCTAAAGGCTATCAAATGACCTCATCAAATCTCTAACTTTCATGACCACACACTTAACATTTTTCACCAAAACATTTTGAAACTCAACAAAATTCTATAAAGTGTCTAAGTATATACCACTAAATTACCAATCCCTCCACCACTGACCTTAGTTATAAGTTAACATAGATATGCCCTCTTTTATTGTGATTATTTCACACAATGTCATAAGCTAGAAGGTGGTAAAGTCCTAAAACATTACCATGAAAATCTCAGTCTGGAAGAAAGACTTGACTATTTGAGTTTACCGTCGCTTCGACAGTATTTCAGTCATATAGCGACGTCCAGCTAATTACAGGTGGAGGAAGACCCCCAAATGCACGGAGGCATCCGGGTAGAGCCATCAACCTACCACAAGCCAGCTGGAAGGCTTCCTCACATGAAAATCCAAATGACCCTGCCAGGATTCCAAGCCACGCGGTGAGGGGCTGAGTGAGTGTTAAAAAGTCAGTGACTTTACCCTCTCGGCCACAGAGGCCCCTCAGGAAGAAAGAGAATCCTCTGTTATCCGAAAATGCAATTTTCGTGAAAGACTTATTTTTGTTAGTTTAATCAGTTTAAACATGTTCAATTTACAGCGATTGGGAAACATGTTTCTTTAACTAACACTCATCCCTCTAAGTGTTTCCTGGGTTGGACCAGTACTTGGGAAGGTCATGAAAAACAATGATTCTACAATCTGGATGACCAGATACCTGACATGAATAAACAGAACCTGACATCACTTATTGTTACCAACTCGAATATGAATGGATAAAAATACTTGCAAGGTAACAATAATATCAAGCTTGTTGCAAGGAAGTTTAAAACTTACACAAAATTAAATTCCAATGACTGAAAAACACCCTGCCAACCTGTGGCGCGTTCAGTGAACCCAACAGTTGCTAACGTGAGTGGAATGACCCCTGATTTATCATAGTATAATAGAATGTAGTACCAACTCGTAACCGTTACCTAACGAGAGTAAACAGTTGCCTCTACTGAAAGCATGGCAGTGTCTTTAAAACTCGGCTCCCTTACAAGTAAGTCAATATCTCTTCTGGCAAATAGGAAAAATATCAGTATAACAGAAATGAGATTCCGAGAATTTTTTTTTTCTGTGAAAATGATTACATGATTTATTTATTTTTCATTCACTGTATTAAAATAAATGTTATAAATAAAAAATCAAGAAAAATACAAAAAAAAGAGGAATTTATTCATAAACATCTTTTTGTTTGAATGTTTAATTATCTGATAGGTGATGTGCACAGTGGCCATGATTATGGACAAATGTGTTACAATTGACTTGAAGGCTACAGGTACACTAGTATCATAAGAAGTCAACAACTGACTTTGTTTACACGATTTTGGTTGTGACACTGTGAGCAGTTTACCTAGCTTTGAATGGAAAAGATGAGGCCTGAATCTTCAGCTGCTAAAAACCATAAAAGTGCATTGTTGTGTAGAGAAGTTAACACTGTTTGTGTTTCTTACACTCACCTGCAGGTGCCTGGGTCATTCCTCGCCCCCTGCCTCGTCCAATACTGTAGGCAAACACGCTGGATTGGGGCTGGGTCAAAGGTTGGGGTTTGGGCACCCCTGCGGCTGCCGAGGCTGTCCTGGGCAACCTGAGGTTGTCCTCTACATGTGGTTCTTGTCCACCACGTGTCATGTCATCATGGAAGGCTAGTGCCTCCCTGGGGATGACAAGAAGAGAGGTCAATAGTTTGATCTTGGACATACCGACAATACTAACTGATGTATCATTTTGTTTTGTTGGGTTTTACATCCTATCGATAGCATTTCAGTCATTTGGAGACCTATGTCTACGGAGACAGATATAGTGCTGCCACACTGCAGTATCATGTCATAGACATGCGACACAATACCACACACAGTCACATTATCCTGACACTGTGCCAACCAGAGGCCCTGAACTACCCTTTCATGCTGAGCGCCAAGCAAAACTTCATACTTTAGAGTCCTGCCATGAGAGCGGGATCCAAATTATGATTGTCATCTCAAACAAGCTCAATTGGAAAAACATTGTTCTTTGAAAAACGCAGGTATGTCTGACTAAGTAGATACTACACTAATACTCTCACCTGTAATATATTTTGCTCTAAATTGTTCTCAATTTAAGGCCTCATACCGTGAAAAATATGCAACGGGCTTGTGACTCAGCACAGTACATGATCATCTACATACAGAACAAAAGCGTTATCTGGAACACCTGTGACTGACGGACAGACTACAGAAAAGTGATCCCTATGTGTCACCTCTGCTTACAGCAGGTGAGACTCTAAGCAGTTCAGTGTCGGGTATGTATTTTGGAATAATGTGTGTGATAAAACAATATAATTGTCTACCAAATGGCAGGGGCAATAAAATAATCATAAATTTGTATACTGAAAATCTGATTTTCAAGCCAAATAAATTAACAGAACATAACATTTCACTGAAGAGGTAATTCTCAAAAAAGAACATATCTGGTTTAGATCGAGAAGTACTCCTTTGAACACATGTTTCTCCTGCTGAAAGTAGTCGGACTGAAAAAGTGAGACAGAATGACAGACAACGAAAAAGTATTCCTGTGTGTCACCATCACTTACAGCAGGTGACACAAAAAAATTGTAGGACCGCCTTTGTCCCAACAAATTTGGACATAGTCTAAAGAATGTTACAGTATGTAGGTCAGGCATACTTACATTTTCTGCTCTGCAGTCAGGCGGTTGTCCTTGAGAACTCCCCTCTGCTGTTTGTTCAGGCTGTAACAAACACATCATGTTCAATAGTCTAGTCAATTTCATGAACACTTCTTTACCAGGATTACACTATTTCACACAATGTTACTACTATAAAGGTACTAGTTAGGACTTTGCTTAAATCATCAGGATCTTCAATGGTGCACAAAATTGCCCATTTGACCCTCATATTGCATTAATGACCCCAAAATATTTTTAAATTTGTCTCTTTATCTATATAACAAGGCAGTGTTTTTTTTGGCTAAAATATTCGGCGAAATTCGGCGGCATTCCCCCCTGCCAGAAGTATATATTTTTCCCCCTATCATGCTGAAAATTCCCCCACTTAGGGGTCATTTTGGGGTGCAAAATGATGAGTTTCTCTCATTAAATCAACAAATGTTGCACAATAAAATATCAGCTGAATATATTTCGTCTGCCCTGTTTACTAGGTATCGTCTGCATTATACGACATATTGTTATATGCAGACAATACCTAGTAAACAGGGCAAATTGTCTAAAAATGGCAAAAAATAAAGTTAACTGGTAAAGGTATGGGCCAGGTGTTGGAGAAATGTCATTTTTTATAATTATGTAACTTGTTTTTGTGTGTTTTCTTGATTAGCATGTGAAAAGCATGCATTTTTACAGTTATGGTTGAATCTATTGTTTACTTCCGGTTTGTTCGTAGGAAATAATGGAAAAAAGCATGCACTGATAAAACTTGTTAAAATGTTTTAAAAAGCTTCAATAATGTTATCAAACATGTTATTTATGAAAGAAAACACATTTTAAAGACTGTCTTTAAACAAGAGGCCCATGATGGCCCTAAATCGCTCACCTGAGATAAATAGGTTGACCCAAGGAACATCTGTACCAATTTATTTTAAAATCTGGCCAGTAGTTTTGAAGAAGATGATTTTTAAAGTTTTCATTTTTTTTTTTCTTTTTGTTGCCATGCCAACCAGAGTTCTATATGGATCAAGTTTATTTTAGGAACTTTTGTGAAGGTTGACCCAAGGATCATTCCTGCCAAATTTAATCAAATTCTGTCCAGTGGTTTCAGAGGAAATGTTGATTAAAGTTTTCCCTATATACATATAAGGCAAATAAGCCCCGCCCCTGGTGGCCATGTTTTTTACGGATCGGAAAAATTTTAGCAACTTTGGTAGAGGCTGACCCAAGAAACATCTGTACCAATTTATTTTAAAATCTGGCCAGTAGTTTTGAAGAAGATGATTTTTAAAGTTTTCATTTTTTTTTCTTTTTGTTGCCATGGCAACCAGAGTTCTACATGGATCAAGTTTATTTAGCAACTTTTGTGAAGGTTGACCCAAGGATCATCCCTGCCAAGTTTAATCTAAATCTGTCCAGTGGTTTCAGAGGAGATGTTGTTTAAAGGTTTCTCTATATACATATAAGGCAAATAAGCCCCGCCCCTGGCGGCCATGTTTTTTTACGGATCGGAATAATTTTACCAACTTTGGTAGAGGTTTGCCCAAGGAACATCTGTACCAATTTATTTTAAAATCTGGCCAGTAGTTTTGAAGAAGATGATTTTTAAAGTTTTTTTTGTTGTTTTTTTGTTGCCATGGCAACCAGAGTTCTACATGGATCAAGTTTATTTTAGCAACTTTTGTGAAGGTTGACCCAAGGATCATCCCTGCCAAGTTTAATCAAATTCTGTCCAGTGGTTTCAGAGGAGATGTTGTTTAAAGGTTTCTCTATATACATATAAGGCAAATAAGCCCCGCCCCTGGCGGCAATGTTTTTTTACGGATCGGAATAATTTTAGCAACTTTGGTAGAGGTTGACCCAAGGAACATCTGTACCAATTTATTTTAAAATCTGGCCAGTAGTTTTGAAGAAGATGATTTTTAAAGTTTTCATTTTTTTTTCCTTTTTGTTGCCATGGCAACCAGAGTTCTACATGGATCAAGTTTATTTTAACAACTTTTGTGAAGGTTGACCCAAGGATCATCCCTGCCAAGTTTAATCAAATTCTGTCCAGTGGTTTCAGAGGAGATGTTGTTTAAAGGTTTCTCTATATACATATAAGGCAAATAAGCCCCGCCCCTGGCGGCCATGTTTTTTTACGGATCGGAATAATTTTAGCAACTTTGGTAGAGGTTGACCCAAGGAACATCTGTACCAATTTATTTTAAAATCTGGCCAGTAGTTTTGAAGAAGATGATTTTTAAAGTTTTCATTTTTTTTTCCTTTTTGTTGCCATGGCAACCAGAGTTCTACATGGATCAAGTTTATTTTAGCAACTTTTGTGAAGGTTGACCCAAGGATCATCCCTGCCAAGTTTAATCAAATTCTGTCCAGTGGTTTCAGAGGAGATGTTGTTTAAAGGTTTCTCTATATACATATAAGGCAAATAAGCCCCGCCCCTGGCGGCCATGTTTTTTTACGGATCAGAATAATTTTAGCAACTTTGGTAGAGGTTGACCCAAGGAACATCTGAACCAAATTATTTTGAAATCTGGCCAGTAGTTTTGAAGGAGATGATTTTTAAAGTTTTCAAATTATTTTCTTTTTGTTGCCATGGCAACCAGAGTTCTTCATGGATCAACTTTATTTTAGCAACTTTTGTAGAGCCTTACCCAAGGAACATTCCTGCCAAGTTTCATTAAATTCTGTCCAGCAGTTTCAGAGGAGATGTCGTTTAAAGAAAATTGTTGACGACGGACGACTGACGACGGACGACGCACGACGCACGACGACGGACGCCGGACGAAGGGCGATCACAAAAGCTCACCTTGAGCACTTTGTGCTCAGGTGAGCTAAAAACATATTACAATATAATAGTGAAGTGGGTGGGGTAATGCATTAATTAATGAAGACAGGACCTATTTAAGATATATCTATACACTTTTATACATCTTTTTTTTTTTTTGCAAGTTTTGTTTTCCTACATCAATTTAAGCCACCCAAAGCCACAATTCAACAAATGATAATATATGAAGTGCATAATTTAATGTATAAAAGTTTATAGATAGATCTAAAAACAAGCCTGTCTTAATGAATTAATGCATTACCCCCACCCACTTCAGTATTATATTGTAGTTTATTTTTTAACAGTTTTTAATGATGCAAACTATCTTTAATGATTCTGTGTTGAACAGATGGGCATCACAATGAAAATGTTGAATTTTATTAAAACAGTTAAAGCATACTAGTGCTTGTGTTGGTGTTAACTTAGAGTCAGTTTTATCATTTAAATAGAGATGAAAAAATAATTTAAAATATTCTGCCTTAATGATGTATAGAGTAAAAAAAATCCCCTTTTAGCTAGTTGGCGCGCTTTTTTTCCCCCTCAAATGGGCCCGGACCCCATTCCCCCAAAAGTGAAAAAAAACACTGCAAGGGGTCATTTTTCCTTCCATTTGAAAATATTATGAGGAAAACCTTGAATCATAATTTCTCTCTATTAGTGCTTAAATCCTTACTCTGCTAAGTATTTAGCACCATTACTGTGGCCCCCATTCCCTAAAAAAGGCTTCCAATCCCATTTTTGTAGAAAAAAAATCAGCAACCGTTTCAGTTACGCAAGATATTCAAATCCCTGTACAGTTAAACCTCATTTGTCCAGATACTTCGTTTCCTGGAGAAATTTCTGGTTTAATGAATTTTCCCTATCAATGAATCAGCCCATCTCTCTTTTCTGCGATATCAAGGTGTAGACAAGTGACAAGATTCTAGTATTACTGCACACAGTAACATCTTAACACTAGGACAACCAGTTCTGGAACTACCCTTATGTGCTGAACGCCAAGCAGAAAGATGATATCAGAGTACCATTTTTAACATCTTTGAGTACCATTTTTAACATCTTTGGTATGACGCAGACAAAAGAAGGAACCCACAACCTCAAGGATACTGGATTGAAACTACAAGCTTGAAAATGATACAACTTTTTCACTGGTACTCCAGTTTTGTGCCACATCAAGTTGTGTCATTAACAACAATTTAATCCATGTCTGGTCTAAATAAACATGAGACTTACGCAGTGGGGTCCTGGAACTTGACCCTGGAGTAGTAGGACTTGTCGTACATTGGACCCACTCTGACAGGATCAGTCAACTCTGTCAACATACAACACGACTCATTGATATACAGGAACTTTGTGAAATCCTCTGAAACTCTCAGTTGTTTCTTGTTTGCCTTTGATAAACAATGCTTTAAATTTTGTCCAATTGCATGGTTTGTCTACCATGACTGATAAATTTGTTACCCCTTTGAGGAAATGTTCTTATTAAATCAATAGACATATGGACAAATAGATAAAATGGTGTTTCTTACAGACCAAACATCCCAATAAATTTTGTTAACCCTTTCCCTCATATATACTCATTTTGACGCCCTCAATAGGTATCACATAAGGCCTGATCTGCAGAAAACCACAGTTAAACCTTACCAAATTTAACAAGGCAGTCCAAAGGACAGCTATATCCCCCGCCGCAGGCCAAATATTAGAATTTGTTTGGTCATAGGATTATGTTCACCTTAACCTGGCATGGTTGTAGCAGACATAGAAGATCAGTTTAAGACAATTTAACTTTCCAGAGTTATGTATGAATCTCAGAATTCGGAGGCACATATATTAAAAGTTTACTGACAAGTTTTACATGGGAAACAGTACAAAAAGTGAACATCAATGAAGTATAGGATGTGTTCGGTAACCACAAAATACATGTGTAACTCAATTAAAAACTTTATGTATCATGACATAATTTGTATGATTGTGAACATGACACGAGATATCGAGATGACATGAAAAAGTGGAGGCTTAAACATTTGACCTTCAAGGATGACCTTGACCTTGAGCCAGCGTGACCGCCTCATGCCTTCTGCACATCAGCTCAATGAGGTTAACATTTTAGCCGAGTTTGAAGAAATGTGTCCAAGCGTTCATGAGATATGGAGCGGACACGAAAATAACATTTGACCTTCAAGTATGACCTTGACCTTGAGCCAGCGTGACCGCCTCATGCCTTCTGCACATCAGCTCAATGAGGTTAACATTTTAGCAGAGTTTGAAGAAAATGTGTCCAAGCGTTCATGAGATATGGAGCGGACACGAAAATAACATTTGACCTTCAAGTATGACCTTGACCTTGAGCAGCGTGACCGCCTCATGCCTTCTGCACATCAGCTCAATGAGGTTAACATTTTAGCCCAGTTTGAAGAAAATGTGTCCAAGCGTTCATGAGATATGGAGCGGACACGAAAATAACATTTGACCTTCAAGTATGACCTTGACCTTGAGCCAGCATGACCGCTTCATGCCTTCTGCACATCAGCTCAATGAGATTAACATTTTAGCCGAGTTTGAAGAAAATGTGTCCAAGCGTTCATGAGATATGGAGCGGACACGAAAATGTTTCGGACACACTGACGGACTGACGGACGGGCGGACAGAATAAGGGCATTCCTATAACCCCCCTCCCGCTTCGCGGCGGGGGATTAATTACAAAATACTCATTCCCAGACCACTGAGGAGCAGCGAACAGCATAAAACCTGATCAGCCTGCGAGTTACTCGCAGGCTGATCTGGTTTTATGCTGTTCGCATAGGTCTTTCATGGTGTCCTCTATGAGGGAAAGGGTTAAAAGGCTGGACTGTCCCACATTATCATCTCTGGTCTACTTTTTCTTCAATTTTATACATGCAGTCAAAATCTTCAAGAGCCTTTTACTTATTTCGTAATGAATTAAAATAAAATCACACACACACTAATGATATATCAATGATTTATATTGTAGATTTAGAAAAATATTATTTGGAAAATTTGAATTCATCAAGTCCAAATCTAAGATAAAGACTGCCATTGTTTCCTTAGATTTAACATCCCATTAACAGTATTTCAATCATTTGGGGACCTCCCTGTTTAAAACATATAAAGAGCTGCCTTAATGCAGTATCAAATCATAGACATGTGGCATGATATTACACCCAAATCACATTATCCTGACACTAGACAAACCAGTCCTGGAACAACCCTTATAAATGCTAAGCACCAAGCACACAAGGAAAATAAACTTATAATTTGAATGGCAGTGGATCAAACCTACAACATAATGGGACAGATATTCCAATTTCCATTACGTATAAGGAACCATGTGCAGTTAAGACTCAGGGGTATCCAGGCCTATTTTTAAGATGATGAGGAAGAGGCCTTTATACAATCTTTAAGGGGGAAATTGCAGATTTCTTTACACTGGAGAAAGAGAAATCCTGGGGTAATTAGAAATTTTGAGGAAAACAGAAGATAGAGAGAAATTTTCAGAGAGGAAGACAGCTACAAACAACCCCAATAAAGAAGGAAAAAAATGGGACTAGAGAGGCTAATTTCAATTAATAGTTCAGTAAAGATTTAAGAGCAGTGTACCTGCATCCCAGTCCTCACTGCTCGGAATATGGATGTCGTTGTAGACGGGCGTGTCTGTACAGCCCTTCATGATTGTTTCTTCTGCCCCCGAATCCTTCTTCTTCTCTGTGAACAGACAGACACACAATAAGTCCACATACATGAATATTTTCCCAAACATATTTTTGCATGCCTTCGAACACAAATTTGATACTGAAAAATCAAAAAGTAAATTTTACATATAATTAGAATCATTTTTGTCTATTTTAATAATTATTTAATAAGAAAAAAATACTCTGATATTTTACCACACAGGAGCTATTGAGGAAATTATCTATATGAAAGATCTGAAAAAATCACGAAACACAACTGCATTTTCAATCAGAACAAATCTCACAGTATTCCACATCTCCATTCAGTGAAGAGAAGTAAACAAGAGTTTTCGGAACAACATATAGCACGATATTATAGCAAAAAAAAACAAAAAAAAAACATGAAACCAGGTCAGCCTGCCACCTCCTACACTTAGAGCTAGATATTCCTTATCAATTTTGTTTCTCTAATACAAGTACCCAAATATTTCATTATCTTTTTTCAATTATTGTTAGTTAAGCAGGTAATAATTCATGTCATGTACTTGGATATTTTGTAAATAAAGAATGGTGAAAAAACATCTTTACCTACCAGTAACTTAGTATTACTTACAGCTTGCCATTTTACTCCACGTAGAGGTTTTTTTTTTTACACCCTAAATTAGCCATGTATCCAAAAATCTTAGGGACCCTGAGGCTCTTCATATGAAGGGGTACAAAATATCAAAAAGAAAACAGCAACTGTGCCCCCAGTTTCAAACTCAATGGACACCCTGACTTAGAGCTAAGTGTTGTTACAGCTCTCTGACAGAGGAGCAGTATAAACATGTTGTGGAGCCATGCCAAGTGTAGATCCAGCAACAGATCTCAGAAGGGGTCCAAGTAAATCTCAAATTTATCTTAAGAAACTTCTATGGAACAAGAACAGGATGGGAAGAATCTTGTTTAACCAAAATCTCAAGAGGTTGGGGGTCCAACAAACCCACAGTTCCCTCCTCTAGATCAAATACGTAACAGAATCTTGTTCAATATAAATCTCCGGGAGGTCAAAACCTACAGTCCACCATCCCTCTAGATCAGCTCATGCTTGCTGCAGTGGCAGTAGGTATACGTACGATAATTAATCTCATGTTCCACCATAGCTTTGTCGGGACACGAGTTCATATGGTGACGCAGCTCCGGCCGTGGCATCTCATGCTTGGCATTAAATGGGCATGTCACAAAGTCCTTCCCAGCGTAGTTCTGTAACATGGGAGACAAATGTTTAAATTTACGCCCTCTGACAGTATTTGAATGCAACATTTGCAGACTTGGCCAACACTGAAGCATCACACAATAGACAAGTGACATTCTAACACAGTCACCTTACCATTACCGGACCATCCAGATCTGCAATATCCCCATGTATATCTGGAGATCCAATCAGTATGTTGCAGCTATATTTCCTTCTTTATCATGGTCATTTATAAGTGCCAGCATCCTTACATCTAAAGATTCCATAAGTTAAATTCATGTAGTTTCCACCTTAATGTCTAAACTATTCAACACCAACATATTGTATTCCCCAAAATGTGAGCAATCACACCGTTCTTCCCAAACCAGTATGACAGGGGCCACCTCCCATCTTTTGATAAAAGAGCCCACCATCTATCTGACTCTCTCCAAATCTTTTTTAACATCAACCTCTTCACACCTATGTGTCATCTGCTGTGCCTATAAAACTGCACATCCTAAATTCACCACACTGTGAACCATACAGGATATAACTTCTAAATACTTATGTACCATCTGTTTCCAGATTTTCTCTATTTCTTCTTATTATTTCCTGACATGATGTAGACTGGTAAAACCAAAGAACAAGGTATTCAAACATATATCATCCTATAACCAATCAGATATATGACTTCATGACTTTCCTATTAGATATCTACTTCGAAGTCATGGTGACTGCATCTATTCATATATATATATATATATACATATACACCGAATTATTAAAGAATATATTTTTTTTAATTCTGTGATAAAAATACTAACCTGGCCCTCTGCAGGAGCATTTATATAAAATAAGAAATACTAACAGCATTGTATACATGTTCAACAGAGGGGAAAAAATCCCACACCACCCCAAAGGTTTCAAACCCACAACCCTTGTGTTTTAACTGGACCATAGTGTCCCCGCCTTTCACATTCATGGCTGAGTAAACTGCTTACAGACATTATTACAAACAAACAATGATGTCAACTATTGTTTTGAGATAAATCATTTGCTGCAACAGTATGCCAATTCTTTAACATCAGTGAGCTAGTTGTTGTTGTATTGGGGTTTACCGTCGCTGCGATTATATTTCAATCATATAGCGACGTCCAGCTAAGTACAGGTGGAGCAAGACCCCGAGTACACAGAGGTACCAGGGTAGAACCACCGACCTACCGCAAGCCAGCTGGAAGGCTTCCTCACATGAAAAATCCGAAGTCCCTACCGGGATTCGAACCCACAGCGGTGAGGGGCTGAGAGATTTGTAGTCCACGAATGTATCCGCTCGGCCACGGCAGCCCCTAGTGAGCTAGTGCTGGGGTTAAATCACACTAAATCAGTGACTAGAACCACTCAGCAACAGAGGCTACAAACATTTGTTCAATTTACAACCAACCAATCAGAAACTCTTCCAATCAGATCACACAAGATGACCAGTTTTGTCCAGATTTGTACCTAAACAAGTGATTCTTATTGAGGAATTGTTATTTCATCACAAACGAAAACAAACTTCTGAATAAACACCAAAATATTCCAATTGCTCAAAAGTATTAATACTTTCAATATATTTTAAGTTTATATTATGTTTTGGATATTGTTTCCTTCAAGATTGATGGCAAACTTAAGATTACTTTTTTATATCATATTCATAGCAAGGATTGGAAACAATAATTTTATGTAAATATGGTACCTGGAATGGTTGCCTATTTTTTCTCTATAAAATGATGGGGTTGAGGGGACTTTTGAATTGGCTATTAAACATTACTATTTCCAGAGGCTTCAGCAGTCATCTGCTCAACAATATAAAGACTTTCAGTCTATTGTTTCATGTACATATTATCTTCCGTTCTGAATATTTCAATGACTTTCCGATATAACTTCCTTGCTCTCCAGACCAGGAAAACAATACAAAACCCACTTGAACTATCATGGTAATATGAACACGATATCTATAAAAAAAAATCTAGAATCTAGGAAACATTTATATTAGATCAAAGGAAGGAAGATGATAGGACTTAAGATTTAATGAAATGTACATCCTATGTACAGCTGTGAAGGCTTTTGAATTTGAACTGAATTGTTAACCTTCCTAGATAACCGTTGAAAGCATGTACACATCTACGCGCAAGAGAAACAAAGTGTATCTTATACAAAGTTGTGGGATTAGCTTACACTGTGCTGTGACCATTCAAAACTCTGAGAAAAACTTGTTACATATAAGATTTCACCCAAAAATCAATGATTAGCCCAATTTAGGGCTTTCTGTGTACTTCTATCAAAACAAAACAAAGTGTCAAAATGTCAATCGGGTGTAACACACAGACTGGTTTGCAGAATGAAGAGACTGGTTAGTGTAGTTAACATGGGTATTGTGCAACTAGTCAAATAATAGTTGAGAGGCATTATCTCCCTTAGACAAGTGCATGCTTTAGCTGGTTTCACTTTGAGATCGAGAACAAAACTGGTGTCCGTATTTTGCAATAGCCAGGTGTCGGCATTACTGAGGCCAGTGAACATATAGATATATATAATTATATAACTAAATGTTCTGGATTGCAAATTTTGGCCGTAATACAAAGTTGCCCGTATCTATGAGGTGCCCCTAAGTTTCTATTGCATACATTTAGGCAACCCTGGTGGCCATGTTTTTTTTACAGATCAGAATAAATTTAGTAATCTTGGTAGAGGGTTACCCAAGGAACATCTGTACTAAAACATTTTGAAATCTGGGCAGAAGTTTTGAAGGAGATGATTTTTAAAGTTTTCATATTTTTTTTCTTTCCATTGCCATGGCAACCAGAGTTCTACATGGATCAAGCTTATTTAAGCAACTTTTGTGATGGTTCACCAAAGGATCATCCCAGCCAAGTTCAGCGATTTCAGAGGAGATTTGATGAATTTTGGGTTTTCTCCAGTACAATACCCTTGAGGAATTTTGAACACTGGCTTTTTAAAAATGAACTAGAACAATACATACATTATTTATACAATCCTTAATACAACAGAACCCAGTGATTCAGACCCCTTTTACTTTGCAATCATAAAATGGAAACCCACTGGTTAATCTATTCATAGAAAATGGAAATATTTTTAAAAAAAAAATTAATTTTAAAAAAAAAATAATAAAAAGAAAAACATGCTTTTCAAAACATTCTCTGCAACAAAATATTCATAACCCATATCCTAAAATATCATATTTTCTCTCTTTAGATGAGATTAACTAAGTTTAAAGGTTTTCATACCATGCATATTAATATATCAAGAGAAAAAAAAAGCATGCATAGTATTTTCTGGACTTTGGTGAAAAGAACAACAACAATAAAACCTAAATTCAAAAAAAGTTTTATACTAACCAGGCCTTTTTGCATATGTTGGGGAAGGGGCCTTAATATCATATTTTGGAGAAAATCACATTTTTTTCTTCTTCATTGGGGAAAGAAAAATCCTGGAGTAAGATGCAGAGAGATTTTTTCAAAGGGGAAGGCACCTATGAACGGCCCCTGAAAAAGAAGGGGGAAAAAAAGCCCTGCTAGGCAGAGCTTAGCAGCCTCCTGTCAAACTGACTGAGCACTTAAAACTGAGTCTGGCTGGTATTAACCTTACATGTTTTATTTGTTCAATTGACATTCAACATGATAACCAATTATTTTCAGATTTTGACTTGTTGAATCACTTTTACTGTGAACAGTTTGTTACAAAGTGGGTCTCACCTTCCGACATTTCATCAAGTGGTACTGGAAGCGCCGAGCACTGACCATGTGGACGCGGTCGTACGGACACTCCATCAATTCGTCAGGGTCTGGTACTCTGTACTGGGCCATGATATCTGTATAGACAAACAAGTCTTAGGGGTGTCATGGGATAAAAATGATAATCAAATTTTAAATTGTAATGGGGATGATCTGCTAATGCCGTGGGCACTTATGACTGAATTTGCAACTGGTGCTGACATAGATCAGTCTGCACATTGCCTGCACTGTTGGATGTGCAGTCTGATCATGTTGCACTGTTTGCTTTTCAGGCAATATGTTTTCAGCAAGCACCCCTAAAACAACTGAAGTATGGTACTTTCATCAAACTAGACATTATAAATAAAACAGGTACATGTGTAGTGGTTTTGTCAACTGGTAATCATTGGTATTATAGACTTGGGATCATAATATGACCCTGAACACACTTTATAAGTATGCTCTATACATATCCATTTTTCTATGTATCTTTTGTATTAAGTATAGGTGGATTTACAAGGATTTAAGAAATGTGTGGTTATTTATTTTTTAGAGATATACCAGTGAATGAGGCATTTTTTTTACTCTTTAGAAAATACATTTTTACAATACTATATTTGTAACTGTATTTCGCATTTTGTTTTTAGAACAGAACAGAAGTTAATTGATTGTTACAAACAAGGTTGTCTCATATAGTATACATTTTTAAGTGAAAATATGCGACAAACACTCCGCAAAAATAATAATGCCGCGTTTTTGTAGCAATTACCGCATCTTATACCATTCTCACTATAATAATAATTATATATCAATTTGACGAAACTACCTTTTGCCTGCTATATTTTATCAGTTTGACGAAACCACCAAAACCAAAACAACTTATGGAACAGTCCAAAATGAATGACGGACAAGTGCAATATATATTAAGAAATGTTTTGAAGTGGATAATATATTGCCATACCTTATCACGTACAGTTTGTATTAAAAGAGACACATCCTTAAAAATTACCCAATCTCTCAAAGCGGTCATGGGATGATGACAAGCATTTCATTTGTTTATGGAGAGACACTCGCTCTCTATCCATTCCGGCCTTTTTTCATCGTGTGGCGTACAATGAGCGAACAGTTTTAAAAAGTTCTTAATCCATTTACCTTTCAATGATTAACTCCAATAAATCGTGCGATATGTATTTTGTGCAATAACCAAATATTTTAAGCGTTTGTGTTATTAAAAAAATAAGACAATATGTGTATGTATCCTTTTATCTTGTCGTTTCCTTTTTGTTTACATCTGAAAAACTGAAATATCATTTCCGGAAATCAAGGCATGTCCATTTTCTCAAGTCCTTCCAAAGATTTGATGAAATATTGATTTCTTACCTATTCGCTTATATCTTTTGTGCACTTGACAACTTTAAAACTAACAAATCTCCAAAATTCGTTCTTATGTACCTCCGTGATTCAAAGTAGAACTAGCTGTGTTTCGATCCTCATGAAAGGTCACTGCGCATGCGTTGATGTAATTTTGGACTTGCCAGCGGGAAAACATTCGGAACTACCGGAGAGCTTCCCATGAATCAACTTCCCATGAGTCATTGTCCAGCGATAGGATTTTTTTTTTTTACGAAAGCTGTAAGAAAAGGAATTTGACCTAGCTATTTCTGTGAACAAATATGCAGTGTATTGATAGCGTTATATTGATATATATATATTTACACGAAGCTACATCTACATTCATACGTTGAGCTGTCATAATATTGACAATTATACAACGATGCGCTAAGATCGAAAGAGAACCTATATAGCCTATAGGGGAAAAAGAGAAATTATAGGAAAGGCAGAAGTAATAGGAAAGATAATGTGACAGTAAAGAAAGGAAATTAAGAGTTTCCCCAGCTGCTTTCGAACTGTCAGCGCGAGACCCTTCGATCCAGCTTCCGTGGCGGTACCAGTGTGCGAGACCCCGCTGGCACAGCTCATGCCCATCACTCTGAACTACTATAACAGCCGGGACGGAGAGCTCCATTAAATTGATATGGTATACAGTCCACTCTTAAAGGATGCTAAAGAGTGTGCCTCAGCAACAGTTGCTGGTAGTTTGTTCGCATGTGGCGTGGTACGTGGGAATTAAGAAGCTGAACTTGTAAGAATCTGAATTTGTAGAATATGGTAGGAATCTTGTATTTTGAGGTCTTGTTCTGGAAACAGATGGAGTTAGATAGTCGTCTTTCTTTATGTCAACTAAATGATTAATAATCTTGAAGAGCATGTAAAGTTGTGGATTATGTCTTCTTAGTTCAAGTGATTTCCAGTTCAAAGACGTTAACATATCTGCGACGCTGCTGTTGTTGTGATATCGATTGGATACGAAGCGTGCAGCTCTTCTCTGTATAGTTTCCAGTTTCTTTGTGATTTCTGATGGGGGTTCCACACTGTGCAACAGTATTCCAGGATGGGGCGAACGAGGGATCAACTCGAGTTGAATGCCCTGGTCTTAGTATCCTTGCTTGTGTAGCGCAGGTTGCGTTTGAGGAATCCTAGCATGTTGTTTGCTTTACTCGTGATCCTGTCTATACGGGTTTCCATGCTAGGTCTGATTGTATATCCACTCCCAAGTATTTTGAAGTCTGCTCTTCTGACAGTTGAGTTCCCTTGAGCTTGTAGGGTGCAGAATAAGGGCTTCTTGATCTGGATACATGGAGAACGCTTCATTTCTGTGGTTTAAAATCCATGCACCAGGCTTTTTCCCCAAGCTGCAAGGGTGTCCAAATCTGACTGTATGATGAGCTGATCCTCTTCAGACTTGATACAGGATACAATAATCTGCAATGAGTCGTGTCTTGGATATGATGCCCTCTGGAGGTCATTGATGAAGATCAGAAAGAGGATCGGACCTAACACAGACCCCTGAGGGACCCAGATTACAACTGGAGCTTCATCAGACGCTTCATACCCTGGACGATGACTCTCTGCTTTCTCATTTATTAAAATGATGCAATCCACTGGTAAGTATGACCTCTTATCCCGTAATGATGGGCCTTCTTAAGCAAACGTTGATGGGGGACACGGTCGAATACCTTACTAAAGTCGAGAATAATCATGTCTGGATCCTCCTGTCAAGTGACGATGCCAGTTCGTGTGTCAGAGTGAGTAGCTGAGTCTCGCAACTCCTCTTTGCCCTGAAGCCGTGCTGACAGTCATGAAGGATATTGTGCATGTCTATATGTTTCATGATTTGACTCACGTCAATATGTTCCATCAGCTTACAACAGAGGCTCATGCGTATGCGTCGAAGAGATCATGCGTATGCGTCGAAGACGATAGACGTCAAATTTTGACAACTCCAATATTCTTTCAAAATACGATATCCTTTGCAAAATTTTTTTTGTCGAATTTGTCTACATATTCATTTTTTATTTGTATCTGCTTGATCTTACTCTTTAAATAAATATTAGACAGCAATTAATCAATATCCGGTGGTTTTTTGTTCCAATCTATCTACCTGGCGGGAAAGTTTACATTGACAACAAAGGAAATCAATCACTTCCGGTAAGCCAAACTGTCAACACCGATTATTCACTGCAGCAATCTTGAAGCCAAATGAGTCAGAAACTGAGAAAGTACATCGCTGAACAACCTCAAACACCTTCTGGATTCAGATACAAGACACCGATTCTTGTCTCAGACAGTAAAGGGTTCACGTTAAGGAACGCTTGCCAGAATAGTGAATTCCCAATTGAATCCTGGTGCATCTCCGGCGCTAGTACTTCGAAGTTGATCAACCTAATTGAAGAGAGAATACCCAAAGCATTGCAGAGACATAATCAGATTGTCATCTACCTGTGGTCAGGAACCTGTGACATTACATTCAAGAGAGGAAAATTCATATATTTAAGACATCAAAACTTTGAAACTGTCAACAACATCATTGAGCAATACAGAAGAGTTATTAAAATCATTAATCAGTATCCTAGTGCAGAAATCAAATTTGTGGACTGCCCTATCCTATCCATCCGCAACTACAATAAATCAAAGGGACACCAATCAGCAGAGACCTTCAAACCAGATGACTTCCAGGCAACAAAACAAATAGAAAAACTTAACAACGAAATCATCTCTCTGAACAATTCCATCAACAAAAATACAATAAAAACAAGTAAATATTTCTTCAGAAACAGGAAAATAAAAAGGTGAGGATATAGAAAAAGCATCAACATCTCAATAACCAAAAGTGACGGTGTACATCCGGGACAACTCCTAAGCCTTGCCATTACCAAACAACTTCTTCTGGATACCTACAAGGAGTGCTACCTTACAAAAGAGACAGAGCTTGCCAAACTACAAGACGAAGAGAGAAAATTGCAGACCATCATATAGACAGACGCAGCAAGGGAGACCAAGTGTAGTAAAGAGTTTAGGTGAGTTTATCTTATCAGTCTTTACTACATAAAATCTCTCTCATAACCAGACCTACAAAAAAAAAAAATGCAGCTCAGTATAAATTTTCTTATCATCATAACTATCACACTGAAATTAATAGATATAAATCCAATAGAAACAACAGGCACAGAACCAAATGCAGATGATCTACAATTAGAACAATACATCACAGAAGGCAGTCTTCTAAAAACAGCTAGAAGATTGAAATCGCTAAAAACCACACCATTGAAAAGTAATTCTATATCATCATATTTAATCTTAATCTTAATAGCAAACGCAAATGACATAAATCCCAACCCTGGGCCAACCCACAATGACAGTACTGTATACCCTTGTGGCACATGTGACCAACCTGTCACCTGGGATGACAAAGCAGTAAGATGTGATACATGTGACCAGTGGTTTCATGTTAATAGCAAAGATATCAACAGCAAAACCTATAGTTACCTTGTAGCAGATGAAAATATTTCAGTCAGGTGGGACTGCATTATATGCAACAGCCCGAATTATAATACCTTTTGCTATGGCTCAACTTCCATTTCTACTAGTAACAGTTTTAGCCCACTTGAAGAGAGCTTAAACATTATAGAAACAGATTCTGTGTTAAAACCAAGACACTCTTCAACACCTAAGCGTAGCAAATTCAAAAACAGCAGTAAACCTTTCATCCCATTGAGAATCATAAATGTAAACTGTCAGTCCATCCGAAACAAACAACACCAATTGCAAAACCTAATAGACAGTACTAAACCAGATGTAATTATAGCAACAGAAACTTGGCTTGACCCAGAAATTCAAAACAGTCAGATATTCCCACCAGATTATAACATATACCGCAAAGATAGAAAAGGGGATAGAAATGGGGGAGAGGTTCTCATTGCCATAACCAATAAATTCCTAAGTTCAGAAATCCCCGAATTAGATACAAGCTGTGAAATTATATGGGCACGTATCCAGCAGAAAGGAACAAAAGACATTTATATATGCTCTTATTACAACCCTAAAACCTCAAACAGAGAAAGCTTCACAGAAATGGAAACTTCATTACAAAGAGCAGTCCAAAAAAATGCTTGCCTACTTATTGGAGGGGATTTCAATATGCCGGGTTGGAACTGGGGAAACAAAACTCTGCGACAAGGGACACAGCATCCTGACTTGCACTATTATTTCACAGACATCCTTGATGATAATGGACTTACTCAGCTTGTACAAGAACCAACAAGAAACAATAACACTCTTGATCTCCTGATTACAAATAGCCCTACCAAAATCATGAGACAGAAGTTATGCAGGAATGTATACTCTGAATTAAATTCAAGCCCACAAATTAACCATCAGAAACCTAGGAATATTCCACAATATAAAAAACAAAATGGAACAGCATGAAGGAAGACATAAAAATTTTACATGAGAGTATACAAAAAGAAAGCGTAAGCAAAAAAGCAAATGTCAACACACTCTGGGAAATCTTCAAAGAAGGCATAGAAAGAAGCTCAAACAAACATATCCCATCAAAAACATGCAAAACTAAAGACAAGAATCCTTGGATAACTAAAGAAATAAAAACTTTGATAAGGAGGAGAGACAGAGCTTACAAAAAGAAAAGAAATCAAACATCCCTCTGACATTAAAAAATTCAAAGAAATAAAACAGATGGTGCAAAGAAAATCCAGACAATCATATTGGAGATATATTGAAGACATCAACCCACCTGAGGACACAAATGACAACCTTAGTGTCACAAAAAGGTTCTGGACCTACATCAAACATAAAAAGAAAGACAAAAGTGGAGTTGCACCCCTGAGAGCAAATGGCAAACTTGAAACTGATCCTAAAAAGAAAGCTAACTTACTAAATGAACAATTCCAGTCAGTTTTCTCTGCAGCTAACCCAATCAGCAGAAGAGAATTCTCTAAGCAGAACTTCATGAATGACACACCAGGTAAGTATCCAGATAGTGGCGATATTGAAATTACAAATAATGGAATTGAAATACAGTTAAAAAATCTAAAGCCACATAAAGCTGCAGGTCCAGACAATATAAGACCAATGGTACTCAAAGAACTTGCAAGTGAAATAGCCCCAATCCTAACAATCATTTTCAATGTCTCGATGGCAACAGGAAAAATACACAATGACTGGCAAACTGCAATTGTAACTCCAGCATATAAAAAAGGTCAAAAATACATACCAGCAAATTATAGACCTATTTCACTAACATGTATCTGCTGTAAAATCATGGAACACATTGTCACTAGTAATATAATGAAACATGCTGAGTCCAACAATATTCTCTACCCCCTTCAGCATGGATTTAGGAATAAACGTTCATGTGAAACACAACTAGTTGAATGCATAGATGACCTTACAAAAAACCTAGAAATGGGAAAACAGACAGACCTCCTCATACTGGATTTCTCAAAAGCTTTTGATAATGTGTCCCACAGCCTATTACTCCACAAACTCCATCATTATGGTATCAGAGGTAAGACAAACAACTGGATCAAAGCATTTCTGTCTAATAGATCACAAGTAGTACTGGTTGACGGGGAATCCTCAGACAGAGTTAAAGTAGAATCTGGAGTGCCCCAAGGATCTGTACTAGGGCCGAGCTTATTTTTATTCTATATAAATGACCTACCAGAAACACTTCATTCAACAGTCAGATATTTGCAGATGATACTGTAGTTTACCTTACTATTGCAGCAGGTAATGATTGCCATAAACTCCAATCAGACCTAGACAAACTGTCAATGTGGGAAAAAAAATGGAAAATGGAATTTCATCCAGAGAAATGCAGTGTCATGTCCGTCACTAAGAAGAAAAACCCAATAAAATGGAATTACAATCTTCATGGACATACACTTAAACACGAAACATCAACAAAATACCTTGGATGCACAATCACGAAAGATCTAGACTGGAGTGAACATATTCAGAACATAACAAGCAAAGCCAGTCGAAGCCTAGGATTCCTGCATAGAAACTTTTATTTACACTGGAGAAAGAGAAATCCTGGGGTAATTAGAAATTTTTGGGAAAACAAAAGATAGACAGAAATTTTCAGAGAGGAAGACAGCTACAAACAACCCCAATAAAGAAGGGAACAAATGGGCCTAGAGAGGTTAATTTCAATTAATAGTTCAGTAAAGATTTAAGAGCAGTGTACCTGCATACCTGCATCCCAGTCCTCACTGCTCTGAATGTTGAAGTCGTTGTAGACGGGCAGGTCTGTACAGCCCTTCATGGTTGGTTCTACTTCAACCGAACCCTTCTTCTTCTCTGTAAACAGACAGTCATACAGTAAGCCCACATACATGAATATTTTCCCAAACACATTTTTGCATGCTTTCAAACACAAATTTGATACTGAAAAATCAAAAAGTAAATTTTACATATAATTAGAATCATTTTTATCTATTTGAATAATTATTTAATATAAGAAAAATACTCTGATATTTTACAACACAAGCGCTATTGAGAAAATTATCTGTATGTCAAACCTGAAAAAAATCACGAAACACAACTGCATTTTCAATCAGAACAAATCTCACAGTATTCCACATCTCCATTCAGTGAAGAGAAGTAGACAAGAGTTTTCGGAACACCATATAGCACGATATTATAGCACGAGGGCAAAAAAAAACCCCATGAAACCAGGTCAGCCAGCCACCTCCTACACTTAGAACTTAATATTACTGATCAATTTTGTTTCTCTAATATAAGTACCCAAATATTTCATTATCTTTTTTTAATTATTGTTAGTTAAGCAGGTAATAATTCATGTCATGTACTTGAATATTTTGTAAATAAGGAATGGTGAAAAAACATCTTAACCTACCAGTAACTTTAAGTATTACTTACAGCTTGCCCATTTACTTCACGAAGAGGTTTTTTTTACCCCCTAAATTAGCCATGTACCCAAATATCGTACGGACCCTGAGGCTCTTCATATGAAGGGGTACAAAAAGAAACAGCAACTGTACCCCCAGTTTCAAACTCAGTGGACACCCTGACTTAGAGCTAAGAGTTGTTAATTGTGTCTGAACCGGGTCTTATACTGGTTACACAGGACATTTCCCTGACAGCTCTCTGACAGAGGTGCAGTGTAAACATGTTGTGGAGCCATGCCAAGTGTAGATCCAGCAACTGATCTCTGAGGGGGTCCAAGTAAGTCTCAAATTTATTTTAAGAAACCTCCATGGAACAAGAACAGGATGGGAAGAATCTTGTTTAACCAAAATCTCAAGAGGGTGAGGGTCCAACACACCCATAGTTCCCTCCTCTAGATCAAAGATGGAACAGAATCTTGTTCAAGATAAATCTCTGGAAGGTCAAGACATACAGTCCACCATCCCTCTAGATCAGGTCATGCTTGCTGCAGTGGCAGTATGTATACGTACGATAATTGATCTCATGTTCCACCATAGCTTTGTCAGGACACGAGTTCATGTGGTGACGCAGCTCCGGCCGTGGCATCTCATGCTTGGCATTAAATGGGCATGTCACGAAGTCCTTCCCAGCATAGTTCTGTAACATGGAGACAAATGTTTAAATTTACGCCCTCTGACAGTATTTGAATGCAACATTTGCAGACTTGGCCAACACTGAAGCATCACACCATAGACAAGTGACATTCTAACACAGTCACCTTACCATTACCGGACCATCCAGATCTGCAATATCCCCATATATATATCTGGAGATCCAATCAGTATGTTGCAGCTATCTTTCCTTCTTTATCATGGTCATTTATAAGTGCCAGCATCCTTACATCTAAAGATTCCATAAGTTAAATTCACGTAGTTTCCACCTTAATGTCTAAACTATTCAACATCAACATATTGTATTCCCCAAAATGTGAGCAATCACACCGTTCTTCCCAAACCAATATGACAGGGGCCACCTCCCATCTTTTGATAAAAGAGCCCACCAGCCACCCCACCCCCCACTCACCACTCCCGCCCCTGCACACACACAAATATGGCACAGACATGTCATCAAACTTGTTCATCTTCCTTCATTTATCTCTATCTTTCTATCAAACCCAGGGAATGTTGTATTTACTCCAGCCCCTCGCTTCTGTATGATTTAGTCTTTTGTCACTATTTCGTATTCCCCATCAAGTCAAAATCTGTTCATCCCATAATCTCTCCACATCTCCTCCCTATTCTAACCTCCTGTTGCTCCCTCTCACCTCTAACCTTTTCTTTTCCTCATTCATAACCACACCCATTCTACATTCATTCAATCCTGACACATTTCCACAATATGTTCAATCATTCTTATCATCTACATCATAACTCACTCTAATCCCAGACTTTTTCAAGAGTACCATCTCCACTCACAAACGTTTTATCTATCTGACGCTCTCCAAATATCTTTTTTAACATCAACCTCTTTCACACCTATGTGTCATTTGCTGTGCCCATAAAATTGCACACACACTGTGAACCATACAGGATGTAACTTCTAAATACTTATGTACCATCTGTTTCCTGATTTTCTCCTATTTCTTCTTCTTATTTCCTGACATGATGTAGACTGGTAAAACCAAAGAACAAGGTATTCAAACATATCCTATAACTAATCAGGTATATGACTTCATGACTTTCCTATTAGATATCTACTTCGAAGTCATGGTGACTGTTATTAAAAAATATATTTTAATTCTGTGATAAAAATACTAACCTGGCCCTCTGCAGGAGCATTTATATAAAACAAGAAATACTAACAGCATTGTATATTTGTTCAATTCACAACCAACCAATCAGAAACTCTTCAGATCACACAAGATGACCAGTTATGTCCAAATTTGTACCTAAACAAGTGATTCTTATTGAGGAATTGGTATTTCATCACAAACGAAAACACACTTCTGAATAAACACCAAAATATTCCAACTGCTCAAATGTATTAATACTTTCAAGTTTCAATATATTTTAAGTTTATATTATGTTCTGGATATTGTTTCCTTCAAGATTGATGGCAAACTTAAGATACTTTTTTATATCATATTCATAGCAAGGATTGGAAACATTAATTTTATGTAAATATGGTACCTGGAATGGTTGCCTATTTTT
>CM037795.1:34212376-34262376 GCA_021229015.1 Solen grandis | reverse complement strand
AAGTTGGGACACTTTAACTGAAATACAGACTTGCATTTCAACAGTCATTCAAAGAGAGTTGGTTGCTGATATATTAGAATCTGGTGTGTATGCAATTATGTTGGATGAAAGTACAGATCTGACAGTGCAGAAACACCTATCTATCTGTGTTAGATTTGTTAAAAATGGTTCTTCGGTTACTAGATCCCTTGCTAACATACCTATCAAAGATGGAAAGGCACACACCATTGTAGAGGAAGTTATCTCAAGTTTTGAGAAGTTTGGTTTGGACCCAGGGAAAATGGTCTCTTTAGCAACAGATGGGGCAGCATGCATGGCAGGGAAAAAGAGTGGTGTGGGTATACAGCTCAAGTCAAAAGTCTCACCCTTTATGTTGCAAACACACTGCATAGCCCATAGGCGTAATCTGGCAGTTATTGATTCTATAAAAAATGACAAGACTTTGGAAAAATTTAGAGAAAAGTTTAATGCCTTATATAACTTTATGAGTAATTCAAGCATAAGGGTTGAAAGGCTGAAGGATATGCAAAGGGTACTGGATGAGCCAGAGCTTTCTATCAAAGAACCATTCCATGTGAGATGGCTTGACCTTAAGAATGCTGTGCAGGCTGTATATCAGTGTTATAGTTCTCTGTTAGCCACACTTGAAAGTTTAGCTGAAGAGTCACCAACAGCGAAAGGCCTATTATAATACTTTTCAGACTACAAAACTACACTGTTAGTATCATTAATGCTAGATGTTCATGGAATCCTTGGGAGACTTGCTGAACAATTGCAGAAGAGAGATCTTGTGTTTAGTGAGATTCAGCCACAGTTAGATGCTGCAATGGGAGAACTGATCGACCTAGAGACAAGTGATGGTAGAAACCTAGCAGCAATGAAAATGTCAATTGAAATTAAGTATACAGGCTCTACAAAGGAGGCCTACCTGGATGATGAAAGACTATTAAGATACTCTGAACAGGCCGACAAGGAGTTGGCTTCAGTTAGAAGTCAGTATCTAGAAAAAATACAGAAAAACCTAAGGCACAGATTTAGGAAAGAAGATAGTGAAATGTTTACTTCTCTGAGTTATTTGTTAGAGCCATCAGTTGTTAGTGCAGCAGACATGAAACATTCACAAGATGCTTTAGAAAAGTTGGGCCTGTTGTATGGAGGAGACAAAGAAGTTAAAATTGTCTATGGTAACCATGAAGAGGGGATTAGAGAGGAATCTAAGGTGGTTGAAAAGTTAATAGACAAAGACAAACTTAATAAGCAGTGGCCAAGGCTGAGGGGAATGTTTTGTGGGTCATACAAAGATTCAAGTCTGCCACAATTGTGCAAAAGACTGATAACAGTGCACAGAGATCTTACTGAGTTTGTGAAATTGTGCATGATTGCTCTTTGTATTGCTGTGACCAGTGTAGAGTGTGAGAGAAGCTTTAGTGTACAAAATAGACTAAAAAACAAGTTCAGAAGCTCACTGAAATCAGAGAATCTAGAAATCCTGATCAACATACAAATGAGCCAGGTTACCATAGGAACATACAGCCCAAAGAAAGCTGTTAAGTTGTGGATGGGTAAAAAGAAAAGGCGGAGAGGAAGGCTTTGTCAGGAATACAAACCTAGAGTGGCTAAAAAACTTTGCATTTACCGTAAGCAGATATAACTTATGCATTTAAGCAGATAGTATATGACATGCATTGGAAGCAGATGTGTGACTTATGTGCAGCACATACATTTTTATGACTATTTGTCTATTAGTTAAATGTTTTAATGACGAAAGTGTAACTGTTTATTAAAAGTTAAAAAAATATTTATTTTGTTCTTCTTAAAAAAAAAAAAAAATTATTTTCTCAAAAAACTAATTAATAAATATTCTTGATAGTGAAAAACTATTATAAGAAAAAATCCTGTAGTTAAAACTAATTGACCTAAAATCTTATCTGGAGCACTGGTTAACCCCTTGTCCACATACTTACTTTAGTAAAAACAAGTAAAGACTAGTGAAAATTCTTATGGCCAAATTCATTGGCTTATGGTTTCAAAGGTCAAGGTCACAATGGCGCAGAGAGCCCTATCGTTTGTTAGGGACAACAAAATCTAGTTAATAATTCAATTTAGATATCACACACTCATTACTCGTGTTAAATTCTTCGTTATTAATTGGTGGTAATCACAGACCACTCTGTCTATTTCCCGAGACGTGATTCTATGTTGATGCCGCATATTCCACTTAACAATAACAAGAGGGCCATGATGGCCCTGAATCGCTCACCTGAGAAATATTGCTTCCTGATCATCATTGCCTTTACAACATATTGAATACATCCATGCAGACATACAGCAATATAATCACATTTCTACACAAAGAATTGTATCTGTGGCCCCGAAATAAACTTATATAAGCTATACAAGTCTATGAAAAATCAATGGAATCTTGGGGCTAGGCCATATTTGACCCCAAGGTCATGATTTGTACAATCTTGGTAGACATCCACTAGACAATACTACACACCAAATATCTAAATCTAGGCCTTGTGGTTTCTGACAATATGTTTTTCATATATAGCCTATGTAAAAAAGAGTGGCCTCTGGAGTGGGGCCAAATTTGACCCCTGGGTCATGATTTGTACAATCTCTGTAGACATCCATTAGACAATTCTACATACAAAATATCTAAGCTCTACGCCTTGTGATTTCTGACAAGAAGCAGGGCGTTCGCTTGACCGGAGCTCCCGGGTTTTGACCCGTGAAAATCTCGAAAAACCCTTTTTGACCCGCAGAATAAATGACTGAAGAGTCACTTTGACTCGTGAGAATTTCCGGTCGTGCGTCATAAAATTTTAAGTGTCAATCAAAAAAAAAACATGCATCATTAACAATTGTTGATGATTAGCTAAAAATACCGATAGGCGGAGCATGCATATTAATGAGCAGCCTCTTAATCGTTATCAACCAATCAGAGACGAAGGTGCATCGGCTAGTGCGTGATGGCCGCCACGGGTGTTGTGTATGAAAGTGTTAATTGGTAAACAATAAAAATATGATCGCAGGGTTCGACATTAAGGCCCGACCGAACGACATTCACTAGTAAATCGGCCAGAGTTTGCAGAAAATCCACATCAAAAGTACAAAATATCTGTAATTGGCAAATTATTTACGCTTCTCGATTCAATTTCATGGGAAACCCGTGTGTGCTATATTTATCCCGTATTTTAGTTATAACCATGACATGCGTTCACTCATTGGCTGCTGTTACAAGAACGAGGCTATTTGCACACTTGCCAAATGTCGTAATACTTATTGTTACACAGGTCTCTCATTTTCTATTGTTTACAAAACGTTTGTATCATTATTAATAATATTCAAATAGAAAATGCGATGAATGCAAATTAATGCACAAATACGATCTGTAGTGTTGGGATTCCACGTTTTATGACTACGGACTAGTTTACGTTTTGTTTATATCTGCAACGGCCGGCGCGTAAATGTCAAGTTTCGTCCAGGGGGAAAAAAAAGACGTTAACAATAAAAGAAAGGATAAGTAAGCTTCAAAGAAACAGAAAAGAGCCGTTTGTCCTAACTGTAAAGATGAATTTAGTTTGCTACCTGAAAAAGATCACAATGATCAGAGAGTCTAAATGGAACGAACGTACAGAAACGATGATAATAATTATGATAATACAAGAGGGCCATGATGGCCCTGAATCGCTCACCTGAGTACCATTGCTTCAACTGATGTCAAGGTTTTTAAACAGACAAGGATTCTGATATAACTTAATCTAAAACATTTTACCCCTGACAATACTACACACCAAATACCTAAGCAATGGGCCATATGGTTTCAGAGAAGACTTGGGCGCAGGGTCATTTATCACCGTAGGGCCAAGACTTTGAAAATCTTTGTAATGAACCATTAGATGCTACAACATACCAAAAATCTTAGCTCTAGGCCTTATTGATTCATAGAAGAAGATTTTTTAAGATTTTCCTATTTAACTCTATGTAAAACAAGTGACCCCTGGTGTGGGGTCATTTATCACCATTGGGCTATGATTTGTACAATCTTGGTAGTGGCCCATAAGATGATGCTACATACCAAATATCTAAGCTCTAGGCCTTATGGATTCATAGAAGAAGATTTTTTAAGATTTTCCTATATAACTCTGTGTAAAACAAGTGACCCCTGGTGCGGGGTCATTTATCACCATAGGGCTATGATTTGTACAATCTTGGTAGTGGCCCATAAGATGATGCTACATACCAAATATCAAAAGGTTAGGCCTTGTGGTTTCAGAGAAGAAGATTTTTTCAAGTTTTTCCTATATTAGCCTATGTGAAATCAAGTGACCCCTGGGGCGGGGCCAATTTTGACCCCAGGGTCATAATTTGTACAATCCTGGTAGAGAGTCATAAGATCATGCTACATACCAAAAATCAAAAGGCTAGGCCTTGTGGTTTCAGAGAAGAAGATTTTTTAAATTTTCATTTTTAAAATCTATTTTTAGCTCCTGTGACCTAATTATGCAATGGACCAGAACCATTTATACAACTTTAGTAGAGCTTCATCCAAGGAACATTCCTGCAAAATATTTTTCAAATTGGCCAAGCCGTTTAGGAGGAGATGTTGTTTGAAGCACTTGTTGACGCCGGACGCACGGACGCACGGACGCCGGACGCCGGACAAAAGGCGATCAGAAAAGCTCACCTTGAGCACGTTGTGCTCATGTGAGCTAAAAATCAAAAGGTTAGGCCTTGTGGTTTCGGAGAAGAAGATTTTTTCAAGTTTTTCCTATATTAGCCTATGTGAAATCAAGTGACCCCTGGGGCGGGGCCAATTTTGACCCCAGAGTCATAATTTGTACAATCCTGGTAGAGAGTCATAAGATCATGCTACATACCAAAAATCAAAAGGCTAGGCCTTGTGGTTTCAGAGAAGAAGATTTTTTAAATTTTCATTTTTAAAATCTATTTTTAGCTCCTGTGACCTAATTATGCAATGGACCAGAACCATTTATACAACTTTAGTAGAGCTTCATCCAAGGAACATTCCTGCAAAATATTTTTCAAATTGGCCAAGCCGTTTAGGAGGAGATGTTGTTTGAAGCAATTGTTGACGCCGGACGCACGCACGCACGCACGCACGGACGACGGACGACGGACAAAAGGCGATCAGAAAAGCTCACCTTGAGCACGTTGTGCTCATGTGAGCTAATAAAATAAGCAATCTGAATCTCAAGTCTCAAACCAACGAAAATATGATATAAATTACTGATCGACATTTACCACTTTTATTTGGGAAAATATAGCAGTTTGATAAATAACATGCAATATACGTGTAGAATCAATGTGTGTTTGAAATGCAAGATATGTGTGCAGTTCAGTTGTGTATGGAAGGAAGTGAAATAATCGTAAAAACAATATAAGACGAGACAAATAACCTTTGAGCATACAAATATTTTTTTTTTTCATTTTTATTACAAGGTAATGATAGTTAAAATTATCATACTTATTAGATTAATATTTATAGAAATTCAGGAGGAAAAACAGGCTTGTGAAAATTTTGAATCAAAAGTTAGTCAAACTTTGTTTATGTTCATTATCTGCAGTCAGAATATTTAAATTTTTACAAGGTTTCTATTCATTCACAATATACAAAAAAATACTTAAGCATTTTTTTTTTCAGAAAGTTTTTTTGTCTAGTCTACGTTGTTGGTTTTTATCACTTTATGTTCAATGAAACTTAATTTTTATTATCTTGATTCAAAATTTAATTTGAAATTTTATTTTCATTTGATTCATAAATTAATAACCACATTGTAGACTATTCATAAAAACTTTCTGAAAAAAAAAAAACAAAAAAAAAAACATGCCTCTTATCTGTTCCTCTTATTTTTTTTTTTTTTTTTTTCCTACCAATTATATAACTGAATAGTAAGTGATTGTGGTGTAAGTAACTTCAAAAGTCTTTTTACTGATGTTGTTTGTGATTATAAAACCTTATGTATGCATAATAAAAAAAAAAAGAAAAAAAAAAAAGATTAACTTGTATAAATGTTTTTTGTTTTTGTTTTTTGTATACATGTGATGCAGGAGCTTATGGAAAATAATGAATTTGACCCTTGAAATTTTGAATTTGACCCTTGAAAATTTTGGCTGAAGAGTCAATGACCCTTGAGACTCAGAGTCTACTGAACGCCCTGAGAAGATTTTTCTTGATTTTCCTATATAAAGTCAGTGGCCCCTAGGGTGGGGCCAATTTTGACCCCAGGGTCATGATTTGCACAATCTTGGTAGACATCCACTAGACAATGCTACATACCAAATATCTAAGCTCTAGGCCTTGTGGTTTCTGACCAGAAGATTTTTCAAGATGTTCCTATGTAAAATTAAGTGGCCCCTGTGGTGGGGCCAAATTTGACCCCAGGGTCATGATTTGTACAATCTTGGCAGACATTCACTAGACAATGCTACACACCAAATATCTAAACTCTACACCTTGTAATTTCTGACAAGAAATTTTTTTAGGATGTTCCTATGTAAAATCAAGTGGCCCCTGGGGCGGGGCCAAATTTGACCCCAGGGTTATGATTTGTACAATCATGGCAAACATCCACTAGACAATGCTACAGAAAAAATATCTAAGCTCTAGGCATTGTGGTTTCTGACAAGAAGATTTTTCAAGATTTTACTTTATAAGCCTATGTTAAATAAAGTGGCCCCTGGGCCGGGGCAAAATTTGACCCTGGGTCATGATTTGTACAATCTCAGTAGACATCCACTCGACAATGCTACATACCAAATATCTAAGCTCTAGGCCTTGTGGTTTCTGACAAGAAGATTTTTTAAGATGTTCCTATGTAAAACCAAGTGGCCCCTGGGGCGGGCCAATTTTGACCCCAGGGTCATGATTTGTACAATCTTGGTAGACCTTCACTAGATAATGCTACATACCAAATATCTAAGCTTCAGGCCTTATGGTTTTGGACAAGAAGATTTTTCAAGATTTTCCTTTATAAGACTATGGGAAATCAAGTGCCCCCTTGGGCGGGGCCAATTTTGCCCCAGGGTCATGATTTATACAACCTTGGTAGACATCCACCAGGCAATGTTACACACCAAATATCTAAGCTCTAGGCCCTGCAGTTTTGCAGGAGAAGATTTTTAAAGTAAAAGCATTTTTAATATCTATTTTTAGCTCCTGTGACCTAATTATGCAATGGAATGGAACCATTTATACAACTTTGGTAGAGCTTCACCCAAGGAACATTCTTGCAAAAGATTTTTGAAATTGGCCAAGCCGTTTAGGAGGAGATGTCATTTGAAGCAAATTGTTGACGCCAGACGCACGGACGACGGACAAAAGACGATCAGAAAAGCTCACCTTGAGCACGTTGTGCTCAGGTGAGCTAAAAATGGCCATGTTGTGTAATGTAACGATCAGTTTACTTAACCTTTATAAATCTCTGCATACCAACCACTGAAAACTAAAAGATGAAAAGTGTATGACAATTTTTATTAGTATTATTACGAATATCAGATGAAATAGTCATTCAAAACCACGAGGATGACTTCATGCCGGAATCCACTTAGTTGGTACCACTAAGTCAAATATATGTTCATGAAATGTCAGTTAGGAAAAGAACAAAAATGCTAAATGCAGTTGGCTTTTATGAGATCACATTTTCTTAGGTACTTTCAAAAACGTAAGTCAAAAAATATGCTTATTTGACATGAAAATAAGGTGGATTCCGGTAAAATCTGAGTGGATTCCGGTAATTAGGATTCCGGTAAGAAGAGTCACCGATATTTTTGTTATAATTTTGCGGTTTAGAGCTTTTACCATCAGTAAAGTAAAAATACATTATTTAGCTTAGAAATAAAATAATGTGCATTAAATACCGGTATTTCCCGACAACACCGCGGTATTGTACAGCGAGAGAAAAAAACATTGTTACCGGTTTACCGGTAATACCACGCACCTTTATATATTTATAACAGAATTAACTATATTTTGGACATGTCAACAAATATTTTAAACATTTTGTCTTTGCAATTGAACAATTGATATTATATCCCACTGTTTTCGGTACCTTTCACTGTTTTCGGAACCTGGCACTGTTTTCGTTAATTTCGTAAGGAAGTTGCACCTGCTAAATAATACGCATTATACTAAACTTGTATTGTTCAAGGTCGAATAATATTAATAAAACATTTTTTTCCAACAAATATAATATTCTTTATCTACTTAGACAGACTTGCAAATATTGCAATAATGAGACATGGTATGTACTCCTCTTACTGTTTTCGGTTTAAAAAACAAACAATAATGAAAAATATAGCAAACACACACAAAAAAAGCAATAACCAAACTCTATTTTTCATTATGATAAACCATCTAGTATACACACACAACAAAACACAACATATTATAGCTTGTAATATTAATATATTTTCAGTATTATAGAAAAACCTAACTGTTTTTGGTATTTTTTTCTGTTTTCGCGAAAACATCTGCTTTCGGTATCTAGTCATACCCGAGTCAGGGGGAGATGGAAAAGCTTGTTACTTACATTCTTTTAAAAAGATCAAGAGTTTTTTCAGGGCTTTCAGGTGCAGTCCGTTTTCTGGAAGCATCAGACAATTTTCTTCATAGATATATCCTCTAAGGATGTCAGTGCCATCACCAAATAGGCTGCCGATAGAATAGGTTACTGGCAAATTGTTTTCAAAGTAACCCTTCGTGGTGCAAGTTGCATTGGAGAAGCTCTCTGGAGCGCGAGCATTTGTTTCTTCAATTTTCAAACAGCGTACCTTCATATTATCAAAGCCTTTTTCAATACACTGGAATGCATACTTCAAACTCTCCATCATATTCTTATCTTTCTTAAACTCTGAAAATATGGTATCGACTTCAAGTTCAACCTTTCTTCGCTTTTCCAACGGTCCAGCAGCCATTTTGGCTAAATCTAAAACGTACTGTACAGATAAGGGGAAGTAACCGCTGCGGGCAGTTTGACTCTATTCTGGAGTTCCTTCCCCTGACACTACGTTACTTTAGTAAAGTTCGGGAACCAGGGCCGAGTTGCTCAGACAAAGTGTTCCAATAAGTTCCAAAACATTTTGTAGTCTGGTTCTTGGTTGGGGTACCTTTCTATTGCTCTAAGTTTTCTTTAACCTTGTGGATGACCGGGAACCAGACTACTGAACTTATTGGAACACTTTGTCTGAGTAATTGGCCTCAGACCAGCTGCCCTGTGTTCAATAGGCGAAGCGCTACATTTAAGCGCTTCTGTATCGAAAATTGTTTTAAACGAACACTTGGTTTTTGACTACCGATATCCAAAACAACGGAGGCAAATTGAATTTTAGCAATTTTACGAAACTTTCGAAAGATTTTGTAGATGATTACATTACCAGAAAAATACTTTATAATTTAGAGTTCATGAAGCGACATCTAGCGAAACCTAGCGCTTCGCCTATTGAACACAGTGCTGCGGCAAACGCCACCGCAATCGGAACACCTCGGTTAATTCCGTCAGTTTCCACCACCACACGATTGAAAAATTTGAGCTTTTTTCGAAATAGGTATAATCGCATGTTTGGATTATTTCTTTACACAATAGAAACAATGAAGACGCTGTGCTTTTCGCGCAGGGAATCTTGGGATAGCACTTCTTTCAATATGGCCGAAAAGTTGATATCTTATTTTGCGTATTTCTAAAGGTATCCCACACAACCTCTTTACGGACACAACCTGTATTCGGACAGCTTCGATAATATTTAAATTTTTCTACAAATACATCACTTCCGGTCTCGCGCGCGCACGATTTGTTTGTAAACACCACAGAAATGTCACTCGTACTTTTCTGAAGAAAAATGGAGATTAGATCGGTAAGTATATAATAAAAGTTAACATACAGTCACATATTCTCCTGTTTTCACTATTCCCAAAATATAACTTCCGAAATATGTCTTTTTAGCAATAAATCCAATGTTTACATTTAAAAGCTCTGGTCGTCTGCTAGATGAGGTCATTTTACAAGCCCCGCCCACTTGTCAAATTATGGAAAAGTATACTTAACGACAAAAGTTACGCATGTATTGGGTGTGATACCTTAGAAGCTTTATTGCTTTCCTTTCTTAATTGATCTAATTTATATCCAATGTTATAAATGTTTTTCTTTATTTTCAGAATCATGCACCCACTAGGGGGTCATACAGACCTTATGACCATGACATTATAACAAATGCATATATGGCTGTAAAAAACAAGACAATGTCATTGAGAAAAGCCTCTCAAGTGTTTAGTATTCCTAAATCAACACTACAGGACAGAATAACTGGTAAAATTGACATTGATGTATTAAAGTCAGGTACCCAACCGTTGTTTACACAAGAACAGGAGGCACTTTTGACAGGTCACTTAAAGACAATGGCTGAAGTCGGTTATGGGTATAGTCGACAAGAGGCAATTAACCTTGCTTCAGAGTATGCGGTTTGTATGGGGTTGAGGGATAAAGAACACCCACTGACTGATAGGTGGCTCTACAAATTTTTAGCCAGATGGCCAGAACTAAATGTTAAAAAACCCCGTAGTTTGGAAGTTGCTAGAGCCAAGAGTGCCACTAGACATGCTGTAGATAACTATTTTGATGAGCTGCAGCATATTCTAGATAAGTATGATCTTGCAGATAAACCACACATGATATATAATGTGGATGAAAAGGGTCTTAACACTGAACACAAACCCCCAAAAGTTATATCAGGAAAGTTTTCAAAGACCCAAGCTGTTACCTCAGGGAAAAGCAAAACAGTGACGCTTATTGGTTGTGTTAATGGTATTGGGCAACAGGTTCCGCCATATTTAATATTTCCAGGTGCCAGAATGTTGGACTCCCTTATGACAGGTGCAACCCCAGGTGCTGTTGGCACAGTAACAGAGTCAGGGTGGTCTAATACAGAGGTTTTTGCTGACTACATGAAGAAGCACCTTTTCAAATACTTACCTCCTAGACATAATAAAGAACATGTTCTGGTTTTATATGATGGACATAAAAGCCACGTTTCTTTAAGTTTGATTGAGTGGGCCAAATCTGAAAACATCATTTTATTTGTTCTGCCCCCACACTGCAGCCACTTACTTCAACCACTTGACGTAAGTTGCTTTGGTCCATTTGAGCTTGCCTGGAACAGTGCTTGCCATACTTTTATGCGTGAGTCTGGAGGTTGTCTAGTAACACGCTATGAAGTATGCCAGCTTGCATGTAAAGTGTATGCTAGCACCTTATCTCCTGCTAATGTACAAGTGGCCTTCAGAAAATGTGGTATTTACCCATTTAACAGGAATGTCATCACAGACAGCCAAGTTGCACCATCAACAGCATTTCACAGAGATACAGGTAGTTTTACTCAGGTAGACAATAACAGTAAACATGTACCAGTTCAGTCTCGGTGTGCTGAGAATTTTTTGTTGAATAAAGGTGGCAGAGTACTTGAAAATGTGCAAAAGGCCAAAACAAGGAACACTCTTAGTAAAGTTGTGGGTGGAAAAGCTATCACTGAGGATGATATTGTTAACAAAATAATTGAACACAATAAAAAATACCCAAAGTCTAAACAAAACATACATGCCATATCTCCCGGCGGGAGATTAAATCTCCCGGGATTTCGACTTGTCTCCCGATCTCCCGCCGGGAGGTGAAAATCTCCCGGTCTGACTTAAATCAAACTGGTTTCCCTTTGAACTCAGTATAATCCATTTTATTACCGAGCTATGATACAGCATTAGGAAGATTACGTAAGAACATGTGTTAGTATCAATCCTGACCAGTGTGCTGTACAGCCACAAGCAATGTGTGATCGTCCTTATCCAATCAAATTGCATAATTCAGACAGGTAGCAGACTGGACACTCTATCAGTTGAAACAATTATCGTCGGATAATTAGCAGCTATCAAGGCAATACTAAAGCTAGAATGAGTAAGGTTAGGATGGTACACTGTAATAAAGACGTAAATCTTACCATGGATAAAAAAGGACCCGGAGAATAGCTAATCCTCTTACCGGAAGTGTAAACAATAAATGATAATTAGATCAACTGTTTACCAATCATTTAAATCTTAACAAAACTCATCATATTGACACATCATAGAAAGTACACCTCAGCTAGCGATAAATTGCAAATGAATTGCAATTTTCACACTGAAAATGACTTGATAAACAAGGGATATCGTCTGCTGAGTAATTTACTATAGTGAGATGTCATGATCGGAAAAGTTGGGTAACCATTCATACCACCATACCGTACACGATAAATATTTTAAGCTAAATAATATTTTAGCTAAAAGATACTGTATCAATTTAAATGTGTTTGATGTAAATGGTATGTTCTCCAATTTGTTATAAGTTAGTGTTGCATTTAATGTAAAACAGTGCTTGTGGAAAGTTAAGTTTCTATTTGAATTAGATTTATTAATAAATTTCATATTTTTTTTACATATAAATTTCATATGGTATTTTCATTAAATGCAATAAACAGTATATAAACTGTTAATGAATTTAATGAAGGGGTAATCAAATGTGTATTTTTTTAATTTTTTTATTAAGAACGCCTCTTCGATGTATGTCGTAAAATCTCCCTGGCTGGACCCCAAATCTCCCTGTGAAAATTTCAAAATCTCCCTGGGAGACATACTGAAAATATGGCATGTATGACAAAATGACAATAATCAGATAAAAAACAAAGGTAAAAAATCTTCAGTAACCATTCATCCAACTCCATCAACATCAGGTATACCTGCAAATAAAAAATGAAAATGTTTGAATGAGGATTGTTCAAGTTCAGATGACGAGGATGAGATTCCAGACTCTGAGAAGTGTGTCATATGCAAACGGTTCAGTGTAGACACCTCTAAGAAACCTGACATCATTATTGTTAAATGGGCTGAATGTGACAAGTGCAAAGGATGGGTACACTTATCATTCTGTACAACTGTTAGGGTAATCAGAAGGGGAGACACATTCTTGTGTCCTAACTGTGCTTAACCCACACATTAACTCTTTTAACTAACCCTGAATATACATTGTAAATATGTTTTGGTGGTTTTCTCGTTACTAACAGTTAAATTGGTGTTTCTGGTTAGTTTCTTTGGGTTCTGACTTTATTGTGACGCTAACTTTGCAGTGTATTATACTTTAAACATTCTGTCCGAATTCGGGTTGTACAACTTCCGGTTTGTGGAAAGTAGGTCAGCCATGCTGGTAAAGGATATTGAAAACACGCGATGAGGTAAGTTATGTTTCTCATTTGTTTTTTTACGATAAATGATTGTTGAACAAAACTGAAATATTAAAATATTATATACATTTCGCATGAGTCGAAACCGCGGCGATATACCGTTAGGTGTCCGAATACAGGTTGTACCGGGATATATCCTGGAGTATCCGGTTCTCGCCAGCATAAGAAGTTTGTGCAAGAAATATGAACAAATCAACCTGTCACTTTAATAATTAATATTTCATCAAAAACATCAATATCTTCCCTTCAAAAATTATAATTGTCAGTGGTTACTGTAAACTAATTTAAAAAATAACTGACAAAATCCAACGGCTGTAAAAAAAATTATTTCCAAAATGGCGTCTTGTGTTCTCGACAATGAACTCAAAATGAGTCTGTCACGAGTATGGTACACATTTAGAGACAAAATCTGCCAACAACAGATGCAGTGAAGTTCTGTGTTTCTCATTATGCACAGAATGTTGTGCAAAATTTAAGATGATCCAAATGAAAACAATAAATTCTATCACACTCACAGTTTCCATTTTATTATAGGTTGCTCGCCGAGTTTTGTAACTGTGAGTGCAATTCCTATTTTTCTTGAACCTAATATCCTTTCACATAGAGAATCCTTACAATTTTGGGGTACATGGCCAATTTTGGTGGTTAAAAACCTTCTACGGAAGGTAAAAAGGCATGCTGAATTATAATGTTTGAATTTTGCTATCAGATTAATAACAACTATGGCTTTAAATAACTTCAGTACATAGGATTGCTGTGAAGTGTATTCATAATCAAACATACATTATTCAAAGAGCAAATGTTCGTTTACATGAATCAGTCATCATCTGTTAGCTGGGAGTTATCATCAGATTTAACAAGTTGTTTAAATATGATATTAAAAGAAGCATTAGTGAAAATGGCATGAAATCGGTACTTCTTAATTAAATAAATGTGTTAAACTGATTCCCGAACATTTTCAATACAAAAACAGTTTGAAAACAAGGATTAATCAATTCTGTGTATTCTCAATGATTTCTTTGTAAAATTACATCACTATCGAGGTGAAATTTTGCGTTTGTATAAATAGCCCGAGAATACCAGTATGGCGAGAACTCAATACTTGAGGATAGTCCAAATTTTTAGACGTAATTCCTTGGATTTGAATCTACTTTCATTATATGGTCAAATCCAAACTACGTCTTAACGCACATCCAATTAGCAGCAACACAGGGGCTCGAAGTTAAATGGGCGCGAACACAGGGCTCTCTCTCTGATTAGCTCCCCTGTAGGGCAGCACTAAATACCCAAATCCTCCTAAATCTTGTCCAAACCTACCCAAATAATCATATTGTATGTGAGCTAATGCAATAATAAGTTGAAGTAAATATAATTTTTACAAAAATTATATTATTTTTACTATTTTACACTATTTTTCTTCCATTGGTCTATATCCCGGGTCCAAGGATTTTGCGGTTTGTTCCGATTATGTAATATATTTATTAATATATATATAAATATATATTTATTTTGTCAAGATTGCTATTATTGAATGTTTGTATGATAAATGTATTTTTTATCATTATGATGATAAATACAGATACTCAGCATATGAATAAGTAACCAGGGGCGTAGCTGGGCCTAAATGGAAGAGTAGGCCTGTGCCAGGAGGGTCCGGGGGTATGCTCCCCCGAATTTTTTTTTTTTCGTAGGTGCGTTTTCCGGCATATCTGGGTCCAAAATTAAGCTAATTACAAGTAACTTTTTGTATAATCTATTTAGTATTTCTATGAATTTTTAGTTGTAATCCAATCTTCAATCGGGCGCGGTGGTCCAGTGGTTGAGCGTCTGACTTAGAATTCAGAAATTACGGAACAAACAGTGGACTTTAATCTTTCACGGAAATAAAGTGGATCTGTGTTATTATGTATAAACCTTCAGTTTTTGTTTTACATCGATGGGAATTTATATTCATGGCCTTTATCTTATATATCCGACAGCAAAGAAACTCGATCTCCATCAGACCAGACGTCGCCATGATCACACGGATCTGGATAAGGTGGATTACAGGAATCCATCCAGAATTTCCACTTTTCAAAAACCCGCGCGATTTAAACAAATGTTGGTGTAAGAAATCAATGCATTATGTAAAAACTGATCAATTGCAAGGAGACACTCATTACGGAAAGTGAAGTAGATCTTGTATAACTGTACGGGTGGACGTGATGCGCACTACATCGAAAGGCACTAATGGATGGGAAAATTTTATGTTTAGTTGCAATAACAGTATCGATCTTGCGACAGACTGAATATTCACCACTCATCCCATCCCCCCTTCGAGTTTTAATGCATTTTTGGACTTTTTAAAAATTCACTTTTTGGAATTGAAGCGTAGGCCGGGCCTACTGTGCCTATAGGGAGCTATGCCAGTGGTAACTCACACACTTTATTGAAATTTCGAAAACAATGGTGTTTTTACAGCTCATTGAGGTGTTTCTTTTATTATTTTTATTTCATTTTGGCAATAAATGTATTTTCTCAAGATTTGTGGTTAATTTGGTAAAAAATCATAAAGGTTTAGGAAGATTTGGTATGAGATTGGAGTAGATTTGGGTACAGAATTTAAACATTTTTTTTTTTTTTTTTTTAAATATGTTTATTATGTTCATATTTTTTTCGTAAAAAAACAAAAACAAAACATGTATTTCTCCTTGATTTTACTCCAGTTCGGTAAGATAAAGGAAGATTTGGGTAGGTTTTATTTTATATAAGATTTGGGTACAGATTGAATGATTTGGTAAAATTAGTGTTCATATATATATTTAAATTCATCAAAAAAATATATTTTTGCACTTATTATGCATGAATTGTTCATGAATCAGGAGGATTTGGACAAGATTTGGGTAGATTTGGGAGGATTTGGGTATTTCGTGCTGCCGTCCCTGAATGCCTGTTATATCCTCGGAGGCCCTATTTTCGACAGTCTAAGCGAAAAATTTAAATTAAATAATTTTAGTATTGAAATATACATACCGTTGATAATAATCCTTCGTTTGTTTAATCACCACATATCCAAACTGGTTTATACATAACCAGGCTAAAAAAATGAGTCCAACTCGGTGTTATGACTGAACCACAGGTGGACTGAACATAAACAATAAAGATGGCGGCCACACTAGCACGCGCAGGCATCACACATTAAGGCACAGTAAAATGTTTGTTGGGCTAATCCTCTTCAAAACTGCTTTAAAGGTAAGAAAAATAACACAACTGTAAATTTTAACGTATTTACACAGTTTAATCATGTTTATTTAATTGGGTGCTGGACGAAGCGTACCACTGCATAAGCGTACAATTGCATAGACAGACCGGGACAGTACGCGGATGCAGCCAGTATGCTGAACCTCCACATTCAGCGTGATGTTTAACTCGTAAACGTCGTGTATGATAATGATGTTATATACCTTTATTCGCCGCTAACTTACCTTTCTTCTGGTAATATACATGTATGTTTACACTTCCTGTTTATTGATTTATAAGCAGACTAAATTGGTCAAGCGACATAAACAAGTCAATTTTTGCCGGTTCTTGAATACATCATTAGCAATTTATAAGCACGTTATTTTCAAACAAAACCACTATTACTTAGTTTATTTTCTTATGAAACACAACTATAAACATTAACATACTTTTTCCAGGCGAGTTCACATTATTTTACATGTTTATTTTGTATATAAACGGGTGTCCGCGTACTGGCCAAATAGAACAATACTTTTGAGCCAGACATGTACCTCGCGCGGTGCCTCACTGCGCATGCGCAGTCTTTTGTTTACAATCGCAAGTTCCTTTAAAATTGAAGGCAAGGATCCGTCTTTAAACCACACAGACATGATGATGTGAAACACATCCTGATTTAGACAAGTAAGTTATAAATGGTAAAATGTGTCCGCGTACTGTCCCGGTCTGTAGGTACCATTTTCGGACGAAGCGTACCACCTATATGTTGTTTAGATGGTGCACGTGCTAATTGTGTTAATTAGGTGTCAATAGAACTGCGAATTCTTTGATGTTGATTGATGCTTCTTTCTCCCTATTTACCTTGATCTACCTCTCTCTCTCTCTCTCTCTCTCTCTCTCTCTATGTGTATATGACGAACGCTATAAGGGAGAAAGAGTAGTTGAAAAAAAAAGAAAGAAAATTTTATGTTTGACTTCTTTTTTGATTTTGACAGACAATTGACATACATGAACAACAAAAGGTAAGCACATTTTAACAAACATTTTTACATACAAACATACAACCCCAGTAGATAAACCCAGTCGACTTATTCTCTCGCTGAAATATACATAAAGCATTATATTATATCAGATTGTGATTTTATGAAAATAAGTAAAAAATTTAAATGAAAATTAATGGAAAAAAATCAAAACGCGTAGCCTTTAAAAATTAAAAAGGAAATTAATTAAGAGGAGATGTTGTTTGAAGTTTTTCCCATATACATACAAGGCAAATAAGCCCCGCCCCTGGCAGCCATGTTTTTTTACGGATCTGAATTATTTTAGCAGTATTGGTAGAACTTCCCCTAAGGAACATCTGTACCAATTTATTGTGAAATTTGGCCAGTAGTTTTGGAGGAGTTTTCATTTTTTTTTTCTTTCTGTTGCCATTGCAACCAGAGTTCTTCATTGATCAAGTTAATTTAGCAACTTTTGTGCACATTGGCCCAAGGGTTTTATAAAATTCTGTCCAGGGGTTTCAGAGGAGATGTTGTTTGAAGTTTTTCTTATATATACTGAAGCCCCGCCCCTGGCGGCCATGTTTTTTTATGGATCTGAATTATTTTAGCAATATTGGTAGAGCTACCCCTAAGGAACATCTGTACCAATTTATTTTGAAATTTGGCCAGTAATTTGGAGGAGATGATTTTTAAAGTTTTCAATTTTTTTTCTTTCTGTTGCCATGGCAACCAGAGTTCTTCATAGATCAAGTTAATTTTAGCAACTTTTGTGCACATTGGCCCAAGGATCATCCCTGCCAAGTTTTATCAAATTCTGTCAAGGGGTTTCAGAGGAGATGTCATTTAAAGCAAATTGTTGAGGACGGACGACAACGGATAAAAGGGTGATCACAATAGCTCACATTGAGCACTTCGTGCTCAGGTGAGCTAAAAATCTACAGTGAACACTAGAACAGGCGCAATAGTACTCCATATACATGTATATATATCGTTCTTTGGTTGAGAATAGAAGAGTTTCTTTTTCTATAATTTAATGTATTCTTCAAAAATGTAGATCATTTTGAAACCTCAAATATCGGTAAATATTTGCTTGACAGTTGTACATTTTTAACATTTATTTGTAATTAGGTGAGTTTCTACACATGTGTCCATAATTCGATTATTTTACCAACATTTCAGCTTTTTATATATCAAAATGTGTATGTATCGATGAATTTAGTCAGTGCAGCTTGACCCCTAAAATGGACGCCACGGTCAGGTGCGCTCCCGATGATGACGTCATATGAAAACTATCTATACAGCGAGCGATAAGACATAGGCGTATCAAGAAATGTCAAAATATTAAAAAACGATACGCTATGTGACATTATTTATAGGACTAATCTAAGGGCAGATAAGAGTGTAATTTCATGCAAAGTAATCCGTCAATGTTTTATTTGTTGGTATCGGCTCTTAGATGCTATACATATATCCATAAATTAGAATAAATCATTATATTGTTTCTTCTTTCTTCTTTTTTTATAATGGCTAACATTCATTTTCTGATACATTATGGCCATGCATTGGGGTTAGAAAAAGAGATAGGTGCTAGGGCTCCCAGGCTACTCTGTCCACCCAGGAGTACCCTAACAGCGTGCTGAAAAAAAAAAAAGGTGCAAAACCTAACACCTTTAAAGCCTTAGCAGTGTTCAATCTAGCTTTACCCAACTGCGGGTCCGACGGGCCCATGAACTTTCAAAAAGGGGGTCATTTAACAAGAAAGGGGGCCCATATAACAAAACAAGTCAAACAGTATGACTTCCTTTTATGTTATTTACTTGTAAATTTTATGTATGCATGTAAGACATTCTGAATCAGAACAGTTTATAACACTTTAGTAATATAGATCTATACTGGTCATAAATATTTCCGAGACAGTCCTGTGAATTATGAAGCTGATAAAAATAGTCATAGATTATTATATTTTTAAAATGTTTTTAGTGTTGCGGATACACTTTTCAAACAAATTCGGAAGTTTGGACTTATGGTATGTCCGTTGTCCTTGTTTTTATAACAAAAATCGCGGTATTATGTGTATCGCGGTATTACTAGCCAGTTTTTGAAACGAGACTTAGAAAGCAAGTTAGATTGAAATTTCGTTTTTTGGGGTTTTTTTTTTGTGGAAGTGGTAGAAGCCTGAGGCGGGTCAAGTTTGGAAACATTATTTTCTTGGTCAGGCGTATCGCATTTATTCGAATGTTTAGCTTTATTTTTGCCGAATTTGCCAAGAAAAAGTCAGTTATATGTTTCACAATGCAATAGCTTAGCAACAACGGGTTATCGATTTAAATTTACGTTTGTAGCAGAGAAAAACTTGCTATTACAATGATTGCGAACACAGTCTAGGCAGGTGCGCGTATGGTTATCGATTTTTTATGTAAAGCAAAACCGTTGTGAGGCTTCTCTCGCGGCTCAGTCTACAACTGAGCTATAATCTGTTTCAAAGTTGTATTAACATGCAAAACAAAACAAAACACCCCAGCTTTGTTTTGTGCACCCAGCGGGCCCCTGGAACGATTTAATTTGCGCCTTGTGAATTTCTTATGCGTCCAGGGCGCAATGGCGCGATCTAGATTGAACACTGCGGCTTAGTATATCCTCAAGTATTGTATTCTCGCCATACTGGTATTCTCACACTATTTTCATTAAAGATTTCAGCAAAATCACCAGGCCATTAGCAGAATGGATCTTACTTCCACCTTCCAAGAGGGGACCAAAGAAGGCTGTGAAAGAATGGATGTGAGCTTTTGTGATCACCCTTTATCTGTCGTGTGTCGTCAGTCGTGCGTCGTCAACAATTTTCTTTAAATGACATCTCCTCGGAAGAATTTAATAAAACATGTCAGGGATGATCCTTGGGCCAATGTGCACAAAAATTGCTAAATAAACTTGATCCATGGAGAACTCTGGTTGCCATGGCAACATAAAGAAAAATATATAAAAAAACTTTAAAAACCATCTCCTTCAAAACTACCGTCCCAATTTCAATATGAATTGGTACAGATGTTCCTTAGGGGTAGCTCTACCAATACTGCTTAAATAATTCAGATTAAAAAAAAAACATGTTGCATTGAAAATAACTACATAGTGGTCTTTTGCAATTTTTCCTGAGCCAGCAGACAATCCAGGGTCTGTTACTGATACTCTAGAAACTGTATGGTCAGTATCCCTGGTAATAACAACATCTAGGGTGTGACTGCGCACATGCGTTGGTTCATTGACATGTTGTACCATACCACAGGATTGCATATACTGTGAATTATGTCTCCCAAACTTTGGGAGACATATTGTTTTTGCCTTTGCCGTCTGTCCGTCCGTCCGTCCGTTGTCAGTTCGTCCACATTTAGCTTGTCTGGCCTTCACAGGTCAAACCGCTGGTGGGAATTCAACCAAACTTTACAGGAGTGATCAGTACCATCCCTAGTTGTGCACATTAACGGCACGTTCTGCTTCGCTGCACAAAATGGCCACCAGAGCTAAAAGTAGAAAAATCTTGTCCGGCCTTCACAGGTCAAACTGCTGGTGGTAATTCAACCAAACTTTACAGGAGTGATCAGTACCATCCCTAGTTGTGCACAACTCTTCTCTGATCACTGTCAAAATTTCATGATCCTAGCACATCGGCAACCTGTTTTAATTTGAGCCTCAAAAGTGAGAAAAAAATAATAAGAAGAAGAAAAAACATAACAAACCCAGTAGGTCTTTCTGCTTGAGGCAGAAAGCCCTAATTATTATTTTCATGATATCTGGCTAAAAAAAATCTTAAATGACTCACAGACTATTATGTGGTGTGAGGTTTCAGTCAAGTTGTAATTAACCAGGGCCATCCCTGAATTTGAATAATTTAAGTCAATACAGTAAATCTTTAATATCTCTGATTTTAGCCAACTTCACCACTTTACTCTTGTAGTGTAATGGTTAGCACATTCATCATTTTGATGAATAGTTCAGGTTCAAATCCTGACAGGAATTAAGTTGATGGCTAAGGTCATATCCAGAAATTCAGCTGTAGTAGTACAAATACTTAATATGTGAGGGCTAGGCTATATATGTAGAGGCTCTGCAATATGTGATCATTATGATGGCTTTGCAATACATAAGAGCTAAGAAATATGATGGTTCCGTAATGTGTGATAGCTATGCAATATGAGGGCGCTGTAATAGGTGATGGTAATGTTGTGCGTGATAGCTATGCAATATGAGGGCTCTGTAATAGGTGATGGTAATGTTGTGCATGATAGCTATGCAATATGAGGGCTCTGTAATAGGTGATGGTAATGTTGTGCGTGATAGCTATGCAATATGAGGGCTCTGTAATAGGTGATGGTAATGTTGTGCGCAATAGCTTTGCAATATGAGGGCTCAGTAATAGGTGATGGTAATGAAATATGTGATGGCTATGCAATATGAGTGATGGCTCTGTAATATGTGATGGCTATGCAATATCACAGTGATGGCTCTTTAATATGTATGGCTCTGTAATATGTGATGGCTATGCAATATGTGATAGCTATGCAATATGTGAGGGCTCTGCAATATGTGATGGCTATGCAATATGTGGGGGCTCTACAATATATGATGTTTAAAAAGATAGTTATCATATTGACATTGACCTATACATTTCAGTTTGAACTCAAAATTGAAAGAGTATGTCCTAATGTTAAAATGGGCATTTTAGTGATGTATATAAAAAAATCTCTAACCATGATAAAAATAGAATGGGATACGTAAGGGATACAAAGGATCAATTCCGAATTTCTACCTATTTATCTTCGCTTGCAGCATTGAATGCAGTTTATTTCTGAACTTTTTTTGCGTATTACTCCTATTTTTATTATTTCAGTCATTCCTCCTCAATTCTAGACAAAAGCTAATGTCTAATTACGAAATAAATGCCATAATTGAGACCGAAAGGATTTTAAACCTTCGGATCCGTGTCCATGGTCAAACTACGAAGCAAATACAGTATGCCCGGCGGTGATCCGCCGTGCAATAAATTATTAACTACGCACTTTTGAGTTATGGTTCTTGTACATTGCACATCTATTAACCTATAATGTTTTATGTAGATACCTTATACTTTTTGAGTTTGGCTTTGGACAAAATTATGACGGACAGACGAAAGGACCGATGGACGGTTAAAGCGACAACTGTATGTTAGCTTTCGAGGACTGTGAACATTTTTAACTATTTATGAACAACTTAATGAAGACATTCATTAAATGTGTAAATTAGCTATGGTATGTAAGAGGGCATATATGCTTAACAAACACTTTTGTTACATGAGTGTTTATTTGAAAATTCTAACCTGTAAATAAAATAGCAGTTAATTTCATATTAATTGTGCGCATACAGTAATTATGTCATGTAGCTTTGGCATTAACAATGTCGTCAATTGAAACCTGAACACACACACACACACCGTGAAAAAAACACCACTAAATCTTATTTAAAATACATTGATATCTTTGCACACTTGCAATTTACATTAATTGTTGATATGAGTGTAAATTATACATATCTACATGCAACAGCAAATTGTTATGTTTTTTTGGATCAGACTATCACATGCCAAATGGTCACGTTGTTATTTAAAATGGTCTACGTAATTCTTGATCACCCCTCGTATGTCACTGAAGTGGAGTGCAGTGCACAAGAACTGTAACTCTGTGATTTGTAATTTTGGAGTTATGCCCCTTTGGTAAAATTCCTTGTCCGGAGCATAACTCCTATATTATTTGAGTTATTGACTTGAAACTTTATATGTGGATATATCTCGTTACTGTGGAGTGCAGTGCACAAGAAATGTCACTCTGTGATTTATAATTTTGGAGTTACACCCCTTTGTAAAATTTTGGAGTTATGCCTTTTTGTAAAAAGTCCTTGTGCGGAGCAAAACTCCTATATTATTGGAGCTAGAGCTATTGACTTGAAACTTCATAGATACATATATAATTATATATACAATATTTTGACTACGAATGCGCCCGTTGGGCCCATAGAAGTCAATAAATTGCGCCATTCGGGACTATATGGGCCAATGCCACAATGGCGTGCTCTAGATTGAACACTGTCAGACTATGGAAGTTTGCCCTTAAATTGATTTCAGAATGATAAATATGTATATGAAGATATGAATAGTATTTTAATATACCAGACTGTATCTTTTCTGAGTTTAATTAAGGTAGAAGCACCCTAATATGAACTATAAAGAATCCGACTTCTTATCACATTTTCATCAACTGCTTTATATCACTGACACGTATAAAAAATATAAAGTACCCAAATTCTTGAATTTTTGATTATACATTTGTTACTGATATATTCAATACAAATATTAGATAATTTTATTTAATATATATTTTTTTTTACTAAACCAATTCAATTTTTTTTTATTTAAATGCATACTTTTTGAAAATCCTCATAGTAACAATATGAGACCGAAAGAAAAATGTTTTTCTTGATATTTCACTTGACTCAAATTAATAATATATTTGCAAAATCCTGATTGGGGCAATATACAGACATTTACACATTTTAACCTTACACCTCAGGCAATGTACAGATAAAATTTCAGAAAAGTTCACCGTCCAGGCCATATTTAAAAATATGTTTGTTTCCCCTCTCCCGATCCTAGATTTCAAGGTTGGGTAGGTAGGTAGGGAAGAAGTTTTTTTTTTCCACCAGAGGCATTTTTATTATTCTTTTCCATGTCAATTTACAAACTTTATACTATAGGTTTGCTTTTGATGTTTTGATATCATTCCAGACACAATGTATTAGCCTATGCAATAACAGAGCTGGTTTTATGAGAGGCAAAGTCTCTTTATATTTTTTTTCTCAGGCAAAAAAAAAATATATAAAAAAAATGCATATAATGAACAAAAAAAACTTTTGGGTAGGGGGCAAATCATCTGAGTAGGTAGGGAGAGGGGAAACAAAATTATTTTTAAATGTGGCCTCAGTTGAAGAAATTTTTCAAATTAAAAATTGAGAAATCACTATTTTCTGATAGGGAAAACCCCTTTAATCTGGATATTTTAGCTTATTTGAGCTCAAATTACATAATTTTTGTATTTTGGACATACTTACATTGGGAACTCAAAGAAAAAAATAGATAAAATTAAAATAATTAAAAAAAAAAGTTGGCCTCCAGTTGGATTTGAACCCACTACCTCTTGTACGACAGAAATATACTCTGATTTACTGTTGTAATTATCTCCCTTGGCCGCTCTTCAGATGGAGATAAGGCATTAGGGTGATTCTACCTTAAAGTAATCTTATTCTTTTATTGATATATGCATTGATAACAAAGACACTTTGCTGCAAAAGTCTTTAAACTTATTTTTTGTTCAATGTTTTTTATCTAGGGGAGGATATTCCCAAGCCCTGTTGATATTAGAGAGAATATATTTTTCAGTTTTCCTTCATTTCTTACAATATTCACAAATATTACTTAGGAGAATTAATTTGTTGAATTTTTTATTATAATTGATAGGGTTCAAACACCCCATGCTCATTATTTGTGATTTTAGTCTTTGCAATTCAAAAATACATGCAAGTTAAATTATTATTTTCATGATATCTGGCTAAAAAATTTATAAATGACTCACAGACTATTATGTGGTGTGAGGTTTCAGTCAAGTTGTAATTAACCAGGACCATCCCTGAATTTGAATAATTTAAGTCAATACAGTAAATCTTTAATATCTCTGATTTTAGCCAACTTCACCACTTTACTCTTGTAGTGTAATGGTTAGCACATTCATCATTTTGATGAATAGTTCAGGTTCAAATCCTGACAGGAGTTAAGCTGATGGCTAAGGTCATATCCAGAAATTCAGCTGTAGTGGTCCTTCGTCATGCGTCGTGCATCGTCAATAATTAGCTTTAAATGACATCTCCTCTGAAACCCCTGAACAGAATTTGTTAAAACTTGGCAGGAATGATGTGCACAAAAGTTGCTAAAATTAACTTGATCCATGAAGAACTCTTGTTGCCATGGCAACAGAAAAAAATTGAAAACTTTAAAAATCACCTCCTCCAAAACTTACTGGCCCAATTTCAAAATAATTTGGTACAGATGTTCCTTAGGAGTAGCTCTACCAATATTGCTAAAATAATTTAAATCTGTAAAAAAACATGGCTGCAAGGGGCAGGGCTTATTTGCCTTATATGTATAAAGGGAAAACTTAAAACGACATCTCCTCTGAAACCCCTGGACAGAATTTGATAAAACTTGGCAGGGATGATTCTTGGGCCAATGTGCACAAAAGTTTATGTAAACAATCATCTCCTCCAAAACTACTGGCCCAATTTCAAAATAAATTGATACAGATGCTCCCTAGGGGTATCTCTACCAATATTGCTAAAATAATTCAAATCCATGAAAAAACATGGCCGCCAGGGGAGGGGCTTATTTGCCTTAAATGTATATAGGGAAAACTTAAAACTAAATCTTCTCTGAAATCCCTGGACTAATTTGATAAAACTTTGCAGGGATGAGCCGTGTGCCAATGTGCACAAAAGTTGCAAAAATAAATTACTTGATCCATGAAGAACTTTGGTTGCCAAGTTGCAAAAAATATATTACCTGATCCATGAAGAACTTTGGTTGCCATGGCAATTGAAAGAAGAAAAAAAACTTTTAAAAACACTGTCAACAAACCCCTGGCCTTTAATTTCTTATAAAATGCAAGTAGTTATATTAAATTACAATGTCACTTAATAGAAAGAGACCATGGTGTATAATGGTCTTATAGAGAGAGAGAGAACCAGGTAGAAACAAAATAATAAAATGTGCCTTTAGATGAGTAATAGGTTATTTCATCAGCTTCTCTATACAGTACAATGAGTACATATTGACAACATTGGGTTGATTCCATTACATATGCAGAGGTAAAGAAGATAACTGTAAAGTATTTTTAAACAGCTACACCAGAACAATTCAGGAAAAAGCATAATGAATTATCTAGTAAAACAGTGCAGATGTTTTTACTGGATTAACACAGATATCATTTCTATAGCTTAGCCAGAAATGGCCACTCTGACCTTCTGGCAGAGGTCACATAATCTGGACTGGGATGCTGTGATGTCCCAGTGTGCAAAACTAAATTACCTGCTACAATGTAGGAGAGATACTTGGCTAGTTTTACACAAAGCCAAGTACATTTTTAACTAGACAGTCATTTGTTGAAAATAACAAATGATACGGCTTTCCGATGGCTTATCCTAAAGGTTATTGTGACTAATCTTTGACATTTGATGATTACCCGGTAATGAATAAGGATTTTCACATTTTTATCGAGGCAATTGAAGTTTCAATAAAATTGAATCAAAGATATTGTTTCCAGGGTATGGGCCGGGAAAACTTTCAAAAACTCGATTTTTTTTATTCTCAATGACGTAGTAAGCACGTGATATCAGAAAAAATATGTTTAGAAAATGAAAAAGATCTTGGATTAATATGCTGTCTAATTTACATGCTTCTTGGGGCATCAGGTTGCTTTGTAATATTAAATTTACATTTTAAAAACCAAAGTTTGAAAGGCGTTTTTACGATAAGATCAGGATTTTTTTCCAAAAAAAGTAATTTGAATGAAATGGTGCAAATCTACATCTAAACTCTCTTCTGTGAAAAGATGTTTCAACAAAACATGAAGGATCTAAAGCGTAAACAAACTTTTAAAGGTGACGTCAATGTTAACGTCATTTGAAGACGCATTAATTTGAAAACAATTAAAAATTTTTTTTTTTTTTTTTTGGTCAAAGCAATTCAATTTTCGAAAAAGATTGGATCAAGTAATATGTTACCAGAGCACCTGAAATCTTTTAAAACTCAATTTTTGTATATGCAATGACGTCATAACCACATGACTTCAGGATTTTTTTTTCTAATGTAGAAAAAAAACATCTGGACTAATATGCTGATCAATTTTCATGCTTCTGGCAAATCAGATGCTTTAAGGGGTACCGCAACCCTAATGGCAAGTGTTCATAAATAAGATTTAATTGTCATGAAATGTTGATATTTGACTCCATTTTTTAAATTTACAAAAATGACTTTGTAATATGCTATAAAATAACGTTTAACGGGTGCCGCCATTTTCATATCATTTTGACACTATGAAGTCACATTGTTCTCGCGACGGCCTTCTCGCGAGAAGTGAGATAAGCCTTGCGAGATTTCCTTGATGTAATGGCGCCGATAGCATGAGAATATCTATCTATCTAGCTATCTATCTATCTATAAATACTGCGCAAACTCCCCTTTCGGGTATTACTGGCAGGTGCGCGTCTGTGCAAGAATAAAACTGTAAAAATATACTTGTTAGAGTGAAAAACATTTCTGAATACTATGTGAATGTGTTAGGTTTAAGAGCTGGTAAAAACATCTTTTTGTTGATTCAGGGACGGGTTACTATCTGAAAAGAAAGAAGGTTTCTTTTAAATGCTACAAGATCATTTTGTAAGACTGTAGTTTCCGGTAGGCTGTTCCAAATTATCACTGTATATAGAAAAAAAAGAATATTTAAAGTAGCAAGCAGAAGTATGAATTTGTCGGTAAGATTGAGAATGCATGTGGCGGGATATCCTTGCTGGCCTTTCAAGATATGCAGGTAAAGGGACAGCGACAAGATTATTTACTATTTTATCTTTTACCTATGAATAAAATTGATCCTTGAAATGTAACCAAAAAAGTAATTATCCTGTATTTATGTTATACTAAACAACCTGTACACTTGTAGCGCAGCGAAATGGGAAAATTCGGTTTCAATTTCTAAATCAAGAACGGCCAAGAGAGAAAAATGGGCAAAATCTGAATAAAACATTTTAAAAAATCTGCGCTTTGGTTATTATTTAATATCATGTATACATATAACGTTAGCACAGTATGATTAATCCACTATATAAAACATTTACTAAAAATCAACTTACTTGCGGTTAGAGTGTCATGCTACTTCCTAAATGGAATCAGCGAGAACTAAGGTACGAAAATCTGGGTTATCCATCTTAATTCAAAACAAGTTAATCCCTTGAGTTGCGACTAACATTAGTCTGAGTGATATTGTGACACAGTTCCCACACTGACAAAAATCATGCACACATCCTCATCTTTATTGTCTTGAAGAGGTAAACCTTCCTCTTTATATTCTGGTTCAAAAATGTTTGAAACTATACTTTCCATTTTACTTCCTCTCTCAAAACTGGTCTGTTTACCTCATGATAAAGAGATCAAACTATGAGAAGAGTCAATAAACTGAAAAGAACAATTGTTTCATCACACAATTAAGTTAGCACATTCACACAATGAAAATTTGTCGCGTTAATTACTCAATTACGTATATTAATTATTTACTCTAAATATGAAACTGATCAAAGGGCGGCAGATTGTATGGGAGATGTATAGTTGCAGCTTATAACAATAACTGAAAAACCCGAGGAAAAAAAGAATGTACATGTCATGTCATGTCAAAATAATAACTGACACAAAAAGAGATAAAATACAACTTTATCGGTAAAGTCAGATGAACAGTGATAGTGAAACGTAGGATAATTCGAAAGCAAACAAATCAACTAATAAGTAAGTTACACACCGATACCCAATCAGTTGCAGATATATCATTGTATTGTATACGCAATACAGGTTTACTTACACACATCTGATTAGAAAATTTAAATTTGCTCGCTAATTGTCTGTTGTCATGGTGACTTAGTCGCATGCTGTGTTACTTTTATGGCCGTGTTTTATGACCCTGCCGTGCGATATAACGCAACAATAGTGTCGGCTGCTTAGACTGACCAGGACATGTCATCTTATCAGATCAATATTCACACTTTGATATTTACCGCGGTATACTGTCACGGTTATGACAAGTTTGAAAAATCACAGTTATCATTTATCTCATTGGGGCTACCAACGTATATATATGCTTTTGATCTATACATTACAAATTTATTTATCAAAGATACGGAATGGCTTCCAAACATATACTTCGCAACTCTTTTTGTTTAAAAAAAAATGTTAAATGGTTTGCGTAATTGTTTCATTGAAGGCTATTCAATCGTATCTTCTCTGCTTCCTGTGGCTCATTAATTGCCGAGGTTTCCGAATGATGTGTGACGTGTTAGTGTCAAACTCTCCGGTGTTTTTCAGGGGAGGTAATTAAAATGGCGTCGCCCATACGCCAGCCCAATGCCGTGATTTTGCGTATTAAAACATGAATATCTTTGTTATGAAACCACACATTGAGATATGCTTTAACATATATTATTATAAGAGTGTGATCTTTAAAATAAGATAAACTTTATCTGAGGGTTGCGGTCTCCTTTAATTGTTCTAATAAATCAAATTTTCATTATCAAAGTTTGAAGCAAGGTTGTGCGATAAGATCAGGATTTCTTTTATAAAGAAATTTGAATGAAACAGTACACATCTATATCTTAAACTATATCTTCTGTGAAAATATCAAGGAAATCCAATATAAAATGAAGATACAAGAGTGCGAACAAGCATTTGAAGGTGACGTCATGGCAGACGTCATTTGACTTCGCACCAATTTTGAAAAGAATAGAAACTGAAATTTTATAATTTTGTGTCGAAACAATTAAATTTTAAAAAATATTGGATCAAATATTTTTTTGTCAAAGCACCATAAATCTGGAAAAAAAAATCTCGCATTTTGTAAATGCGATGACGTCATAACCGTATGACTTCAGGATAAAATTTTCTAAAAGTATAAAAAATACATTCTTACTTATATACTGTTCAATTTTCATGCTTCTGGCACATCAGATTGCTTTGTTATCTTAAATTAAAATTTCAGAACCATAATTTGAAGCAAGGTTGTGCAATCTGATCTGGATTTTTTTCGAGTTAAGAAATTTGAATAGAATGGTGCACATCTACATCTTAAACAATATGATCTGTGAAAAAATCATGAAAATCCAACATAAAGTGAAGGCGCTAGAGCTCCAGTGTTCCAGTGCACAGGGAACCAAATATCTTCTAGAAACATCAAACGAACAATAAAAGACACTTTGTAATAAATTGAAACTTGTTTCAACATAATTAACCCATTCCCTCATAGGGAACACCATGAAAATACCTATGCAAATAGCATAAAACCAGATCAGCCTGTGAGTAACTCTCAGGCTGATCAGGTTTTATGCTGTTCGCTGCTTCTCAGTGGTCTGGGGATGAGGATTTTACAATTAAATTTGGTAAGTTTCAAGTGGGACTTTCTGCAGATCAGTCTTTATGTGGTTCATGTGTACCTATGAGAGCATAAAAAAATTAGTTTTTATGAGACACGGTTAAGGACCCTCTTATATCTAATATATCCCTTTTTGTCCATTTCCAACTTTAATCTCTTGAACATTGTGTTTTTCTACTAATGCTATAAATGGGTAAGATAAACTGTCAAGTTCCTGAGAAATATATATATTAAGTATGATATACTGGCCAGCTTAATTCTTTAGGTTGCCTAAATAGTGGTGGTACTCAGGTGAGCGATTTGAGGCCCTATGGGCCTCTTGTTTCATTTCTTATGTTATTATGTTTCCATAAGTTGCAATAGTGTCAGAACCATGACAATTTATTATCATATACAGTAGAACTTCCATGTGTCGAACTTCAATGTGTCGACTTTCTCGATGTGTCGATCTTTTTCCCAAGTCCCGAACTTGTTTCCTATATATTCTATATGAAATCTATTTTATTAGTCGAACTCATATGAGTTGATTTTCTCGATAAGTCGATCTTTTTTTCGGTTACCCAGTGTGAAACTTATGATGATATACCATTTATGAGTCGAACTTTTACCTGTCTATGCAGGGGCCTCACGGTGTTTTCACACCTTCGTGAGTGATGTCTCACACCTTACACCGGCATCTTTAACCTGTCATTTGTAAACAGGAAATTGGGCAATTACCATAATGCACTAGTGAAGCGGAATAAAATAATTGTAATAAAAATTTAGGTAGAGATCACGAATGGTGTCAAACTGTTTAGCAACATCAGAGTATGTGCATACTTTTACATATTGTGACTTATTTGTATCGTGTTATTGTGTGCGACTTGATAAGTATACAAAATAAAACTGGCTTGATTTGTTTTAGTTACATCTGTGTAAGACTTTCGATTGTTGCTATGTGTTGCTATGTAAAACCGGAAGTTGAGGTGCGCTATTGATATGTTCTATTTCACGATTTTAAATTTTATGAATGATTTTTGTTGTTGTTTTTTTTTGGCGTGTAAAGTTAACCAAATGAGATTTAAACATTGTACATTGTGTTATTATTCCATTAAACACAAAATAATCGGAAAAAAAAACATGATCCATGAATTCGCATGCGTTTCAGTATAAATTTAAATAGAACGACCACTCACTTGTACACACACTTTGTATGAGTCGACTTCCCGTCCTAAGTTTTTGTCATGGTCCCTAGAAGATGGACACATCGAAGTTCTACTGTATGTCAAAAAGTGTTATTTGCAATTCCATGACTTTTATATGCCTATGACGTTATATGACGTTAAACTTGACGTTGTCTACAATATTTTGTACGCAGCCTACAGCTATAAGTTATGGACAGATTGTCATGAAAATTTCACAGAATATGTATCTTATGTTCAAATGGTGCCTATAGGTAGAAAACTTACCAAAGTCGAAAAAGCCAAGGATCTATGGCTGAACAAAGATTCTCAAGGCGCAGAGCTTAGATATTTGGTATGTAGCATTGTCTAGTGAATGTCTACCAAGATTGTACAATCATGACCCTGGGTCAAATTTAGCCCCGCCCCATGGGCCACTTTATTGTACATAGGCTATATAAGAAAACATATAGCCCCAAGAGTCCATTGAATTTTTATAGACTTATATAGCTTATATAAGTTTGTTTGTTTTGTTTGTTGTTGTTGTTGTTGTTGTTGTTTTTTTTTGGGGGGGGGGGGCACATATACAATCTTCTTGTAGAAATGTGATGTCTGCATTGACTTTATGGATTTTGTATAAAGTTTGACTATGTTGTTCAAGGCAATGATGATCAGGAAGCAATATTTCTCAGGTGAGCGATTCAGGGCCATCATGGCCCTCTTGTTAGCTCACCTGAGCACAACGTGCTCAAGGTGAGCTTTTCTGATCGCCCTTTGTCCGGCGTCCATCGTCCGTGCGTACGTCTGGCGTCAACAATTAGCTTCAAACGACATCTCCTCCTAAACAGCTTAGCTAATTTCTAAAATCTTTTGCAGGAATGTTCCTTGGGTGAAGCTCTACCAAAGTTGTATAAATGGTTCCGGTTAATTGCATAATTAGGTCACAGGAGCTAAAAATAGATTTTAAAAATGCAAAAATCTTCTCCTGCAAAACTGTGGGGCCTAGAGCTTAGATATTTGGTGTGTAGCATTGTCTAGTGGATGTCTACCAAGATTGTACAAATCATGACCCTTGGGTCAAAATTGGCCCCGCCCAAGGGGCCACTTGATTTTACAAAGGCTACATAGGAACATCTTGAAAAATCTTCTCGTCACAAAAACAAAAAGGCCTGGAGCTTATATTTGGTATGTAGCATTGTCTAGTGAATGTTTACCAAGAATGTATAAATCATGACCCTGGGGTCAAAATTGGCCCCGCCCCAGGGGCCACTTGATTTTACATAGGAACATCTTGAAAAATCTTCTTGTCAGAAACCACAAGGCCTAGAGCTTAGATATTTGGTATGTAGCATTGTCTAGTGGATGTCTACCAAGATTGTATAAATCACGACCCTGGGGTCAAAATTGGCCCCGCCCCGTGGCCCCTTTATTTTACATAGGCTTATAAAGTAAAATTTTGAAAAAAATACAAGACCTGGGGCTTAGATATTTGGTATGTAGCATTGTATAGTGGGTGTCTACCAAGATTGTACAAATCATGACCCTGGGGTCAAAATTGGCACCGCCCTAGGGGCCACGGATTTTATATAGGAAAATCTAGAAAAAATCTTCTTGTCAGAAATCACAAGGCGTAGAGCTTAAATTTGGATGTACATTGTCTAGTGAAAAATTCCCGGGGAAATTTTTTTATAGGAAAAACATATTGTCAGAAACTACAAGGCCTGGAGCTTAGATATTTGGTGTGTAGCATTGTCTAGTAGATGTCTACCAAGATTGTTCAAATCATGACCCTGGGGTCAAAATTGGCCTAGCCCCAAGAGTCCATTGATTTTTCATAGACTTATATAGCTTATATAATTTTTTTTTTTGGGGGGGGGGGGTATTATATTCTGTATTATGCATTGACTTTATGGATTTTGTTTGACTATGTTGTTAAAGGCAATGATGATCAGGAAGCAATATTTCTCAGGTGGCCCTTTTCTTTTATTAGGACTTTCTGCCTCCAGCAGAAAGACCTATAAGTTTTGTACTGTTTATTCTTATTAGGACTTTCTGCCTCAAGCAGAAAGTCCTATAGGGTTTGTACTGTTTATTATTTTTCTTATTCTTATTCTTCCTCCTTTTGAGCTTCAAATTAAAACAGGTTGCTGAAGTGTCAGAGACATGAAATTTACAGAGCTATCACATAAAAGTATGGGCTTTCAAACAACAACATTTTCAGCACTCTATGGCGTCATGTGACATCAGAGCTAAAAAAAGTGAACATTTTTGTACGCGATCTACAGCCGCCATTTATGGCCAGATTTTCTTCAAATTTTCACAAATGGTACATCTCAAGACCAAGCTGTGCATATTCATTCAGCTAACCGAAATTCTGAAAGACCAAAGTTCTGTGGTTGAAGCAAGATTCTAAAATAGGACATAAAATTTCATTTTAGGATTAAAGAGCTTCCAGATGAGATAGAAAGCTGAAACTTACACAGTTTGCAGTTCTGCAGATTATTTTGAGTCCAAGCCCCGTGTTCTCGAAAATAAAAATGGTACTTAAGTATGATTTTCATACTTATACTCAAACTATGCCCATTATTTCAATAGGGATTTGAGTATGATACTCAAATTTGAGCCTGAGATCGTACTTAAGTATTTTCGAGAACACGGGGCGTCACAACATACAACTAAAATCCTATTATTTGGACATTGATTTCAATATGATGTCGGTTGTTCAGAATGACAAAAATTTCATAGCTGTGAGAGTTACGTATGGGCTTTTATGTAATAAAATTTTCAGCATCCTATGACATCACGTGATGTCAGAGCTAAAAATAGTGAACTCTTTTGTATGCACTCTACAGCCGTCATTTATGGTCAGATTTTCTTCAAATTTTCACAGATGGTACATCTCAAGACCTAGCTGTGCATATCTATTCAGCTTACTAAAATTCCAAAAGACCGAGGTTCTGTGGTTGAAGCAAGATTTGAACATAGAACATAAAATTTCATTTAGGATTATTTAACTTCCAGATGAGATAGAAATCTAAATCTTACACAGTTTGCAGTTCTGCAGATTTTCATTTGACATTATGAGGCCTGACGTCATCTGATGTCATGTGACGTCACAGCATATAACTTAGTTCTTATAATTTGGGCTTTGATTTGGATATGATGTCGGTTGTTCAGAATGATGAAAATTTTATAGCTAGAGAGTAATGTATGGGCTGTTATGTATTAACATTTTCAGCATTCTATGACGTCACGTGACGTCAGAGCTTAAAATAGTTAAAAAAATTGTATGCGCTCTACAGCCGCCATTTATGGCAGAATGTTTTTCAGATTTTCACAGGTGATACATCTCTAAAATTAAAAGTGTATATCCAGTCAGCAAACCGAAATTCCGAAATAACGAGGTTCTATGGCTGAGGCAAGATTCGAACATAGGGCATAAAATTTCATTATAGGATTAAAGAACTTTCAGATGAGATAGAAAGCTGAAACTTACACATTTTGCAGTTCTGCAGATTTTCTTTAGATATTTTGAGTCCTGACATCATAAGACGTCATGTGACGTCACAGCATATTACTTAGTCCTCATTTTTGTTCACTAATTTCGACAAGATGCCATTTATTCAGAATGATGAAAAACTTACAGCTTTGACAGAAACGTTTGAGCTTTAATACAACTATTTTCAGTATTTCATGACGTCATGTGACGTCTTTGCTGAAAATAATTAAAAGAATTGTATGCGTTCTACTGCAGTCATTTATAGTCAGATTTTCCTCAAATTTTCAAAGAAGGTAACTCTCTAGACCTAGGTATAATACAACAAGTATATACATATCTCTTCAGCTAATCAGAATTCGAAATCTGCAGAGCAGAAAGTCCTTTTGTTTGTTCAAACAAACAATATCTAGTTCTTATTCTTCTTATTATTCTTATTCTTCCTCCTTTTGAACTTCAAATTAATACAGGTTACTGAGGTGTCAGAGACATAAAATTTCTAGAGCTCTCACAGAAAAGTAAGGAAACTTACACAGTTTGCAGTTCTGCAGATTTTCCTTTGATATATTTAGTTCTGACGTCATGTGACATCACAGCATACAACTTAAATCTTATTATTCGGTCACAGAATTTGATATGTTGTCAGTTGTTCAGAATGATGAAAATTTTATAGCTGTGATAGTAAATCATGGGCATTAATGTAGTAACATAATTCAGCATATCCTATGACATCACGTGACGTCAGAGCTAAAAATAGTGAAACATTTTGTATGCGCTCTACAGCCGCCATTTATGGTTGTATCTTCTTCAAATTTTCACAGATGATACATCTCAAGACCTAGATATGCATATCCCATCAGCTAACCAATGTTCCTAAAGACCGAGGTTCTGTGGTTGGAGCAAGATTCAAACATAGGACATAAAATTTCATTTTAGGATTATAGAGCTAACAGATAAGATAGAAAGCTGAAACTTACACAGTTTGCAGTTCTGCAGATTTTCTTTTTGATATTTTGAGTCCTGACATCATCTGACATCATGAGACGTCACAGCATACAATTTAGTTCTTATTTTTTGGGCACATATTTCGATATGATGTCGGTTGTGCAGAATGATGAAAATTTCATATATATGACAGTAATATACGGGTTTTGAGCAACAGAATTTTCAGCATCCCACGACGTCATGTAACGTCAGTGCTAAAAATAGTAACAAATATTTTTACAAGATCTACAGAAAACATTTATGGTCGGATTTTCTTCAAATTTTCACAGATGGTATATCTCAAGACCTGGCTGTGCATATCTAGTCAACATACCGAAATTACGAGGGACTGAGGTTCTGTGGTTGAACCAAGTTTGATCATAGAACCAAAAAATTCATTTAGTGATTACATGTATAAAGCTTTCAGATGAGAGGAAATGCTGAAATTTACGCAGTTTGCAGTTCTTCAAAGTTTCCTTAGATTCTTTGACTTCTGACGTCATATTACGTTATGTTACGTCACAGCATACTACTTAGTCCATATTACTTGGGCACTGATATCTAAATGATGTCAGATGTTCAGAATGATGAAAATTTCATAACTATGACAGTCAAGTAAGGGCTTATAAGAAAAAGCATTTTCAGCATCCTATGACGTCACGTGACGTCATGTGTTAAAAATAGGGAACATTTTTTGTTTACGCTCTTCAGCAGCCATTTAAAGTCGGATTTTCCTCAAATTTTAACAAAAGGTAACCCTCAAGACCTAGCTATAATACAACATGTATATGCATACAGTGTGGCTCACGTTCAAGTTGGAAAACAGAACGCACGATACACGCACGTTACACGCACAATACACGCACGTTACACGGTACACAAATGGTACACGATTGGTACATATACACGTTACACAGACCGCATGAAGCAAACGATGCACGAAGCAAACGAGCTAGATTATTCGATGAACTCGGTTGTTTTCGTGCAAGTTCGTTTTGCCCATACGTAAAGAGAGAGAGAGAGAGTGAGAGAATGAGAGAAAAAACATAAAAAATGAAGGCTCTAGATGCTATAATTACCTGCAAAATAGTATGGTTATTGCTGTTAATGCTTTTCACAACATAACTGTAGGGTTTAAAATAAAATATTTTTTTGTAATAATAATTACCTCACCTTGAGGCAGTATCGGTGATTTTGTAGAGGTTTTATGTCATTTCTGCTGTAACTGAGAAATACAATTAAAATATTATGCAAATATACAGGTAGGTTCGATGTTCATCTGAAACAAACATATCAAATTCTTACGTCATTTGTGTACGAAGAGAAAGAGGTCCAAAAAGAGGTACTCCATTGTTACTATTTTTGGTCGCAACTGAAGAATTATCTGTGATTTTCGTTTTTGATGTCGCCACAAAGATTAATCTGAATTTCGTCCACAGAGATTTCATTTTCATTATTATCAATTAGAATATGTCTTTCCACTTCCATACATGCGCAGACATAATTTACCGGGTGAACACTTGGTCGGTCGCCATTACCACCGACAAACCCGGTATCTTTCCACCGGGTTTGGGGGTTCAATCCTCCTGGACCAGGTCTAATCCACCATTAAAACCCAGTCTAATTTACCGAGAATGGTCAACCGACCATCTTTCTGCCGATTACTAAGTTGAATTTGGAATCTGGTCTATCAACCACTTTTCAACCTGGACCTCATGAATTCCTCCGAATTACCCGGAGTAAGTTACCAAGAAATGGTCCACCATCCATTTTAACACCGATTGCCCAGTCGAATTTGGAATTTGGGATACCGACCACTATCCACCAGGACCTGGTGATACCAGAACTCACGACCTTCGGATCTGTAGTTGGGAATGCTACCACTGGACCATGGCGCCCTCATATTATTCACCTACGTTCAGGATTTGAATGTTGGAAATATAAGTTTCATACGAATACATAGATCTTTATATATTTCTGTTTAGTTAATTTCTGTGCGGTATAATGCAATTACAGTTTCCGTACAGTATTTACCGATATTTGCTTGGGTCAACACAATCAGTAGTCTGATATTTATTATACACTCAACATATTGTTACTTATTATTTAAGAATAAATTTGAGAAAGAACGTGATGACAGCGTTTAATGAAAACTTTCTATAATGCATTCAGTCCCAGTGCGCTGGTCATCCAAGCAGCAGGACAACCACTAATGACAGTTAGTGATTTGAAATGTTCTTACACCTCCTATTAACAATGTTGGACCACAGCACATATATAACTAGGTCCACAGCAAACCGTTATATAGTATACATTAAGACAAAAACCTGTCATACACCAAAATGCTAGTTCACATTCAGTATTGTGATATTATACATATGTACCATATGAAACTAATGTCACATATCAAGATATGTCACCGGTCTGCTTGATAGAAGTGTAAACATGGCTCTTTTTAAATGTGCGTGATAAAATACTACATGTTTATTTTCCGCAGGTTATAATTTTGCGATCTAATACAGGGACTGCAAAATGGCAGAAATAAAACCCCCGCAGAAATTACCTGCTATACCGTATATGATTAGGATACAGACTATAGACATATATGTGGGGCCAAACGTGGTATATGATGATGATAAGGACCATAGACATATTATGTGATGAGGATACAGGCCATAGACAAAGTATGTTATGAGGATACAGGCCATAGACAAAGTATGTTATGAGGATACAGGCCATAGACAAAGTATGTTATGAGGATACAGGCCATAGACATTGTATGTGATGAGGATATAGGTCATAGACATGGTATATGAAGAGCATACAGGCCATAGACATAGTATGTGATGGGGATAAAGACCAAAGACGTAGTATGTGATGAGGATACAGGCCATAGATGTAGTATGTGATGAGGATACAGGCCATAGACATAGTATGTGATGAGGATACAGGCCATAGACATAGTATGTGATGAGGGTACAGGTCATAGACATGGTATATGAAGAGGATACAGACCATAGACATAGTATGTGATGGGGATAAAGACCAAAGACGTGGTATATGATGAGAATACAGACCATATTCATGGTATATGATGAGGATACAGACAATAGATGTGGTATATGATCAGGATACAGACAATAGACATAGTATGTGATGAGGATCAAGACCAAAGATGTAGTATATAATGAGGATACAGACCATAGACAATGTACTGTATAGCGGGTATTTTCTACGGGGCAAATGTTTTGTTTCAATGAAAAATAATGTGATATTTATTTCTGTTAGTTCAATTTTTGCATTTTCATAAGGCCTTAAGGTCCAAATTCTGTGATTAATTTTAACTTATATTTTATTCGACGATTGGGAAACAAGTTTTTACAACTTATACTAATCCCTCTGGACTGTCCTGGGTAGGACCAGTACTTTGCACTTGGAGAAATATCCTTGCCCCTCACGGGACTCGAACTCACGACCTTCGGATCTGTAATTGGGAACGCTACCACTGGACCACAGCGCCCTCATATTATTCACCTTCATTCAGGATTTGAATGTTGGAAATTTTAGTTTCATACGAATACATAGATCTGTATGTATTTCGTTTAGTTAATTTCTGTGCAGTATAATGCAATTACAGTTTCCGTACAGTATTTACTGGTATTGGCTTGGGTCAAAACAATCAGAATATTCTGATATTTATTATTCACTCATCACATTGTTACTTATTATCTGATCTAATACAGAGAACGCAGAATGGCAGAAATAAAGTCCCCACAGAAATTACCCGCTATACCGTATATGATGAGGATACAGACTATAGGTATAATATGTGATGAGGATACAGGCCACAGACATACTATATGAAGAGAATACAGGCCATAGAGATAGTATATGATGAGGATCAGGCCATAGACATACTATATGAAATACAGGCCATAGACATAGTATATTATGAGGATACAGGCCATATACATGGTATATGAAGAGGATACAGGCCATAGACATATAGTATATGATGAGGATACAGGCCATAGACATAGTATATGAAGAGAATACTGACCAGAGACATAGTATATATTGAAAATCTAGACCTTAGATGTGATCTATGATGAGGAAACAGACCACAAACTGAGTATATGATGCTGACAGGGATCATGGATGTGGTGTATGAGGTTGACATAGTTCAAAAACATGGTGTTTGATGCTGACAGAGATTGTGGATGTGGTGTATGATGCTGAAAGAGATCATAGACGTGGTGTATGATGCTTATACATACCACAGACATGGTGTATATTGATAATACAGGCCATAGACGTTGTATATAATTATGAGGATACAGGCTATACGTGGTATATGGTGAGGACATGGTATATGATGAGGATTCAGACAATGGACATACTCGGGGTCTTCCTCCACCTATAATTAGCTGGACGTCGCTATATGATTGAAATACTATCGCAGCGACGGTAAACTCCAACACAACAACAACAACAACAAGACAATGGACATAGTATGTGATGAGGATACTGGCCATAGATGTGATATATGATGATGATACAGGCCATAGACTTGGTATATGATGAGGATACAGACCATAGATGGGGAATATGATGAGTATACAGACTCAAAACTTTATATAATTATGGTGATGATACAGGCCATAGACATAGTTTGTGATGAGATTACAGACCAAAGATTGGTATATGATGAGGAAACAGACCATAGACAAAGTATGTGATGAGGATACAGACCATAGACTGTATGAAGATCAGACCATAGACATATGAGAGATGAGGATACAGACCATATACTTTGTATATGATGAGGATACATCCCATATATGTGGTTTATGATGAGGTAAGACCATAGACCTGACTAGACGTAGTATGTGATGAGGATAAGACCATAGACATGGTATGTGATGAGTATACAGGCCATAGACATGGTAAATGGTGAGAATACAGGCCATAGACGTAGTATGTGATGAGGATACAAGCCATAGACATAGTATATGATGAGGAAAGAGTCCAAAGACTTGGTCTATTATGAGGATACAGGCCATAGAAAATGATGAGCCCTATATGAATACATACCAAAGACATGAGACGTTGTATATGATGAAAAAACGCGTCTTGGACGTGGTATATGTTGAGGATACAGACCATTCTCGCGGTATTTTTAGGAAACAGGCCATAAACGTAGATGGTGTATGATGATGACATTGATCACTGACGGGCTGTATGATGCTGACATAGATCATTGATGTTGAGTATGATGCTGACAGAGATCATGGACGTGGTGTATGATGCTGACAGAGATCAATGACGGGCTGTATGATGCTGACAGAGATCATTGATGTTGAGTATGATGCTGACAGAGATCATGGACGGGGTGTATGATGCTGACAGAGATCATGGACGTGGTGTATGATGCTGACAGGTATCATGGACGTGGTGAATAATGCTGACATAGATCATAGAAGTTGTGTATTGTGCTGACAGAGATCATGGACATGGTGTATGATGCTGACAGTGATCATAAAACTGGTGTATGATGCTGATAGAGATCATAGAAGTGGTGTATGTTGCTCATAAGAGATCTTAGAAGTGGGGTATGATGCTAATATAGTTATGTGATATATGATGAGGTACATCCTTTTAAAAAAAAGTATATGATGAGCATACAGACCATATCCATGGTAAATGATGAAGATACAGGCCGTAGACGACGTGGTATATGATGAGCATACAGACCATATCCATGATAAATGAGAATCAGGGTAAAGATGATAAGATAGGTAAGCATGGTGAGGATAAATACCAAGGACATACCATAGACATATTATGTGGTGAGGATACACGCCATAGATGTAGTATGTGATGATGATGAAGGCCCAAGATACATACAGACATGTGTATAAATGCAAAAAGATTAAGACCACAAACTGTGTGTATGATGCTGACAGAGATCATGGACGTGGTGTTTGATGCTGACATAGATCATTGACGGGTATACAGACCACAGACATGGTGAATGTTGTGATAGGGAGGATACGGGCCATGGACGTGGAATATGACGAGGATACAGGTCAAAGACGTGGTGTATGATGCTGACAGAGATCATAGACGTGGTGTATGATGCTGACATAGATCATAGACGTGGTGTATAATGCTTATTCAGACCACAGAAAGTGTGAATGTTGCTGATACAGGCCACAGACGTTTTAAATGATGAGGATACGGGCCATGGACGTGGAATATGACGAGGATACAGGCCAAAGACGTGGTATATGATGCTGACAGAGATCATAGACGTGGTGTATGATGCTGACATAGATCATAGACGTGGTGTATAATGCTTATACAGACCACAGAAAGTGTGAATGTTGCTGATACAGGCCACAGACGTTTTAAATGATGAGGATACGGGCCATGGACGTGGAATATGACGAGGATACAGGCCAAAGACGTGGTGTATGATGCTGACAGAGATCATAGACGTGGTGTATGATGCTGACATAGATCATAGACGTGGTGTATAATGCTTATTCAGACCACAGAAAGTGTGAATGTTGCTGATACAGGCCACAGACGTTTTAAATGATGAGGATACGGGCCTGACGAGGATACAGGCCAAAGACGTGGTGTATGATGCTGACAGAGATCATAGACGTGGTGTATGATGCTGACATAGATCATAGACGTGGTTAAACAGGATCATAGACTGGTATATGATGAGGATACAGGCCACAGATGTGGTATATGATGAAAATACATGCCACAGACGTGGTATATGATGAGGATTCATGCCATAGACCTATTATGTGATGAGGATACAGACCAAAACATGGGAACAGGCCTTAAATGATGAGGATACAGACTAAAGACTGGAATATGATGATGATTCAGAAATCGTATATGATGAGGATACCGGCCACAGACGTGGTATTTGAGAAGATACAGACTAAAGACGTGGTATATGATGAGGATACAGGCCATAGACGTATTATGTGATGAGAATACAGACCATAGACGTGGTATATGATAAGGATACAGGCCATAGATGTATTATGTGATGAGAATACAGACCAAAGGAGGATAGGCCAAATTACGATACAGGCCGTAGACATGATATATGTTAAGGAAAAAGACCAAAGACGGACGTGGTATATGATGAGGATACAGGCCATAGACGTAGTTAGTGATGAGGTTACAGAACAAAGACATGTTATATGATGAGGATACAGACTTAAGACGTGGAATATAATGATGATACAGACAAATGACGTCGTATATGATGAGGATACCGGCCACAGACGTGGTATTTGATGAAGATACAGACTTAAGACGTGGTATTTGATGAGAATACGGCCGACATGGTATATGGTGAGGATATAGACCTTATATATGGTGTATGATCAGAATACAAAACAAAGATATAGAATGTAATGAGGATACAATCCATACACGTAGTAATGATAAGGCCAAAAATGTGGTGTATATTGCTGATGCAGGCCACAGACGTTGTATATGATGATGATACAGACCACAAACTTGGTGTATGATGATGACATTGATCACCGACGGGCTGTATGATGCTGACATAGATCATTGATGTTGAGTATGATGCTGACAGAGATCATTGATGTTGAGTATGATGCTGACAGAGATCAATGACGGGCTGTATGATGCTGACAGAGATCAATGACGGGCTGTATGATGCTGACAGAGATCATTGATGTTGAGTATGATGCTGACAGAGATCATGGACGTGGTGTATAATGCTGACAGAGATCAATGACGGGCTGTATGATGCTGACAGAGATCATTGATGTTGAGTATGATGCTGACAGAGATCATGGACGGGTGTATGATGCTGACAAAGATCATGGACGTGGTGTATGATGCTGGCATAGATCATAGAAGTGGTGTATGATGCTGACAGAGTTCATGGTCGTGGAGTATGATGCTAACAGGGACATGGACATGGTGTATGATGCTGGCAATAGAAGTGGTGTATGATGCTGACAGAGATCATAGACCTGGTGTATGGTGCTAACAGAGATCATAGACGTGGTGTATGTGGCTGACAAGAGATCATAGAAGTAGGGTATACTGCTGATACAGGCCATAGACGAAGTATATGATGAGGATACAGGCCACAGATGTGGTATATGATGAGGATACAGGCCATAGATGTATTATGTGATGAGAATAAAGACCAAAGATGTGGTATATTATGAGGATACAGGCCAAAGACGTAGTATGTGATGAGGATACAGAACAAAGACATGATTCATGATGATGATACAGGCTATAGACATGATATATGTTGAGGAAACAGACAATAGACGTGGTATATGATGATGATACAGGCCACAGATGTGGTATGTAATGAGGATACAGACCATAGACGTAGTATGTGATGAGGATACAGACTAAAGACGTGGAATATATTGATGATACAGACAAATGACGTCGTATATGATGAGGATACCGGCCACAGACGTGGTATTTGATGAAGATACAGACTAAAGACGTGGTATATGATGAGGATACAGGCCATAGACGTTGTATGTGATTATGATACAAACCATAGACGTGGTATATGATGAGGATACAGACCAAAGACGTAGTATGTGATGAGGATACAGACCAAAGACGTGGTATATGAGGATACAGACCATAGACGTAGTATGTGATGAGGATACAGACTAAAGACATGATTCATGATGATGATACAGGCTATAGACATGATATATGTTGAGGATACAGACAATAGACGTGGTATATGATGATGATACAGACTAAAGATGTGGTATATGATGAGGATACAGACCAAAACGTGGTATATGATATGACATTATGACGAAAATATTTTGAAATTTTAAAATTGCCGTTTATGATACCGATTTTTCTCTTCCTATATATGATGGTTGATTTATCCAACAATTTATGTACACTGATCAATAACCACATATTTATATTGGTTATGATGCATATTGTATCTCAGCTTTCTGATCTTTGGACAAATCCTGTGTAAGGGAGAAAATATATACGAAAGGTATAATCGCTATAATACCTTTTTTCTGTCCCTTTCTCAATGTTTGGCAGCCTTAATAAAGTTAAATTGTCATGTACTCCCCTGCGAAATATATATTGTTAATCTCAGGCGTAAAGTAATTGTTTTTAGCATTAAGAAGTTTTGTTATGAAAATATTTTATAGCTTTCAAAAGTTTTAAGTATGAATCCATCAACATATAAGAATGTGTTCTAGGTTAGAATATTGAATATGTATTTTTCTTGAGTAAGTATATATGACATATAAATTTGATATTATATATATATTATAATATGACCACTACCTTAGGTTCTTAACACGGAAGGGTCGTTTGGCTTTGAAGTTAAATTGTCATGTACTCCCATGCGAAACTCTTCTGCAACAGGGGATCACTCATCCTGTGTTCTATGGGGATGTGGTCTACAAACTTCGGAAAATATTTGGTTCTGATCGTTTCACAAAATGTATTAGAGGTTTTGTCAGGAAGAACTATTTACATAGTATTCTGTATAAAATTGCATGTCTGGTGGTTGACCCCTTTAAAGTCAATCGCTTTGCTTCCTTTTCACATGCACAATGACCAATCAACCACATGGGACTCCATGAAGGCTGCCATTTAAAGCCCCAACACGGGACGATGGCAGCCAGATTTCGTCCCGTGGGTTTTTTGGTCGTACCCTAGTATGGTTGCCTCTTTTGCTCCAATATCAGATATATTGTTGAGTACTCAGAGATCCTTTGTATTTTGATACTTTTACACGTTTTCATGTTTTATTCACATGGTCTCTGTAGAGGTATTGATTGTTAGAGGTAGTCATATGATGGGCTTGTAATTTACACGTGTCCCGTCCTACTTGAAGTGACATTGAGGTAAGAGTGAGATTCCACGTGGATAAACCGGTTTAAACTCCCCGGTTTTTTCCCCCTTCCAAGGGGTCCCTTTTTTATTTTTTTTTTTTTTTTCTTGCATGTCTTTGGTTTTGTGAAGCCTTTATGTCGTTTTTGCGAATGACGGGGTTCCTATAGGACCTTTCTTTAGTTTCTTTATCAAAAATTAAATAAGAAGCCGTTCCAGCTGGTTTCTTGAACAGCAAATACAGATATAAAGGCGATATCATTTTTATATGTCATTATTTACATACAATTTCTATTTTGCAGCAACTTTATGCGTGAATTTTTTAATTATTTTGATTCAAATTTAGTAATCCTATTCCTGAATAATATTAACATTTTTGCATATTGTACTTGATCGGTGAATAACTCAGATTAAAAGATGAAAAGATATAAAGGCAATGTCCCTTCCATGGCGTATTCAAAAAATTGTTCGTTCACTCACAATGAATATTATTTAATTTTAATTCAAGCTTGAATGGAAACGATTTCTACCTTCATTAATCCATTCCATTATCAAAAGATGATCTAGGTTGTAAACTTGAATAGTTTTTTAGCTCACATGAGCACAACGTGCTCAAGGTGAGCTTTTCTGATCGCCTTTTGTCCGGCGTCCGTCGTCCGTGCGTCCGTGCGTGCGTGCGTGCGTCCGGCGTCAACAATTGCTTCAAACAACATCTCCTCCTAAACGGCTTGGCCAATTTGAAAAATATTTTGCAGGAATGTTCCTTGGATGAAGCTTTACTAAAGTTGTATAAATGGTTCTGGTCCATCGCATAATTAGGTCACAGGAGCTAAAAATAGATTTTAAAAATGAAAATTTAAAAAATCTTCTTCTCTGAAACCACAAGGCCTAGCCTTTTGATTTTTGGTATGTAGCATGATCTTATGGGCCACTACAAGATTGTACAAATCATAGCCCTATGGTGATAAATGACCCCGCACCATGGGTCACTTGTTTTACATAGAGTTATATAGAAAAATCTTAAAAAATCTTCTTCTATGAATCCATAAGGCCTAGAGCTTAGATATTTGGTATGTAGCATCATCTTATGGGCCACTACTAAGATTGTACAAATCATAGCCCTATGGTGATAAATGACCCCGCACCAGGGGTCACTTGTTTTACATAGAGTTATATAGGAAAATCTTAAAAAATCTTCTTCTATGAATCCATAAGGCCTAGAGCTTAGATATTTGGTATGTAGCATCATCTTATGGGCCACTACCAAGATTGTACAAATCATAGCTTATGGTGTTGAAAATGACCCCGCACCAGGGGTCACTTGTTTTACACAGAGTTACATAGGAAAATCTTAAAAAATCTTCTTCCATGAATGCATAAGGCCTAGAGCTTAGATATTTGGTATGAAGCATCATCTTATGGGCCACTACCAAGATTGTACAAATCATAGCCCTGTGGTGATAAATGACCCCCCACCAGGGGTCACTTGTTTTACACAGAGTTATATAGGAAAATCTTAAAAAATCTTCTTCTATGAATCCATAAGGCCTAGAGCTTAGATATTTGGTATGTAGCATCATCTTATGGGCCACTACCAAGATTGTACAAATCATAGCCCTATGGTGATAAATGACCCACACCAGGGGTCACTTGTTTTACATAGAGTTAAATAGGAAAATCTTAAAAAATCTTCTTCTATGAATCAATAAGGCCTAGAGCTAAGATTTTTGGTATGTAGTAGCATCTAATGGTTCATTACAAAGATTTTCAAAGTCTTGGCCCTACGGTGATAAATGACCCTGCGCCCAAGTCTTCTCTGAAACCATATGGCCCATTGCTTAGATATTTGGTGTTTAGTATTGTCAGGGGTAAAATGTTTTAGATTAAGTTATATCAGAACCCTTGTCTGTTTAAAAACCTTGACATCAGTTGAAGCAATGGTACTCAGGTGAGCGATTCAGGGCCATCATGGCCCTCTTGTTTTAATATACATTTTGGGATATAAGATTAGATCGCCGCTATTGGGTTTATTCCCAGAAGAATCGCTCGGCTTCAATAAATGTGGTGCCGACTAGTTGACGTCTTCTTTATCTGTCGTTTAATATAGCGGGTGCTTCTATGTAATTTGATAAGCGAATGTGAAAGTAATTAAAAAAAATAAATCTTTAATTTATTAAAATGTAAAATGCATTTATATTTTCTTAAAATTTAGAAATTGATTTTAAATTTTAAAATTTGTCATTATGTATATATTTTACTTATTATGTACGCACTGAATGTAAATGTCTTTATAATGGTGATAAAAAGACAGATATCTTTCCCTGATTAAGATTTACTGCTATGCAAAATGTATTTGACTCCTTGCAAAAATATCAGACATAAGGGCGAAAGGAGAGATAAAAATCAGTTGTACGCATAATAAATTATAACAAGTAATTTTCAATGAATTGATCATGCCTTCCCAATGAATATGATTAAATCCGAATACTTGCTCACATGCAAATGATTTGACTTACAGAAGTATTAAGTCTATAAATATTTGATATTTCAAAGCCTGGTTTTGCAACAAATATTAAAAGTAAATATTATGTACAGAAAATATAGACATTATGGCGAAAATATTTTGTAATTTTAAAATTGCCGTTTAGTTTAAGTATATATGATACCGCTTATTCTTTTCCTATATATGATGGTTGATTTATCGAAAAATTTATGTACACTCTGATCAATAACCATATTTATATTGGTTATGATGCATATTGTATCTCATCTTTCTGATCTTTGGACAAATCCTGTGTAAGGGAGAAAAGATATACGAAAGGTATAATCGTTATAATACCTATTTTCTGTCCCTTTCTCAATGTTTGGTAGCCTTAATGAAGTTAAATTGTCATGTACTCCCCTGCGAAATATATACTGTTAATCTCAGGCGTAAAGTATTTTTTTTTTAGCATTAAGAAGTATTTTATTGCTTTAAAAAGTTTTAAGTATGAATCCATCAACATAAGAATGGGCTCTAGGTTACAACTTTGAATATGTATTTTTCTTGAGTAAGTATATACGGACATATAATTTGACATTTCTAATATGACCACTCTCTTGGGTTCTTATCACGTAAGGATCGTTTGGCTTTATCAAAATAGGAAGCCGTTCCAGCTGGTTACTTGGATGTCTGTGGTTGAATCTGGGCCCTTCTGCATAATTTGGGCATTGAAAGTGATTTGTTCTTACAGGTGGTGGCTTAAATATCTTTGCTGTAAATGTCACAGCGTAATGATCACGAGAAACCTTCCCGGTTGAGTCTAATAGTCCGGGATCGGACACATCAACTTTATGTGTGAATTATTTTGATTCAAATTAAGTAATTCCGATTCCTGAATAATATTGACATTTTTGCATATTGTACTTAATCGGTAAATTAACTCAGATTAAAACATGAAAAGGTATAAAGGCAATGTTCTTTCCATGGCGTATTCAGTGAATTGTTCGTTCACTCACGATGAATATTATTTAATTTTAATTCAAGCTTAAATGGAAACGTTTTGTACTTTCATTGGTCATACGTATAATCCATCCCATCATCAGAAGATGATCTAGGCTTTATACTTGAATAGTTTTCTTAAATATACATTTTGGGATTTAAAATTAGATCGTCGCTTTGGGGTTTATTCCCATTAGGTTCGCT
>CM037795.1:34191168-34202232 GCA_021229015.1 Solen grandis | reverse complement strand
GGCCGATCCAATCTGAATCTCTGCTCCATCCATGGCAAAGTAACAGCCCTGACAAGCCAAAATTAACTCATTTTTGAATCTTTGACCACAAGTTATGACCTTGACCTTTGAGCTACGAATCTTGATCTTGAGCGTGACACACCATCTAACTTAGATTGACATTTGTGTCAAGTAAACTGAGAATTCCACCATCCATGGCAAAGTAACAGCCTGGACAAGCAAAATTAAACTCGTTTTTGACCTTTGACCTCAAGTTATGACCTTGACCTTTGAGCTACTAATCTGGATCTTGTGCGTGACTCATTGTCTCACTTAGCTTGACATTTGTGTCAAGTTAATTGGGAATCCCTCCATTCAAGGACAATATTAAATCCAGGACACATTAACAATTAGGTAACACTTACATACACCAAATCGCCAGTGTGGCAACTAAGTAACTGAGCTCACTGCAAGCGGGCTTGACTAAAAGAGGTTTCCTTTTACTTATAAGCAACAACTGTGTAATATTTGATACAAAAGAGATACTTCAAGTTTTAAGTTGGACAATACTTCCTTAACACAATGTTAAAGAGAATTTATGACCTTATGACCTTGAACTTTGAGTTACAGACCCCAAAATCAATAGGGTTCTTCTACTAGTCATAAGTTACTATTGTATAATGTTTGAGACCTAGGAGTCAATTAGATTTTGCGTAATGAGTCTGACAATGCTTAATTTACAGTGTGTGTGAGAATTTAATTTATTATACCTCATGACCTTAACCTTTGAGGTACAACTCCCAAAATCAATAGGGGTCTTCTACTAGTTTGAGATCTCAGGGTCAAACAGAACTAAGTCATCACTCAGACAAGACTTTCATATAATCAAAGCGCTGAAGGCACTGAAGTTGTGTGTGTCTCAAGTGGAAGAGGGTTTAATGAGCTGCAGATATGCAGTGTAACTTAGTTTTTGTCGAATATCAAACTTATATCATAATAATAAACGATTGATTATTGTAGGCTATAGAAATAGGGAGAGTAAGAATGGAGATGTGCCAATTGTTAACAGTCTGATGAAACAAATGGTGCATTCATCTTTAATTTCTTGTAATGACCATGTTAAGGCAACGTTAAAGCTGGGTTATTGGCAATGCGCGTAAATTTGACCAACGTTTATTAAAGTTACTTTAATAAACAAAAGAAATGCAACAATACTGCTCTCTTAGCACTATCAGCGCTTTGATTTGTACTACCGAGCGACTGCACAGTTTCTATTTATAGATGCAAATCAGAGGCTCCATAGTGCACCCTTAGTAACTTCTGATAGCAGATATATACAGGTATCAGTCATTCCATAGAGCAACAAACAACCCCTGGAGGTATTTTGATGTATCTGAGATAGCCTGATGCAATAATTAGTAAGTTAGGCGGACTTTGTTGGAATTCAAGCTTTCTATTATTCTATATGGACTATACCATCCAAATTCAGGCACGAGCCACCTTTGTATCAAAAGAAACTATACTCCTCCACGTGATAGAGTGAAAGTTACACAACATCACAGGGAAAATAGTTCTTTTATTATGCTACATGCAATCATTGTTTCCCATAACTATGTATCTTTTACTCAGAATTGAGTTTCCATCACTTAAGCTGAATCTCAGCATACCTGTGTTGTAGAATTCTTTTCAATCGTTCGATCATTCATACAAAATTAAGAGGTTACTCGGTTTTAAATGTAGAGAATTGGACCCTCAAAATGTAGGTACTACAGTTATGAGTGACTACGTCACACACAACTAAAAATCAGAGCTTCAGATTTATGGTGCGCCCGCGCCATTGTCGCATGATTTCAAAATATGGCGCACGACTTTCAAGAACAATGGGCCCGTATGGCGCGTCCATTTTGCTCGTGAAAAAGTCTTACTCTGATGAAAATATTTGAATGTTTCCTCATTGAGAGTCTTTGAAATACAATTTCACAAACTCCTCAAAATGAAGTACGCTGTCAATGTTTTTTCATTCGATAAATTTCGATAAATTTGGCTCTTATCGCTTTGTGGATAAAATCTGAATGTTCCAATTGATCCCTTACACTGTTGCTGAGTCACAGTTGCTTCGAAAACAGATATTTCGATTTTTATTTTAACAAAAAAGGGAGACGAAGATAACAAAGTGGCCAGCAAACAACCAGTCAATCAACTGGAATAGTTTATTTTGTTTTGTTTTTCTTTTCTGTGTTTTTTGTGAACGCAGATTTCATATTGAACTTTCGTTTTGTCTCGCTGTGATAGAAAATGATTTCTACTAATCTCTACTGAGAACCGCTCCAGTTATGAAAACAAGAGGGTCATGATGGCCCTGAATCGCTCACCTGAGTACCATTGCTTCAACTGATGTCAAGGTTTTTAAACAGACAAGGATTCTGATATAACTTAATCTAAAACATTTTACCCCTGACAATACTACACACCAAATACCTAAGCAATGGGCCATATGGTTTCAGAGAAGACTTGGGCGCAGGGTCATTTATCACCGTAGGGCCAAGACTTTGAAAATCTTTGTAATGTACCATTAGATGCTACAACATACCAAAAATCTTAGCTCTAGGCCTTATTGATTCATAGAAGAAGATTTTTTAAGATTTTCCTATTTAACTCTATGTAAAACAAGTGACCCCTGGTGTGGGGTCATTTATCACCATTGGGCTATGATTTGTACAATCTTGGTAGTGGCCCATAAGCTCTAGGCCTTATGCATTCATGGAAGAAGATTTTTTAAGATTTTCCTATATAACTCTGTGTAAAACAAGTGACCCCTGGTGCGGGGTCATTTATCACCATAGGGCTATGATTTGTACAATCTTGGTAGTGGCCCATAAGATGATGCTTCATACCAAATATCTAAGCATTCATGGAAGAAGATTTTTTAAGATTTTCCTATATAACTCTATGTAAAACAAGTGACCCCTGGTGCGGGGTCATTTATCACCATAGGGCTATGATTTGTACAATCTTGGTAGTGGCCCATAATCTAAGCTCTAGGCCTTATGGATTCATAGAAGAAGATTTTTTAAGATTTTCCTATATAACTCTGTGTAAAACAAGTGACCCCTGGTGCGGGGTCATTTATCACCATAGGGCTATGATTTGTACAATCTTGGTAGTGGCCCATAAGATGATGCTTCATACCAAATATCTAAGCATTCATGGAAGAAGATTTTTTAAGATTTTCCTATATAACTCTATGTAAAACAAGTGACCCCTGGTGCGGGGTCATTTATCACCATAGGGCTATGATTTGTACAATCTTGGTAGTGGCCCATAAGATGATGCTACATACCAAATATCTAAGCTCTAGGCCTTATGATTCATGAGAAGATTTTTTAAGATTTTCTATATAACTCTATGTAAAACAAGTGACCCCTGGTGGGGTCTAAGCTCTAGGCCTTATGGATTCATAGAGGAAGATTTTTTAAGATTTTTCTATATAACTCTATGTAAAACAAGTGACCCCTGGTTCGGGGTCATTTATCACCATAGGGCTATGATTTGTACAATCTTGGATGGCCCATAACATGATGCTACATACCAAAAATCAAAAGGTTAGGCCTTGTGGTTTCGAAGAAGAAGATTTTTTCAAGTTTTTCCTATATTAGCCTATGTGAAATCAAGTGACCCCTGGGGCGGGGCCAATTTTGACCCCAGGGTCATAATTTGTACAATCCTGGTAGAGAGTCATAAGATCATGCTACATACCAAAAATCAAAAGGCTAGGCCTTGTGGTTTCAGAGAAGAAGATTTTTTAAATTTTCATTTTTAAAATCTATTTTTAGCTCCTGTGACCTAATTATGCAATGGACCAGAACCATTTATACAACTTTAGTAGAGCTTCATCCAAGGAACATACCTGCAAAATATTTTTCAAATTGGCCAAGCCGTTTAGGAGGAGATGTTGTTTGAAGCAATTGTTGACGCCGGACGCACGCACGCACGCACGCACGCATGCACGCACGGACGACGGACGACGGATGCCGGACAAAAGGCGATCAGAAAAGCTCACCTTGAGCACGTTGTGCTCATGTGAGCTAAAAATAACCAGAGCGGATCTCAGTAGAGATAAGATTTCTACCAGATATTTATCGATGTTCGTCGATGTCTGCAAAATCTCAATTGACGAGTTCTTGTGCATTTTGGTGCAATTTAGATAGATTTTGTAGAGTGAAATTGCATTTTTTTCAGCTGACTTCATCGGTCACTTGTCTGGTTCCTGTCCCGTTTAAGCTATATGTATCAAAGCACCGACAGCACTGGTAGGTGGGGCGAATTTTAATTTCAGTTGTTGGTTATCCCACAAATGTTCAAGATGTTTTTGTTTTTACAAAAGTAGTATGGACCCATGCACTTCTATATTTTCAGTGATTATTTTTATCCAAATCCATTAAGTAATTGTTTTCATACTTTGCATGATCTTGGTGGAACTTTTAGCCCATTGATGATTTAAAAGAAACTTGGAACAAGGTCAGGCTTCAAATAAGAGTCCTGTTTTGTGATATTAACTGTTTGAAACTCTTTATTTGTTAAAAAAAAGTACTGCACACTCATGTAGACCTATCACTCATGGACTTTAATAATAATGCAGTGAACATCTGGAGACATAAAGAGGAGAGGTTCATTTTTGTCAAAAAGTAGTACATGTCTGTGCCAGTTTGTTTGTAAAATATACCTCACAAATTTTAACTTTGTTAAGTTTTGTATGCTTGGGCCCATCATTTTTGAAAATGACCCACCATTTTTCAGCTTCAGGGGCCCATCCGGCCCACCAATCTTGGAAAAAATCTGAAGCTCTGAAAAATATGTTAACATGTGACCTTCTGGACCTTGACCTTGAGTTGATATAACACCACAATCGTCAAGAAATCTGGCATTTTATTTAGGTTCTTGTCATTAACAACAACCATATGATGTTTGAGACTTAATTATTGTCATGAAGTTTGAAGAAGATTGCTTAAGAAATGAAGATGCTAGTGTGTACACAGAGTGAAATCTGGCATTTTATTTAATCTTTCAAGGGACAAAACTCCAGACTTTATGGTCAGACATCAACCATAATTTAAATTAGCAAGGAATTTATGTTCATAAAAAATGTCATGATGTATGAAGAAGATTGCCTAAGAAATGAAAATGCATGAGAGAACACAAAGTGTAATTTGGCATTATTCAATCATTCAAGGGACATAACTTTGAACCTTATGTGCAGTATTATATCATTATATTGACTTACCAAAATAGCTCAACTTGAGCACTAGGTGAGCTAAAAAAGTTGTGAGTCTTTAAAAAATGTAGTAAATCTTGGAAGTGGACTGTCCCTGTAAGTCACAAAACTCGCAACTTGTATAAATTTGCTTACATAAGCCATATACATGTATAGTGAAACGATTTTAGGCTTTGATATCATAATCTTTCGGCTTAATTGGTGCTGGAAAAATTGTTTAATTTTTTTAAAATGATATATGATTCAGTTTTGTTTTTTTAGTTTTTTCTACAAGGTGGTAATTATTAAATATTTGTATTTTCTTGAATAACCTCCCTTTATTCTAACCCCAATGGAAATATATAAATCTTCCACATACTATACAGGAGTGTAAAAATCCATTCATCCGCTCGTATTGGCCAGTGGAATGATGGAATGGGCAAGTAAGAAATAATAGGCTGTCTTCAGACAGGACGAGTGCATTTCAAGTCTGATATTTAGATCAAGTATTTATTTTAAAATTATGTAATTATTATATTCTGCACTGCTTTAAGTTTCCTTTCTATCTCTCAAATCCATCCTGGTCCATCTATCATCTCAGCATCCAAGGGCCATGAAGTTGCATATGAAACCAACATGTGCTGGTTTCCTAGTAATGGAACAGACTGGTTTACGTAAATAACAAAAGTTATGTCCAGTAATCCAGAAAAGGTGTTAAGTTTAATTGATGGATTGTGTAAATAATCAACACACATTTCTCTCCATTTTTGATATAAAATAAATGTGGTCACTTTAACATTACTAAGAAATATATACAACGCTTATTCATTTTTTAAATCTATTTCTAAATGGTACACAGTCTAAACTTGAATGGTAAATATTACTGAAGAAACCGCTGAATTCCCCGGAAAATATCACGTAACAGTGAATGAACCAGCATATTCAGTTCCTTTTTTGATGGTATGTGGTGGGGAGGTTGTGAGACAATGAAGAGGATTACTATTAGATGAATGGAAATCACGGCATTTAATTATGACAAATCAGACAGAACACAGTGTGTTTGTATTGGTTCTTCTTTATTACCATGGACTGAGGTTGTCAGCAGTGTCCCTCAGGGTAGTGTGATCAGGCATGTGCTTTTCCTGTGCTTTATTAATGATTTACCGGAGATTGTAACTGGAATGGTCAAGATCTTTGCTGACGACACCAAGATTTTTTCAAAAGTTTCGACAAATCCTCTGTTACAGCAGGATCCTGAGTCTTGGAGAATGGAGTGAAAAGTGGAAACTTTCATTTAATGCAGGGAAATGCTAGGTTCTTCATATTGGAGCTAATAATGAGAACTTTTCATACACAATGAGAGATGCAGATGGGAATTTTAGTTGGGTGAAACAGTTATTTCTAAGATAGATTTGGATGAAACCTTTGACAACCAGCTTAACTTCGATGAACATATTACAAGCATTGTTAATAAAGCTCAGAAAACCTTGGGAATTTTAAAAAGGTCATTTGAATATATGGCTAAGGAGATGTTCTTGCCTCTTTATAAATCACTGATTAGGCCAATTTCAGAGTATGGATCCTGTGTATGCAGGTCACCTTACTGCAGGCAACCAGACTTGTACCAGGTTTATCCCTTGGATTTGTCTTATGAACAGAGGCTACGAGAGTTGGGATTAGTCACCTTGGAGTATAGAAGGGACCACACTGATATGATCCAGATATACATGCAATGCATAACTTGGATGACTTGAAGTGGGACATTCTATTCTTGAGTTCTGATGACTTAAGAGGCCATTACTTGAAGTTTAAATCTAACAAGAGGGCCATGGTGGCCCTCAAATGCTCACCTGAGTACCATTGCTACAACTGATTACAAGGTTTTTAAACAGACAAGAATCCTGATATAACTCAATCTTTAACATTTTAGCCCTGACAATACTACACACCAAATATATAAGCACTGGGCCTTATGGTTTCAGAGGAGAAGACTTAGTGCGGGGTCATTTATCTCCAAAGGGCCACCATTTTGAAAATCTTGATAATGAACCATTATTTATTTAAATTTATTTATTTTTCGTCGATTAGGAAACAAGTTCTTATAACTTATACTAGTCCCTCTCGACGGTTCCTGGGTTGGACCAGTACTTTGTGCCTGGGAAGATTGTGAAGAATTCTTGCCTCCAACGGGGTTCGAACCCACAACCTTCGGATCCATAACCACTGGACCACGGCTAACCATAAGATGATACTACATACCAAAACCAAAAATCTAAGCTCTAGGCCTTATGGATTCATAGTAGAAGAAGATTTTTAAAGATTTTCCTATATAACTCTATGTAAAACAAGTGACCCCTGGTGCGGGGGCATTTATCACCGTAGGGTCATGATTTGTACAATCTTGGTAATGAACCATAAGATGATGCTACATACCAAATATCTAATCTCTAGGCCTTATGGATTCATAGAAGAAGATTTTTAAAGATTTTCCTATATAACTATGTAAAACAAGTGACCCTATTGCATGGGCATTTATCACCATAGGGTCATGATTTGTATAATCTTGGTAATGAACCATTAGATGATGCTACATACCAAATATCTAATCTCTAGGCCTTTTGGATTCATAGAAGAAGATTTTTAAAGATTTTCCTATATAACTCTATGTAAAACAAGTGACCCCTTGCGGGGCATTTATCACCATAGGGCATGATCTGAACAATCTTGGTAATGAACCATAAGATGATGCCACATACCAAATATCTAATCTCTAGGCCTTATGGATTCATAGAAGAAGATTTTTAAAGATTTTCCTATATAACTCTATGTAAAACAAGTGACCCCTGGTGCGGGGGCATTTATCACCATAGGGTCATGATCTGAACAATCTTGGTAATGAACCATAAGATGATGCCACATACCAAATATCTAATCTCTAGGCCTTATGGATTCATAGAAGAAGATTTTTAAAGATTTTCCTATATAACTCTATGTAAAACAAGTGACCCCTGGTGCGGGGGCATTTATCACCATTTGGCTATGATTTGAACAATCTTGGTAATGAACCATAAGATGATGCTACATACCAAATATCTAATCTCTAGGCCTTATGGATTCATAGAAGAAGATTTTTAAAGATTTTCCTATATAACTCTATGTAAAACAAGTGACACATGGTGCGGGGGCATTTATCACCGTAGGGCTATGATTTGTACAATCTTGGTAATGGCCCATAAGATGATGCTACATACCAAATATCTGAGCTCTAGGCCATGCAGTTTTGCAGAAGAATATTTTCAAAGTTTGCATTTTTAAAATCTATTTTTAGCTCCTGTGACCTACTTTTTTAACCAATCTGAATAATTTGTACAACTTTGATAGAGGGCATCATAAGGATGATTCCTGTGAAGTTTGGTCAAAATCCCTTCAGCGGTTCATGAGGAGTTGTTGTTTAAAGCAAATTGTTGACGACGGACGGAAGCATGCTCGCACGCACGGACGACGGACAAAAGGCGATCACAAAAGCTCACCATGGAGGCCCCGGAATTATCTGAATGAGAATACTACTTCTGCCAAGCCTGTGAACCATTTTAAATCATTGCTGAACTTTGAAAAAATTGGAACAAAAAGAAAGTGCATTTTCAAGTCACTAGTCCTATCCTGGTGTATCCAGTTCTCGACAGCATAAGAAGTTATTGCAAGAAAAATTAACAAAACGATCCCTCACTTTTATATTAAATATATCATCAAATACATCACTATCTTCCCTTCAAATGTAATTAATTTTCAATGGTAATTAAAAGCAAATTTAAACAAGAGGGCCAAGATTGCCCTAAAGATGCTCACCTAAGAAATACCGACTTCATTGCCTGTACATGTTATTAAATTATGGCATAGTTGTACTGAATACATAATCCATGAGATCATTTAAAATTCCACAAACAATACAGTGTCTGTGGTCGAAATTTGAAGTCAGACTTGACTTGAGAAATTATGGCTTTAAACATACAAATTTAAACATTAAAAGGAGCATAACTCCTGAACTAATGGGCCGATACCAGCCATAATCAAAATTGGTCAAGATATCATGGCAATAAACATTGTCATTAAGTTTGAAGATGATTGCTTTAGAATGAAGATGCTAGAGTACAAACAAACTGAAAATTGGCATTTTTTATTATTCAAAGGGGCATAACTCCTAACCTAACAGGCCGATATCAGCAATAATCAATTTGGCTGTGAGATTATGGTAATAAATATTGTCATAAAGTTTGAAGATGATTGCTTAAGAAATGAAGATGCTAGAGTGCAAACAAACTGAAAATTGGCATTTTTTAATATTAAAAGGGGCATAACTCCTGACCTAATGGGCAGATATCAGCCATCATTTAACTTGGCCATGAGATTATGGTAATAAACATTGCAATAAAGTTTGAAGATGATTGCTTTAGAAATGAAGATGCTAGAGTGCAAACAATGTGAAATCTGTCATTTTATTTAATATTAAAAGGGGCATAACTCCTGACCTAATAGGCCAATATCAGCCATAATCGAACTTGTCCATGAGATTATAGTAATAAACATTGTCATAAATTTTTAAGAGGATTGCTTAAGAAATGAAGATGCTAGAGTGCAAACAAAGTGTTAAATCAGGTGACCCCTTGGCTGGGCCAAATTTGACCCCAGGGCCATGATTTGAACAAACTTGGTTGTGATCTACTAGACAATGCTTCACACCAAATATCTAAACCCCAGGTCTTGTGGTTTCTGAGAAGAAGATTTTTCAAGTTTCTTTCCGATATTAGCCTATGTAAAATCAGGGATCCCTTGGCGGGGTCAAATTTGACCCCAGGACCATGATTTGAACAAACTTGGTTGTGATCTACTAGACAATGCTGCACACCAAATATCTAAACCCCAGGCCTTGTGGTTTCTGAGAAGAAGATTTTTCAAGTTTTTCCTATATTAGCCTATGTTAAATCAAGAGACCCCTGGGGTGGGGCCAATTTTGACCACAGGGTCATAATTTGAACAATCTTGGTAGAGAGTCATAAGATCATGCTACATACCAAAAATCAAAAGGCTAGGCCTTGTGGTTTTGGAGAAGAAGATTTTTCAAGTTTTTCCTATATTTGCCTATGTTAAATCATGTGACCCCTGGGGCAGGGCCAAATTTGACCCCAGGGTTCATAATTTGAACAATCTTGGTAGAGAGTCATAATAAGATCATACTACATACCAAAATTCAAAAGGCTAGGCCTTGTGGTTTCGGAGAAGATTTTTAAAATTTTCATTTTTAAATCTATTTTTAGCTCCTGTGACCTAGATTTTTGACTAATCAAAATAATTTAAAAACTTTGGTAAAGGGCCCCATAATGAACATTCCTGTGAAGTTTTATCAAAATCCAGTGAGTAGTTTAGAAGGAGATTTTGTTTAAAGAAATTGTTGACGACGGACACACGCACGCACGACAGACGACGGACAAAAGGCGATCACAAAAGCTTGCCATGAGCACGTTGTGCTCAGGTGAGCTTAAAAAAACACTATCACACAGAAAATGTTCATGTTATTATAGAGTGCCCTCCGAGTTTTTGTAACTGGGGGTACAACAGCAATTTTTCTTAACTTTGTATCCTTTCAACCAGAGAGTCCTTTACAATTTTTGGAGGTATATGGACAATTTTGGGTGTAAAAACCCTATACAAAGGTTAAATGGGCATGCTGTATAACAATTATCAAGTATAAAGTTTACTATCATATTAATAACAGCTATGGCTCTAAATGAAGTCTGTACATAGTATTTTTGAAAAGTGTATTCTTAATCAAACCTACA
>CM037795.1:34141068-34191068 GCA_021229015.1 Solen grandis | reverse complement strand
ACAACAAAAAAAAATCTGGAGACAAAAATTTGTTTAATGTTGTATATGACAAGACTGGACAGGACTAGCGTAATTAGTAACTGAGCTTGTGAACTTACTTGGTACATTCATTTACTGAGCCATCCTCTTTTATCTCTTGTAAATGCTGTAATGAAAACATTATAGTGAAAAAAATTGTAAAGAAAATCTCTTGAAAAAAAAAAATAATGAATGGTATTATGGACATCTTTTTGAGCTTTTTTTTATCAAAAGTAGGCTAATGGTCAAGGTCAACTGCATAATGAAGAGGTTTATCCACTTAAGCAACTGTCCAAATATTGAAGCAATCCAATGAAGCAAATAGGATTTAAAGTAGATTAACCAAAAGGTAAACCTGTCCAGAGGCCACTTTTTTCATCAAAAGTAGGTCAAAGGTCAAGGTTACAAGGTCAACTGCATAATGTACAGGTCCATCTACTTAAGCAACTGTCCAAATATTGAAGCAATTCAATGAAGGACATAGAAGTTCTAGCGGATTTAAATAAATGAGTCAGCCTGGGCAGCTGCCCTTCCCCCGGACATAATCAAACCTGTCTAAAACCAAACAAAACATCAGTTTGAAAATAGTGAAACTTACAGTAGCTAACCATATTGAAAATAAATAAAGATATACTATCAGATAGTTAGCTGTGTGTAATTTTTTTTATGTCTACCCATTGTCTAAGGGACATAACTCAAAATTAATATATCTAAAATCTAGAATTAAAAAGAAAAAAGCAAAAGGTTATCTCCCTTGATCAGATATTATCATGAAAAATATAAGTTTTCTACATCTAAAATAAACAAAAAAAAAACAACAAATTTCACACATTTTATTGATCAAAAATGAAATGCAAATGTGTAATAATTACCTCTTTGCAGTATTTTGCATCAACCAAAGTAATAATTCCTGAAAATAAATACAGATTGTCATCTATACAAAAAGAATTGTATTAAACTTAGTCTGGTAGGCTTGTTCTTTTTAGAATTCACATTCAATAAAATGGTGTTTTCAAAAGCAGATATTGAGCACCATGATTCAGTGGTTACATACATGTCTGCCAGTCAGATGGTTGTGTGTCAAACCCTGCTGGGGGCAAGAATTTTTCATGGCTTTCCCAAGTACTGATCCATACCAAGAACCTTCAAGTGTGATAAGTATAAATTGTGAGAACTTGTTTCCACATTGACGTCTAATAAAGAATGTTACGTTAAAGGAGGTAGAAATAAGTATTTTTTATTTTTATGGAAGGTAACACAGATGCCATGACTGAGGTATGTATCAGGCCTATTCAAGTTTGAATTTCTTCATTTACTTGAATTATAAATCATCTGCAAAAAAAAAAATAATTTCAACTTATATGAAGCACACTGTAGCATATTTGGTAAGGTCATTTTTGTAAGAGAAAACCAGAGTACCTGGAAGAAATAGACAATTCCTGTAGGTATATAACTAGTGATCAAATGCAGGGCACTGCCTACCTATCTTACATACCTATTGCATTCTATACATGATAATGTCCTGGTGGAGGTGCTTGGCCCATTAAAAAATTCATTTACTGGTACCTTTTATTATAAATTTTAACCTTTCCCTCATAGAGGACACCATAAAAAGACCTATGCGAACAGCATAAAACCAGATCAGCCTGCGAGTAACTCGCAGGCTGATCAGGTTTTATGCTGTTTGCTGCTCCTCAGTAGTCTGGAAATGAGTATTTTGTAATTAAATTTGGTAAGGTTTAAGTGTGGTTTTCTGCAGATCAGGCTTTATGTGATACCTATTGAGGGCGTCAAAATGAGTATATATGAGGGAAAGGGTTAAACTATAAGTCATGTATGTGCCAAGTCCTAGTAGTGGGCAAATTCAATGGGCAAAATATATACACAAAAAGATGTTTTTTTTATATGGAAAAGTGACTGAAAAAGAATTCTTTTTAATGTGACATTTTTGTTTGGTATATTGCATAAAAATATATATATACATAAACAGTCACATTTCTTATTTTAAAGGGATTTCTTTGAAATTTTCAGTGTGATATTTTCTGTTTTCAAGTCACTATTGGAACGAAATAAATCTCACCATCCAGGAATATGTCACTGCACAACTCTTCATCAAGCCAGAATATAGAGGCTATAGGACCTGAAATCACAGTTACAATACAAAATCAAATAAATTCCCATGTAATTTATAAATTCCAATGTAAAATGTGAAACTAGAAGTATCCCTGAAGGTGACTATTACTGCTGCATTCCCCTTGCCTTCATGTAATGTGAGTGTAGAACGTGAAAACCTATATAGAACCCCACATCTGTAAGGTGGATAACAACGTTTTGATGACAAGGGAGATAACTGTGATGGATTGATTTTTTGAGTTTATAGTTGCAGCCACAGTATTTCAGTCATATGGTGACATCCAGAAAATTTCAGGTGGAGGAAGACCCTGAATGCACAGTGGCATCTGGGTAGAACCACTGACCTACCGCAAGTCAGCAGGATTTGAATCCATGTGGTGAGGGGCTGAGTGAGTGTTAAAGTCGGAGATTTTATTCTCTCGGCCCCGGAGATAATTATGTATTATCTACCTAAAATACAGTACAGGATCAGTGGTCAGTTTAAGACCAAAGAGAGAGAGAGCCAGCAATTACAAAATAGAAACTACAAACCTGGGTCAGCAAGACCTGTGGTTTCTAGTAGTATGTAGTCAAACCTTCCCTTTTTTGACATCAGGTTTTCTATAGCTTTCACTCCGTTGTCTCTGTAAAAGAAGATGATTTTTCTCATAACATTACTGTTTATTTGTTTGCTTGGGCTAAAATTTACATTACATTTTAGCCTTTGACAATATGTTAATGATTTAACTGTGTCTTAAGTAAAGCTGAAATGAGAACACGGGTGAGGTAGAAAATTGCCAGTAATCTGGTGCAAAATTATTACCCGTTACCAGATGCCAGCCTTTTCTATTATGATACATCATGTACTTTTTTTCTTTATAACATAAACATATGTCAATAACTAATTCATAATGATATTCTTTTACAAATTCTACACCCTGTCAAGGAATTATCACCACTTGCTTCAAGATGGATGTATTTTGGGTGTACAAAGTCTGTACCATATTGGATGTGTAAGTTATTACAGGTGGTAAATTGTTTTCCATGCAATGACTAAATCTGTACAGGTACTTGGATACTCACGGGTAATAGTATAACGAGTTCCCAGGCAACAAAAAAAATTGGACTCATTTCAGTCCTACTCATAAGCAATGTTTTTCTTCTATTATCATTAACATACACAGATGGCAAATTTCAATATCTGTTTAACCAGCAGCCACATTGGGACAAACCCTCGTTTGCAGTGCTCTCTCTACCAACTAAGCTGCCGGTCCACTATCACAAATCTTTTACTGATAAGGGTTACATATAGGCTGTAACGTCTGAATTGCTCAAACTGTCGCAAAGCCAATGTGGGCAAGGGAAAATTTGAGAGAATTTCACAAAAACAGGCCAGTGATTCAATTGGCCACACTTGATTATGGTGAGTCAGTCTGATCAGTGTCTCCTCTGTTTGCTCATACAATACTGTTGCTCAGATATTGCACAGTCTGCACAGTAAAGAAATATCCATTGTTCAGTAAATTCATATTCATCAAGTAATACAATTTGTACATGAATATTTATGAGGCTAAAGGTTAAACCTTAAATCTCATTATATTAACTAAGACTTACTTGACAGAACAACACAGACAGCCATTGCGTAGTTCCAGCCATTCTTCATACTGCTTCCCCTCGCTGCCAACTGACATAGACTTCTCTACTGAATCACCTGGAAGCATTCAACCCTCAGCTATTAATGTAAATTTGAAAATCATGATAGATAACGCAATGAGTGTGATTCCTATATAGTATATAGCCCACACTTCTGGGAGCAGGGATATAATAATACCGGTAATGCATCTGCAATGTATTCTCGGAAGAGCCTCATTCCCGTTTTCTAAAAATTAAAAAAATCCTGAAAATGATATGAATTTTGGCCTTCAGGAAGTTTTTGATACAAGAGGACAATTTAATACAAAAGCCAACAGACTGAACCTGACTTTAGCTAAACTATCAAACATTTCATCAATACAAATATATCACAGAAAAATGACCATTCAGAAAAAAGTAACTCATTTCTCTTTTGTGAGATGTTATTTAACCTGCATAATGCTGTTGAACACATGTAACAGTAAAAATAACCCAAACAGCCATTTTTTTTCTTAATCAAGAAGAGAAGACAAATAAACCCAGAAAGGAGAAGAGATATAAGAATACAAACCTTCTCCAAACTCATTCATTATGACAGCTATTTTCTTTCCATGTTGTTCTGTCAGGACATAATTCAGGAGGGTAGTCTTGCCAGAACCTGCATGGGATGAACACAAATAACTTAACTAAATAGCCTGGGTTTTCTGCCTATTTATAGGGTCTGAATTTCTGCAACTAAAGAATAAAGAATGACAGAAGACAGACAGATGGATGGATAGGTGGAAGGACGCTCAAACACCTTTGTGTTATGACAAAAGTAATGTTTTATGAAAATCTATCCATAGATATGAAAGTTAAAGAGCTGACACAAAGATGTAACCTATGAATACCAAAGACAATTTATAAAAACTCCCATGACCTTCACCTTTCAAGCTTGCATATGGATGATGCTCATGACACATCCTTGTGTTATAAGGAATACTTCTATAAAGTTTTATTGAAATCCATCCATAGATGTCCACATTATGGGGGACAGTAACAGGGATGTAGCCTAAATACCAAGAATTTTAACAACTCCATGCCTTGACCTTTCACAGACACATATGGTTGATGCGCGGAAACACCCTTGTATTATGAAAAACACTTCTGTGAAGTTTTAAAGATATCTATCAATAGATGTGCAAGTTATGGAACAGACACAAAGATGTAGCCTATGAACACCAAAGACAATTTCTAACTTCATCTTCAATGTGGAAACTTGTCAAAATCCTTCCTGGAAATTTACTGACAAGGGGTTTGATGCTGTAAATGTGTGAAGTGTGAAGACATTCTTCAAACTATTATTTACAGTGCTGTTAAAAAGAAGCTACTACAACGGATGCTTACAGATTATTCCAGTATATAAACAGTTCTTGGGAAGAATATATGTTAGAGATATTTAATCGACACTGGATTGGGATAAACTTGACTTTGTGACTAGGTCTTGTAAATCTAACTAAAACTCTTGGTGGATGATAAATAAGGGGTATAATGACAAGTTCATTCACCACTTTGTACATTAGAGTGACATCCATGTAATTACAGTGTTCATGTAAGGATTGCTAACCACGGATAAAATGCTTTCTGGTGTCCATGGATTATAGGGTTTATTGCAAAGGAAGCGTGCTGCATTATGCTTTAACAACTCCTGTGACCTTGACCTTTCAAGCTTTCACATGGTTGATGTGCGCAACACACCCCATGTTACATGGAACACTTCTATAAAGTTTTAATGAAATCCATCCATAAATGTATGAGTTAATTATGGAGCGCACATGAATGTGTGAAGGACGGAAAGATGGATGGACGCTGTTTCACCGGTGGAGACTTATAAGTTTAATCTAACTGATGCATGAAGAAATATAATTAAATTAAATGTATCAAACATTACCAAGAAAGCCTGTGATAACTGTGATAGGAACTTTCTTATCTGCCACTGGAACCAGATCAGGTATTTCATCCTCATCAGAAGACATGCTGACATGTGCTCTTAAATCTGTAAATAGAATGTTTTCATTTTCTCTACATAATGAGTAACTGATATAATTATGAAACTGTATCTGATAGAAAAAAGGGTGCCTGGATAGCGTTGTGGTAATGTGGTTCTCACCAATGTATGTATCCCCCGCTGGTTCCATTCCTAGTCACGAATATTCATGAGAGGGTACAGTGATTGCCCATCCAGACACGTAGGTCTTCTCCTACAATAATGACTACATACGCTGCCACCAGAGCCATTGAGAGTGATTAAGTTGGAAAACTTGTTTCGTACATTAATTATCTATTATCAGATTGTAAAACTAAATCATAATTATGGTTAGTAAGAAATTAACAAATGAATTACATATGAGATTTTTTTCTCCAACTATAAAACGACTGGATTCTGATTGTCAACATATCAATTTATCAAAACAGTACGATCTAAGTCGAGGACGAATTCGCTTTAACTCGCGGAAACCAATAATACTGTCAACGATGAGCTCATTTTTTTGTGTATACTGGACAATAATAATGCAATACTGAACATACTAAAAGAAATTAAGAAGTTAGAAGAAAAAGGTTATGTGACTAATTTAATATAATAAAATAACCTGTTTTCACGTCGTGTTTGTTTTTCAGAGAGAAAGGTCAAATTCCACCATATTCGGATTGACTACATTGAATCAACTATATAGCTGCTAAACTATAACGAGAACACAATTTAACATTAACTTACATCACTTTATATATATGATAATAAGTCTAAATGAAAACAAAATTGCTAAAATTATTGATTTATCATTATTCTTTTTATTCATCCAATTACCTGAATATAAAATTAGTAGGAATTTACCAAAAATGTTTTGACGCATGCGCATGATGCGACATGATAAAATGAAAGTAGAACATGTAACATTTGGATATGGATTATTCCCTACGATCTATCAATAGCTGTTGGCCTTCAAGTCAGATAAAAGTTGGTAAAATCTGTGTAAAAAATAACATATTACCGAACTTGTATGGTTTTTTTTGTTGCCTTTAAGTCCAATATTGCGTTTTGTAGGAAGAAATTTCTTTCCAAGGCTAGTTAGGATCATGTGATTGACAGTCACAATTAATAACAATTTTTGAAAAGGACAGGTTTCACTTAATTGTGTGTGTGTGTATTAGGGGTGGAGGGGAGGGACGTTGTATTAGGTTAATCTAAATAAAAACGATAAGATGTAATTTGCCATGATCTTGTTTAACTTCCTTAAAAACTTATTTTATCACCTCTGAACACGGGTTGAACCCCTTCTGAACTTCATTTTACTCTGTACATTTAAAATTTAACTAGAAATAAAGGTTCAGTATTTTCTTGTTTTTCCCAGATTAACAGTTTTACATTTAAGAAGAGTCAGATTAAGGTATTTAAGTCAATGGTAAACAAAGGAAGTTCAGATATTCAGTTATTATGTACCAGCTTTAAAGCGGCTTGTTCACAGATGATAGGTAGAAATTAATTTAAAGGAAAAAATTTTACAATTCCTCGTTAAGTGAAATCTTCATGGTCCGAATTTAAACTCAGTATATTTTGAAAAAACAACACAAAAAACACTGCTATTATTCAATATTATTTTTTGCTGCAATAAAAAATAAAGCAGACTCCTTGCATGCATTTTTTTTAATATAAATAACGCTAATGAATCAAGCAGGACAAAAACCATTTTTTCTTTTTGATAACTACTTATTTTTATTTTATTTAGGTCTTTTATTTATTTACGCGATAGGGGTCACTGATCAGGCATGTCGGCAAAATCAAAAGCATGTTGCATATGTAGGTCGGATGTTATTGGCTTTTGATACATGTGCATGGTGTTTGACATGCGACAATATCACGATGCACGACCGGAAATACCCATGGGTAAAACTGACTCTTCAGACTTTACTTTGGCAGGTCAATTATGGGTATTTCTTGATTTTCAAGGGTCAAAACCCAGGAGCTCAGGTTAAACAATCACCCTGAGTCTATCAGTTAGCACATGCGCGCCCAGAAGTGGATGTAAATAGCCGAGTGATGGAAAATGGAAATAAAAAAAACTAAATATAGTTTCAGTATCGTCTGTGTTAGTATTGTCTTTGATAAGGAAACTGCACGTTGTGCCTTGATAGCGTAGTGGTAACACACTTCACTTCTCACAAATGCACCCTGAATCAATTCCTGGTCACATATGTGAGAGAATACAGTGGTCCCATGTCCAGATATATGGATTTTCTCCAAGCTCTATAGTTTCCTCCAACAGTAATGACCATATATGCAGTCATCAGAACCATCATAAGTGATGAATATAAGTTAATAGAACTTGTTTTGTAATCAGTGGAAAAATAAAAAAAGTTTATTAAACTTTTAACTTTTAAACTTTAAGCTTTTAAGTTTAAACCACTCATTTTTCCACCCAGAATCACACCAAGAAGATATGTGATTATTATCAACTATATTCCCCATTCAGTGAGTTTTTACTTAGGGTCCAATGTTTTTCACAACTTCACAGAAAATTACTTTTATTGCTCGGTCCGCCTGTGTATCTATAAGAGTATTTGTTCATCCTTAAACTTAGGAGTTGTCTATCTAATAGGTGTAGTAAATGTATGCTCTTAGTCCCACTGCAGGCAAGTAATTTTTTAAAGATGAAAGCCCGGCGGGCAAGTTTATTTATGTAAATGAAATATTTCGTTTTTTTTATGATTAGCTCACCTGAGCACAACGTGCTCATGGTGAGCTTTTGTGATCGCCTTTTGTCCGTCCTCCGTGCGTCCGTCGTCAATTTCTTTAAACAACATCTCCTTCTAAACCACTCACTGGATTTTGATAAAACTTCACAGGAATGTTCATTATGGGGCCCTTTACCAAAGTTGTTAAAATTAATTTGATTGGTCAAAAATCTAGGTCACAGGAGCTAAAAATAGATTTTAAAAATGAAAATTTTAAAAATCTTCTTCTCTGAAACCACAAGGCCTAGCCTTTTAATTTTTGGTATGTAGCATGATCTTATGACTCTCTACCAAGATTGTTCAAATTATGACCCTGGGGTCAAAATTGGCCCCGCCCCAGGGGTCACTTGATTTAACATAGGCTAATATAGGAAAAACTTGAAAAATCTTCTTCTCAGAAACCACAAGGCCTGGGGTTTAGATATTTGGTGTGAGCACTGTCCAGTAGATCAACCAAGTTTTTCAAATCATGGCCCTGGGGTCAAATTTGGCCCCGCCCCAGGGGTCACTTGATTTAACATAGGCTAATATAGGAAAAACTTGAAAAATCTTCTTCTCAGAAATCACAAAGCCTGGAGTTTAGATATTTGGTATGTAACATGGGCTAATAGACCTCTACCAAGTTTGTTCAAATCATGATTCATGCATTGTCTAGTGGATCTATATTTAGTTTGTTCAAATCATGGCCCTGGGGTCAAATTTGGCCCCGCCATTGGGGTCACCTGATTTTACATAGGCTAATATAGAAATAACTTGAAAATTATTCTTTTTAGGAAACTAGAAAACACATGGCCTGGTGTTTAGATATTTGGTGAAAATTGGCCCTGCCCCAGGGATCACTTTATTTTACATAGACTTATTTTGGAAAAAAGCTAGAAAAATTTCTTCTCAAAAACCACAAGGTCTGGAGTTAAGATATTTGGTATGTAACATGGGCTAACAGACCTCTACCCAGTTTATTCAAATCATGACCCTGGGGTCAAAATTGGCTCTGCCCCAGGGGTCACTTGATTTTACATAGCCTAATGATATCAGGTGAGCGATCCAGGGCCATCATGGCCCTCTTGTTTATAGTATATCAAGAATGAAATACTTGCAAATTGTCTTTGATACATATGAACTAAAATCCACCTTAATATTGCACATATTTTGTTTTAAACATTAACAAAAACCAACTAAATTCAAGATCGGGCAACCTGTTTTCACTGGGGGCAAGTAGATGTTCGAAGTAACTTGCCCCCAGGACAAGTGAAAGTCAAATCCTTAAGTAAACCCCTGTCAGTCCTTGTGAAGTTTTCTTTCATGATTTTGACATTAACAGCCAGACTAAAGACCTGAAGTCTACTGAAATATGCATATTCCTCCCAAATATAAGTTGACTGGACCAATGGTCTAGTGAAATTTTTTGGTAGACTTCAAATGTTCTGTATTTTTAAAAAAAAATCTTTCAGAGGCATCCATTTGCTTTACCAATATCTTTTGTTTTTAATAGAAGATACTTCATTTTACAGCTGAAATGGTACAGGACCCTTCTGGTACTGATTATTGTTCTAGGTGTTTTCCTTAGCTGTATGCATAATGCATATGAACCCGTCAAAGTTTCCAAACTGTGATATCATTTGAAGCCCCATCATATCAAAATGAAAATACTATAATTTTCACCGTCTCCAGTGGCCAAGTGTTTAGAGCTTTCACCTCGGAGAGGGAGGTCTTAGGTTCAATCCCTGGCTGCAACATACCAAAGTCATAAAAAATGGCTATATAATAATAGCTCCTTTGCTTGGTGCTCAGCATATAAGGGTAGTTCTAGGACTGGTTGGCCCGTTGTCAGGATAATGTGACTGAGTGTGGTATCATAGTGTGACACTGCAGTGTCGCAGCACTTTAGCTGTCTCAAGTAGACATTTTCTCCAAATAACTGAAATACTGTTGGTGGGGAGATAAACCCAATAAAGAAATAAACTATAACCTTCAAATCTTTGACCTGTAGAATGGAGGAGCATCAAAATCAAGACAGAATGCCATATTTCAATGACTATGCAGTGGCAACTAGACCAGTCTGATAAATTCTCCTTTAGCCTTGTCAGTATTAAAGTATTTATTATTTTCTTTATAGTTGCTGGATGAACTGGCTTTAAGCAAGGACAGGAGAGGGATTCATGCAGTATGGATAGCATCTGGCCACATTTTTCTCAGCCTGGATGATGGGAGAAGACTGATAACTCTGGATGGAAACATTGCAGATTATACAAGAGTATGATGCACACTACCATGTATTTATTGCATATTCATGAATATATAAATAGATGTCCTATTACTGGAAAAGATGTATCACAATCACCATCAAGGTTGTCCATGGTGCACAAAATTGCTTTTTTAATTTGACCCTCTAATTGTTAAAGTGACTCCTAAATATTTCAAAATTTCTCGCTTTATTTATGTATTAACCCTTTCCCTCATATAGACTCATTTTGACGCACTCAATAGGTACCACACAAAGCCTGATCTGCAGAAAACCACAGTTAAATCTTAATTATAAAGTCCTCATTTCCAGACCACCGAGAAGCAGCAAACAGCATAAAACCTTATCAGCCTGCGAGTTACTTGCAGGCTGATCTGGTTTTATGTTGTTCGCATAGGTCTTTTCATGGTTTCCTCTATGAGGGAAAGGGTTAAGGGGTCACAGGACCCCATATGAAAAAAAAAAATCAAGGGAAAACTCTGCATCATCATCAACATCATCCTTACCAGTGGTCTGGTTTGTAGGCTTGTCTGTCAGGTTATCTTCCATCTCAACCTGACCCTTGCATCCCCTAGTGTCACTTGAAACACTAAAGTATGATATCAGGCTCAAATTCTAATATTAGAATCCCTTTTGAAACAAATGGGCTTAGTTTGATTTGTATGAAAGTCAGGCTTAAGTACCATTTTGTTTTTGAGAATACAGGGCCTTGTGTCATTGAAAATAAATGATAATGAGTCATGTTAAAGGAGAACAATCTTTTATCAGTTACTTATTATTGCAAATACTAGCTATATTTATTTATTAAAAGTTATTCATTTGTATCTTTTTTATATGAATGTATGTATATATATTACCAACAGAAGTCTCATGTATGGTTATGGTATTATAATTACAGCATTCACATCAGGCGGAAGGACTCGACGTTGTTCTGGAAAGTCCCGTCTTCGCGGTCTTGTCATACCCACCATCAGCCTTCCTTGTGGTAATATTTAGTTTTCAGTTGTTGTCCAGTCCACTTAATAAAATGAAATCTTGCTTTACGCTTTCTTCATTTATGATGTGTACCTTCAGATAACATGAGCTCTGAATATGTTGTTTAACCCTTTCCCTCATATAGACTCATTTTGACGCCCTCAATAGGTACCACATAAAGCCTGATCTGCAGAAAACCACAGTTAAACCTTACCAAATTTAATTACAAAATCCTCATTTCCAGGCCACTGAGGAGCAGCGAACAGCATAAAACCTGATCAGCCTGCGAGTTACTCGCAGGCTGATCTGGTTTTATGCTGTTCGCATTGGTCTTTTCATGGTGTCCTCTATGAGGGAAAGGGTTAAGTGATACATGATACATGTCCATGGTCGAATTCCACCAGCAGTTCTTAGTGCTAAGTAATGCTTAAATACATAAGGGCAAATTTAATTACTTGTTTCTCTTATAAAAATATCTAAATAATTCATTTCTTAACAAATATTGTTAGTTTTACAGGTATTAATTGTTTTTTGTTAGTCATTTCCTTGGATATTTTATAAAACAGGAATGATGGAATGCTTTTTTACCCAGTTTAAGAATTAAAGTATTACTTAGCCCTAAGTATTGTTGGTGGAATTCTGGCCATGTTATGTTTTTGCTGCATCTTAATAATTTAAAATGTTATAAAGGTAGATGGATTAAATAGAGAGGGTGGAGAGAGGGGGAGGGGAGATTTCATACACTGCAAGTTTTAATTATTTGTTAAGTTTTTCAGTCTTGTATGGTGTTTGAATTAAACTCTCATTGCTTTATAATCAAATGCAAATGTAATTGGGTTTTAATTGCCATTGTTTTTAGATGTACTTCATTATTGTTACATTCTACAGTATCAAATAAAGTACACCCCCTTTAGATACACTGCATTACATAAGGTTACTTTTGGAAGATCATGTACTTAAGTCAGATTTCTACAGTATTTATTTAGATAAGAGTTGTAACTAGGCTTCTGAAAAAAATTATATGCTAAAAAATTTGAGGGCCTCCAATTCAGTGGTATAGGAATCAGTCAGGAAAAAGGAGCCTTTTTCCAAATAATTGGAATTTGAGACCTTAAACTAGGAAATATAAACCTTCAACTGATTGCTAGTTTTACTTGTATATGTATTACCAGTAAGTTAAATTTAAGTTTTATTATATCCTTGCTTCAGGAATGAGGGGTTGTATAGGAAACAGGCTTGTCATGTCATGTCATGTAATGTTCTGTCCTGCACCCATTTTACATGAAGATGTAGGGGTATAACTCACCTTTAGTGATAATTCTAGTTACTTTTCTTGACTACAGGTTCAGCAGAATGGTAAAATACAAGTCTGGAGGTACAGTCAGGATTACAGATGGGCAGATGAAGGAGAACTGTGTCTGTGTGACAACCAGTCTGTCATCTCATCTGTTTGTTACAATGCAAACATTTTACTGGAAGGTCATACCAAAAGGAAGAAAAATTTTAATTATTATTGTTTATGCAAAGTGACATTTTTTTTTTTTTTTAAAAATTTTTCATTGATGTCACTCTTAGTTTCAATATGCAAAAGCTTAAATGTTGGACATTTTTTCATTCCTTCATTAATTCCTTCATATTAACACACAATAATATCAGAAAGACTTTCTATTAATACACATACATATACTATTGGCACTGTATCTTGATCTTCAATATGACCTTTCTTCAAGGTCACACACTTTCTTAAAAAATTGGTTAAAAGAAAATTTGATGTTGGTCACATAATTTTCTTAAATCTTGGTAGATGGATAATGGATTATTATCATATTCTCACACAAAATGTTTTGTCACACAAGTTTTACCTGAGTATAGTCGATGGGCTTTAATTTACTTTTTTCTTCAATGTAATGGCCTTGATTATGCCCTTTTCTGTTAGTACAGACAACTGTTAGAGCCCAAATACACAAATGGTACACCTTTTTGGTCTTTAAAGGAATACTCATGAATGCTATAAATAATGTATATAACTTATTTAGAGTTGCATTTCAAATTGTCTATCATTTCTTGACAAGTATGCATCATAAGAATTTTTTTTATATCAAAATGTGATACATTGTTTTTATTACTTCTTTTCAGCAGACTTTCATGCAATGTAATGCATTATGATATTCTATATGACTATCACAGGTGATGGGGGAGCAACACATTTTAAGCTTTGGCCTACCACTACATTGGTAGAGCAGTGCACTAACTGTGACCTATATCCCATAGGGCATGGGGTTGCCATGGTAACAAAGTAAGGTTCATTTCAGATGAATTGCAGAATACTTGTAAATGAATAAAATATAGAATTGAGCATTGATTTGAGTATATTCTAGTATTCTAGTGAGTCATTAAGAAGTGGTTTGCAACTAACTTGATATGATAAGAATTGAAATATAAAATCAAATAAGTACCATATTTTCTGTTTATATAATTTTCCTGGTATTTTTGTCAGAAATTACCATAATATTTTGTATCTTTCACCAACAGAGGCTGTGGTCAGCAAGTTTCATTCACACTACTGTTGTGGACACTCAAGGCCACTATTGAAGTGGTCATCGGCCAGGATAGAGTGACCCTACCTGACCTCAATACTCACAGTCCTGTGCAGCTGAGGCAGGTCATCTTGAAATGTCTTCCATACCTCAAACAGGTAACATAGCTGTATTAAATGATTGTGTTCTACCTTTACCAGGCTAGTTTTAGGGAAAGACTGCATTTTTTTTTACCACTTTCTTATTAATTGCACATATCTTACTCTATTTTGGGAGATATAAATGCAACATTTAAAACATGCAATATAAAAATTTATAAGTCTACTTTCTCTCGGATAGAAGACACAAGTATACTAATATTAATAAAAGTCCTATATTATATTTTTATCTTGTAGTAATTCAAACTCTATATAAAGAAAAGGGAATCAATCATAAAAGAATTTAAGGACATTTGTTAATTTATTTAGAAATATACTGTTCGTGTTTTTGTAATATATATGTTATGTCTATGTGTGATTTTATAAATAAATGGTGATTCCAAAAAGAAAAGAAATTGTGACATTGGTGAATCATGTTATAATTCAACCAATGATTTGAATTGAAATAACTTAAAGACAATGTTGGATTAGGAAGTATTTATTACATTTAATGATGGTTCTAGTTTTTTTTATGTAAGATAGAATAAAATCTCAGTCACTGTCATAAGACTAAAATGAGCTAAACACATTTATCAGATCATTTAACTTCTTGAATGGTATTACTGCTAGACTGGTTTACAGAAAAAAGAATGAACTCTGTAGTTGCAGGAGGAGAAAACAGTGATACAGTCTGTGTACTGTCACCAGAGTCAGACGCTCTGGCAGCTGAGGACCAATGGTTCATTAAAGTCCATACACACTGTGTCTGGTAGGTTTGTAATGTAACTTTTGCACAGTAATAGGTCTTAAAACCAGCCGTACGTTCAGTAAAGGCGACTGTTAGCTCCCGTTAGCTAATGGTTGCGAGTTGGTACCCAGCTTACATTCTTTACACAGCGATAAAACAGGGGTGCAATCGCTTGCGTTAGCGATTGTTAGCTTCATTGAATGCATGCCAGATGTTGCTTCATACATACTAAACAGGGGGTCTTGTTGCTGCGTGATTATAGCTGCTGACTCACTATCGCTTAGAATCAGATGTTGACTGAACACTGGGTCTTTGTCGTTTAGTGGTTATAATTGATGACTCAACATTAGCAAGTCTCTCACAGTTGTAGGTTTGAGTCCCTGGCAGGTCACATGGGCTTTTCATGTGCAGATGTTTTCCAGTTGCCTTGCCCCTATACACTCCGGGTCTTCCCCTGCCTGTAAATGTCTGGGCAGTGCTAAATGTCTGAAATACTGTCACAGTGACAACACTAAAACAATAACAATATATCATTCACCAGTATATTTTTATGCCCCCACTTGCAGGAGTTGTTTTTGTCTGTTCTTTCACTAATTTCTGAAAACCTTTTTCACTTCACTCCTTTATCTCCAGTATGAGAAATTGCTTAAAAAAATCATAGCTGTACATTCATCATACAAAGTTTATGATACAATAATGTATAGAAGTATGGGCCTGTGTGTTTCATTATAGATAATCTTATATTGACAATACTTGAAATGCATGTATTTTTTGTGTCATCTGCTGTAAGCAGAGGTGACACATAAGGATCTCTTTTCTGTTGTCTGTCCGTCTGCCTGTCTGTCCCTCAAACTTTTTCTGACACTCTTGTCCATCACACTTTTTCCCTCACGCTACAGCAGGTGACACATGTGGTTCAAAGAACACTCTTGAATATTTATTAGCTGTTTAATCTTCGTCCCAACAGATAAGATCTCTTCAGTAAAGGAGGTAACATTGGAGAACTTCAGCGGCGAGGATGTTCGCTGCTTGATGAAAGTTGCTGGTGGGATAGCTATTGTTTATAAAGATACTGTCAAGTAAGGAAACATCTTTATGATAATAAGTTTATTGTAGAATTATATTTAGCTGTCAAAATCTTCATATGATTTGGCAAGAAGTATGCTAATGATGTCACACAGTTGACTGACCACAGAAATACCTCATTGTTCATTTGTATGGCGTCTGATCCAGTTAACACTCAGTTACCCATGTGAACCGGTACTTTAAGTTCACATGTACAAGTTCTTTCATGTACAAACATCTCCGACAGATTCAATGAGTGTAGTTATAATTTTTCTATCTTTAAGTTTACCATTTTCAGTCTGAATTTTTTTATTACATTGACCATTATGTGTTATGCAACCATATATTATATGATACTTCTTTTTCTGCTAAAAATTCTGTCTATTTATTTAATATGCCTTATTTTGGTAGTCAGCCTATGAATTATATATGAATATGATCCATTTATTTCCCAACAGAGTTTACGATGTGACCGATGGCACTGTTATAAGGACACTAGATATTCCCCTGACCCAGGTGGCCCAGGCCGGGTGTGTCTCTCTACCTGGGGCCCACCAACATGGCTTCTACACCCATACATACGTCTTCATGCTGCAGGTCAGACTTTGATTTTATAAAAGGAGATAGGAATGGTATATAGGAATCAATATGACGTTTTCTGCTTTTAGACTGATTAGACTTTTCATGTAGTATCCATATTTATAGATCTTAATTAAACCAGTCATTCTTTTGCTAAAAAGTCACTGCGGTTCAGTGGTAATGAATGTACATGACTGCAGTTCTGAAGATTGTAGGCTCAAATCACATTTGAACGTCAGCCTTGGGAGCGGGTGGTCGTGGGTTCAATCCACTGCCACGACATACCAAAGTCATAAAAAATGGTACTGCTACAGCTGCCTTGCTTGGAGCTCAGCATATAAGGATAATTCCAGGACTGGCTGGCCCAGTGTCAGAACAATGGGACTGAGCATGGTATGGCCATCCTAGGTGCAAAGTACTGGTCCAACTCCGAGAAACATTGAAAAGGATTGGTATGAGGTGTAAGACCTTGTTTTCCAGGGTTGATTAGATAAAAATCAACATTTGATTTAGGTCCAGCATGATGTACCAGCACAGCTGAGTAAACTATCTGTTGATGTGATGAAGGGGAAGTGGTTGAACCAGACAACTGATCTTGCCAGCACAAAACTACACGATATTCTAGGTATGATTACATCATTCTCCAAAAGTTTAAAACTATGTTTCGCTTACTTTTAAATTCTTTATAATTCAAAATATTAAAAACTTCATTTCACACAGATAATTTTAATCATATTATTCTATTATCAGTGACTTATGACTTCATAGAATATGAAAGAATGTAAGGACATTGTGTATTGAGATCTCATGATATGTTAAATTGACAGAAAATTATAGATTTTCTACGTTTAAAAAAAGGAAGGAAAATACAATATCTTTCTCAGATGGTAAAATTCCATGTATGACTATTTATTCCTGTTTTGATACATTCAACCTCGAAAATTGGTGAAAAATCCATTTAAGGGAGAATTCTGGTTACATGGCTTACTGTGTCAATCATTGATGGGAAGTATAGAATGGCATAATTATGCTAAAATTTTGAATACAATCAAAACTTCCTGTATGCATAGATTGTATTTTTGATAGAGTAATTATCACATGAACCAGTTCTAGTGGTCACATGGATAAAGTTCTCTGCCTTTCAACCAGGAAGTGGTGAGTTCAGTCAACCCTATGTTTATAATTCAACATACCAAAAGTCATTAGATATGGCATCAGTGCTTGTCACTCAGCAGGTTAAAGGTAGTATCAAGACATAGCAGCTCAATACCAGGAGTTTGTTTAATTCATTTATCCTGTGATTGGAATCAAACACAAAATGTGTCCTCTGTTTGCAGGTCCCTATTTAATGGAATACAAAAAGTTTGAAGATGTTAAAACAGAAAGTCTGAACAAAGAAGAGGTATTGTTTTGTTTCTTAACAACATTCTGGTAATGATGTGCCTTATTTTTGTGTCACCTGCTGTAAGCAGAGGTGACACATAGTAATCACTTCTCTGTCATCTGCCCGTCTGTCTGTCACTTTTTCCACCACACTTCTTTCAGCAAGTGACACATGTGATCCAAAGTACACTGCTTGTTTGTTTGTTTTTTGCCTTTCTTCTGTTAGTTTTACTTAATATTATGTATGGCTATGTTCCTACTCTACTCCTGATAAATTTTGAGTAGTGCAACTGCAAACCAACATTTGAATAATGCCCTCATGTGTCAGAAAATAGGAGATCCTTAATGAATTAACAAATGATTTGTTGGGTTAATATCTTTTAATTTCATTAACATTATTCACATAATTCTGTGAAAATTCGTCCCCCTGTAAGGAATAATTTTGTTTTGCAATAAAGTTCATGAGAAAAGCATCTCTTTTGGCCAAAATAATGCCTAGTGATAGATATAATTCCTATATATGACTTCTGTACAATTTAATGGAAGATTTCTCTCTCACTTAGCAGACTTTGGTGAGATTTAAGCAACAGACCTCTGAAAATTTTGCCCTGGAATGGTGTCTGCCCTATGAAAAATCGCAATTAAAGATAGTATATATTAAAGATATTTAACAAATTGATTACCCAGTATCTTGTTTGTGCCAGATTCCAGAGATTCCCCTGGCATCATTGAAGGAGATGGTGAATGAACTTCTGGATCCCCAGTCCCCACTCACACAGTCTGCTCGACAGTCACATTTACTGCTACTCTCGGTCTGGTTCCCACAGCAATTGTTGGATGTTCTGTTGGAACACCTGGACTCTGAGGATGGTGAATAGCACTAGTTTTGTTTCCTCTATAATTACTTTAAATACTGAAACTGTGTACTTTAATTCCTATTCATGAAAATATTGGCAGGAGGGACCAGTCACTAAGGGCCAAAACAGGCTCACATAGTTACAACACGGTCCAGTATAATGCGTTACCTGGTTTTGAAAGTCAAATACTATGTCATATTGGATTAATATAGCTTTAACTTTCACAGAAAATGTGTGCCTAATAGATCATTCCACTCTGAAATGACACATAAACCTACATAAATCAAAAAGCACTTCTGATACCTAATCTACATGCTGGTGTAAAACTTCACACATTGTTCAATGGGAAATAAACATACATTTGAAAAATTTCTCCACTCACTGATTAGTCAGTTTAAATCAGGAAATTGTAGAGCCTCTGGTGAAATGGTCCATAACAGAGCTTCACTGTAAGTCATGTGTGACCTTTACCCTCTACCTTATTCTTTGTATTTCAGATGAATCAAGTATCTCCATGCAAAGAAAACAATGGGTAATAAAACCTGAGGGTACAGGGAGACTAAATAAAGGTGTAACAACTGTCCCACTGTTTGAAATTACTTGCCATCTTCTGTATAAACATCAACCAAGTAAACTGGTAAGTTTTAAGCATTTGTAAATCTTAGGGAAATAAGATATTCATTTTCAGTCTTTAAAATTAGTCCTACATGAAAATAATGACTTATATGTATGTATACTAAACCTTTGATTGAGGTTCAATTTGCAATGACTCCTGTTTAAGGTAATATTTAAATGTTTATTTAATGTATTAAAATAATAAAATGTAAAGGAAAAAAAAAAAGTTATATATCCATTAGGTTTATCTATCATCAGTACTTGTTAGGGGCTTATTTATGTTTTAAATGTAAACATTTCTCTTTAAGATGGAGTTTCTTCAGCAAAGACAGAAAATATGGGAGAAAAGTATAGGAATATCAGCTTTTGTTCGGCGTAGACAATCGGTGAGTGAATGTTAATATTGGGTTCATATATAATGTGATTGACAAGTGTGATTGAATCTACTGTAATGTTAGTTTACTGTAACCCATCATGATGTACAAGTGTGACTGAATCTACTGTAATATTAGTTTACTGTAACCCATCATGATGTACAAGTGTGATTGAATCTACTGTAATGTTAGTTTACTGTAACCCATCATGATGTACAAGTGTGACTGAATCTACTGTAATGTTAGTTTACTGTAACCCATCATGATGTACAAGTGTGACTGAATCTACTGTAATGTTAGTTTACTGTAACCCATCATGATGTACAAGTGTGACTGAATCTACTGTAATGTTAGTTTACTGTAACCCATCATGATGTACAAGTGTGACTGAATCTACTGTAATGTTAGTTTACTGTAACCCATCATGATGTACAAGTGTGACTGAATCTACTGTAATGTTAGTTTACTGTAACCCATCATGATGTACAAGTGTGACTGAATCTACTGTAATGTTAGTTTACTGTAACCCATCATGATGTACAAGTGTGACTGAATCTACTGTAATGTTAGTTTACTGTAACCCATCATGATGTACAAGTGTGACTGAATCTACTGTAATGTTAGTTTACTGTAACCCATCATGATGTACAAGTGTGACTGAATCTACTGTAATGTTAGTTTACTGTAACCCATCATGATGTACAAGTGTGACTGAATCTACTGTAATGTTAGTTTACTGTAACCCATCATGATGTACAAGTGTGACTGAATCTACTGTAATGTTAGTTTACTGTAACCCATCATGATGTACAAGTGTGACTGAATCTACTGTAATGTTAGTTTACTGTAACCCATCATGATGTACAAGTGTGATTGAATCTACTGTAATGTTAGTTTACTGTAACCCATCATGATGTACAAGTGTGACTGAATCTACTGTAATGTTAGTTTACTGTAACCCATCATGATGTACAAGTGTGACTGAATCTACCGTAATGTTAGTTTACTGTAACCCATCATGATGTACAAGTGTGACTGAATCTACTGTAATGTTAGTTTACTGTAACCCATCATGATGTACAAGTGTGATTGAATCTACTGTAATGTTAGTTTACTGTAACCCATCATGATGTACAAGTGTGACTGAATCTACTGTAATGTTAGTTTACTGTAACCCATCATGATGTACAAGTGTGACTGAATCTACTGTAATGTTAGTTTACTGTAACCCATCATGATGTACAAGTGTGATTGAATCTACTGTAATGTTAGTTTACTGTAACCCATCATGATGTACAAGTGTGACTGAATCTACTGTAATGTTAGTTTACTGTAACCCATCATGATGTACAAGTGTGACTGAATCTACTGTAATGTTAGTTTACTGTAACCCATCATGATGTCATCTGATAATCAAAGGGAGTTAGTGAAACGAGCTCCAGTATCTTTAAGAAAGAATCATCATGAAACCAAAGTCCCAGCTTGGTAAAATTAATTCATATAAGAAAGCCTTACAGCTGGCTTGCAGTAGGTTGGTGGATTAGACAGACATTACTATATGAGCAAAATGTACCTTTCCTGTTTCAAGCTGTGAAATTTCAAGCCCTGCCTTTCCTGTCCATAGCTAGGTCAGCTACTCACAAGTATGGTATCACAGGCAAAATCATATACAGTGGTCACGCGATTCCTCAATGTGGCGATTCATTGAATACCGGCGATGGCTCGAACTACAAGCCCGGTCCCTTGATTTAGCCCTTCTTATTCTATATAAATTTATGGGCGATTTTCAAATATGCGAATTTGGATTCCTCGAACTCCGTCCTTGGTCCCTAGATAGTATATCCTATATTATGTCTATGCGATTCCTCGAAGTCGATATCAAAACCTACCTATATCTCCCTGACAACCATACTCCGGCCCTATGACCACCTGTAATTAACACCTTGGTCCAGATGGTTTTCTTTTTGTTTTCACACATTGTCAAACCTCCTTAGAGTACATTGGTGAATCGTTATATCAACACGGCCATGTAGAAATTATTGTCGCACCTACTGATCATGTAACAAACTGATGGGTCTGCATGATTAATTATTTGTCATTAAAGGAGCCAATTTTGATTGTTGTTCTTTTTCTCTGTAGTCATTAATTTGAAGAACCATGGTATAAATATCTATTACAAGAATGTAAAAAATACGCAACGCCGCCATATACACAAACTAAAACAAAGGGTTTCAATCATATTATCAGTAAAAAAAAACTTATTTCTGACTTAATTCTTACAATGAAAGCTATGATCGTGTTATTTTTGTATTATTAAACATATATTATGTTTATAAAGTATTAAAGGCTAAACGTAACAAAATAATTAATGAAAAGATGACGTTAAGGTATCAACAAATGTAAATGTACTGAATTTTGATACATAAATGATTCCTCGAAAAACGGAGATTCTTCGAGTTTTTTTGCAGATCCCGTCCGACCTCAAGGAATCGCGTGACCACTGTAATCTTTTGTTTAAATCAGATCAACAATTGCTACCCATTATCCTAGTGTGGCTATAGACCCATTTCATTCCAAAATGAAGACATAAATCTACATAAATCAACAAGCACTTCCCAAACACCTAATCTACATGTTGGTGTACAATCCCACACATTGTTCAATGGGAAATAAACATAATCTTCATATTTTTCCCCAGTCACTGATAGGTCAATTTAAATTAGCAAATTATACCAAGTATTGCCGATCCTCTGGTAAAATGATCTATTGGATAGCCTGTATGTCAGTTTGAATACATGTATATCTGTAAACCAGATAGTTAACTCTAGTAACAGTTAACTCCGGTGTTTCTGTACCCACAGCCAGTGATGTATGAGAGGGCAGTGACATGTTTACCTGAACCTAGCCTGTCTACTGACCCAGAGATGGCTTGTTATGTCCATGCAGAAATCTTACTTTCCAGGTATGTGTATTAATTTTTGCAGCCCACTTTGAAAATTGGCCATAATTTTGATTGTGTTTTTTCTTTTCTTTTTCAAAATGAATGCCAAGACAATACAATTACAATAAAGTCCAATAAATAAAGTTTAACTGTGAATGGAACATTTAAGGGTCATCATAAATATAGAAATCATATTATAAAATTGTTATAAAAATGCCTGAGTCTTGATGCCTTGCTGTCTAAATGACAGTTATGTTACATTGCCTTAAGTTACATCATTTCTGTTTCATTGTTTTTATATAACCCTGATGAAATGTTGGTATATTAAAAAAAGTTTTTCTCGTTTTGGTGATAGTCATGAGTCTCAGGCTAGGAATACACATGTTATTGATTATCAAGCTTAAGAATTCAAATATGATATCTATTTACATAAGAGTGTTCTCTGGAAAACGTTTGTCACTGCTGAAGTGTGACAGAAAAAGTGTGATGGACAGATAGACGACGGAAAAGAGATCCCTATGTGTCATCTCTGCTTACAGCAGGTGACACAATAAGTAAACATTATATCCATGTTGTGTCAATTTTGTTGTTCTGATGGTTGTCTGTTTATTAACAGTAAGGTGGAGAATTGCCACATCACTGCTGTTCACCTACTTCTGAAGTACGAGAGATGGAGCGAGGCTGTAGACTTGCTACGGAAATGTAAGGGCAAAGTAGAGCAGTACAACCTCTTGTACCAGACAGTTCTGTCAGCCCTAACTCAGGTGTGTATGTATAGGTACCTGCTCTTAGCTGAGGTGAAATATAGGGATCACTTCTCCATTGTCCATCTGTCTGTCACTCTTTGTTTCAGACTTTTGTTGTCGATTTTCTTTCAGCAGGTGACACATGTTCCATGGAACAATTGTTTTTTTTGTTTGTTTTTTGTTGTTGTTGTTTTTATTCATTTAATGATAATGTTCCATTAAAATATGGTGCAATATAGGTTTGGACTCAAAATTCAGAATGCAGTTGTATATGGATTGGTCTTCAGAGTGTTAGTTCATACATTATATATTTCAAAAGTAAAGAAAAAAGAATACTTATTGCAATCAATCCTTTATTCAGTAATATTGTATTCAGAGTTGTTGTTTAAGCTCCTTTTTCATCCCAGTATCTCCTTTATCTGCTGTAGATAAATTAAGAAGGCAGGCAATTTTATTGTGTCGCCCACTTTTAGCAGAGGTGACACAGAAGGATCACTTTTCAGTCGTCTGTCTGTCTGTCCGTGCAGCCAATTGGAGTTAGGGGCCATGTAATGGTTAACAGAACAAAAAAGAACAAAAGACTTCATACCGTTTCACTAGAATAAGGGGCCTTTGCCCTTTTAAACAACAAAAGTAAATACTCCAATCTGGCCATGCTTCCATCTGTCTGGTTTTCACATTTTGTCTGTTACACTTTATCCATCATATTGCTTTCAGCAGGTGACACATATTCCAAGATTGACTTCTTGTATAAACTAAGACTTCTTGTATAAACTATTTTGCTATTAAAGTGATGATCCCATCATAGCTGACATCCTCATCATCACCTAGGGTTGTGTTTTATCATGTCTTACCCCTTTACTTAATGGTCAGCTGATTGATGAGTATGATGCAAATGTTGATTATATTTTGTACATTTCTCATCTCACTCCTAAATCTTTATCTTCAACAGAAAAATATGCTTGCTAAGTATGGACCAGAGATTTTCCCACTCATGAACCAGTTTAACAGGTATGGTCTGTTTATATTATATCCTAATGTCCATTTATCTATAGATTGGTACTGAAATTTGGCCCATAGTTTAGGAAATCTGCTTCAGGTGTGGGAGGCCACTGGTTTATTCCCTGGCAGTGACATATTTGAGTCATTGAAAATAGTACTGGGTCGAATTCTACCCTAAATAATAATTAAATCTTTAGTTGTGAATTTTATTATTCTTATTTCTCTTTTAAAAATACCTACCATAAATATTTCATTTCTTATTAAATATTGTTAGTTTTAAAGATAATTAATTGATTTTGGCTTAGTCATATACTTGACTGTTTTATAAAACAGAGTGGTGGAAAGTGTATCTATCTAGATTAAGAATTTAAGTATTACTTAGCACTAAGTATTGTTGGTGGAATTCAAGCCTGGTAGAGCAAGACCTTGCTTAGGGCTTACCTCATTATAGCAGGTCTTAGATTGTTGACTCAATGTCAATGAAGCAGTGGATGATTCTTTGCTGTGTAGAGGATGTACTACAAATCTTAGCTACAAAACAATATTGTATGAGCAAACGGAGGAGAGCCCTGGAAGGAGCTGTCTGATCTGGGTCTGTTTTGTTTGCCAATTCATCAAAACATGTCTATATGAGACAAAGGTTTAAGATTAGTATCTAAACTGTCATTTTCTTTATTTTCCAGTTTTGAGGGGATGTCCCAAAATGGCTGCCAGGCAGAGCCAGTCTGCAGTGAAGAAACAGATGGTGTCAATGTTGGAGCTGTACGACAGTACCTTAGCAATTGTATCAAAGACTTGTGATAAAATATAGCCTATCAAAAGATGTCCTAAGTTGAAAATAGTACTGAAGATTGCATCAAATTGTGAAGAAATATGACTTGCGTGACTAGTATGTAGTATGAAAAAAGGTCAACCAACAAGACCCGCCATGGCCCAGTGGTAATGTACATGAATGTGGATTGGAAGGTTGTGGGTTCAAACCATGGGGGGAGTGTGGCAAGAATCTTCCATCAACATCCCCATTGCAATGAACTGGTCCTGAACAGGAACTTTCATGAGTGATTAGTATAAAATGTAAGGACTTGTTACCCATGTGACTTAAAGTGAAATCATTTTAAATTTATAATGTACAGTTGATCAGGTTTTATATCATTTGCTGCTTATTGATAGATCATGATGAGGTTGTATAACACTACTGAATCTGTTCAACTGAGATTTTAATCCGATATAGCATTTCAGTGATTCTAGATTGAATAAAACAGTGTATCCAAGTGGTAAAATATTAACTGTAAGTCATACATTTGATCCATAAAAAAATATTGTAAACAGAGAACTGTATTCATGAATTAAAAAACATTTTTAGCTCGACTATTTGAAGAATATGAGAGCTATTGCAGTCACCCTTGAGTTGGCATTGGGGTTGCAGTTTTGGTTAAAGTTTTGCATCTAAGTTACTATCAAGCTTATATCTCAATAACCGCTCACCGTATGAAAGAATATGTTCAGGGGCATCAGACAACCAAGGTAGATAATTCTTGACTGAATTAAATACAAATTATGGCCCCTTTATAACTTAGAAATTTGGTTAAGTTTTGCATGCAATAGAAAATTTGGTTAAAGTTTTGCATGCAAGCTACTATCAAGCTTATAACTCAATAACCGTTCATCGTATTTGCTGGAAAGTTAATGAATATGTTTAGGGGGATCAAACAACCAAGGTAGATAACTCTTGACTGAATAAATACAAATTATGGCCCCTTTTTAACATAGACATTTTGGTTAAAGGTTTGCATGCAAGATACTTTCATGCATATATCTCAGTAACCAGGCATGGGATTGGTTTGAAAAATCTTAAACATGTTCAGGGGTATCATACTATCAAGATACATAACTCTTAATGGAATATATAAAAAATTATGGCCCCTTTTTAACCTAAAAATTGTTAAAGTTTTGCATGCAAGGTTCTTTCATGCTTATATCTCGGGTTTTTAAACCCTTTTAAAGTTTTGCATGCTAGCTACTATCTAGCTTATATCTCAGAAATCATTTATGGTATCGACTTGAAAGTTTATGAGTGTGTTCTGGGTATCAGAAAACCAAGGAGGATAACTCTTTGACTGATTTTTATACAAATTATGGCCCTTTTCTGACTTGGATATTTTGGTTAAAGTTTAGCATGCACAGTGGTATTAATTGGTTATGTCTCAGTAACTAGGCATGGGATTGATTTTAGACTTCATAAACATATTCATGGGTATCAGACTATCAAGGTATATCCTTTTTGACTATAATTATATACAGGTTATATGAAGGGCAAGAATTGAAATAGCTTTCTTTTGATTTACCAAGTACTGAGCGTGCTGTCCTCTGACAGCTCTTGTTCTGTATTTATAATAATATTTTATCACACAACTGTATAATTTTAGTCACCATGAAGAAAAGGGGATTTATATGAAATTTACTTATTTAAATAGAGTATTCTTGTACATTTGAAGATGGAAAATGTGTCTCCGGACAGTAATTTTAATGTAAGCCAATAATTTGTTGGCATATCTGCTGTGATTTTTTTAAAACAAAAGTTGTGATCATTCAAATCAAATATAAATTTGAACATAGCTATCTACTTAGGTAACTTTTTTCATGAAATGGGTATATACCCAATGACTTGTATATGAATTGGGTATTTGTGCAATTTTTTTTTTTTGAAATGCAAATTGGGTTTTTATATATTTTGAATTCAGTTACTGACATTTTGCTTTGAGTTTTAAAAAATTTCATGTTTAGTACCCAATTTTGAAAATATTGCTTTTTTGCTAAAATTAATTTGGCATTTACCCAAATACCCAGTTTATCTGTTACTCTGAAAGTGTCAGAAAAATTTTGCAAGTTGTTATTTTTATATACATTGATGAGGAATTGAATGTTCTTGTTAAAGATGGAAGTAGAGCTTATCATTGATTGAAGTTTGTGTTATTTATTTATTTGTTCATTTTCAAAACACAAAATACTCAAGTAAAACATGAACACAAAAGATACTCAACATTGCAGCCTTATTTTTTATTCTACCCACTAAATGATTTAGTAATTTTATGGACACTCTTCTTGAAAGGTCCAAACCCACAACACTACTCATTATTTGACTTTTGTTTCATTCATAAATAACACACATCTGTCCTGGTGGCCGAGTGGTTAGAGCATCCACCCAGGAATCAGGAGGTTGTGGGTGTGATCCCCAGCTGTAACATACCAAAGTTTTTAAAAATGGTACTGGAATAGCTCCCTTTATTAGGGCTCAGCATTTAAGGGTAGTTCCAGGACTGGTTGGCCTGGTGTCAGGATAATGTGACTGGGTGTGGTATCATGTCACATGTCTATGGCATGATACTGCAGTGTGGCAGCACTATGTCTGTAGTAGACATCATCTCCAAATGACTGAAATACTGTAGGTGGGACGTTAAACCCAATAAACAAACATAACACACAATCACATTACAAGGACTGACCAGGAAACTATTGTAAGTGCATTATAGATGCAGAAGAAGATAGAATAGTTTTGTGGTCAGCCCTCAGTTTAGTATAGGTCCCTGGGACCCCCTTCCCTTGCCTACCCACACTGAAAAGATTGACAGATGGAAGATATATTAATGACTTTAGAATGTGCATTTTCTTTGTCAAAGACGTCTGTCTAGAAAAACATGATTCACTGGATGTAACCCTGCCATTGGTTCATATAATGAAATCAATGGATCATCAAACTCACTATGACCCTCCTCCCCCACTCCCGAGATTTGAATTACCTAGTGTAGCTTTATGCCTATTCAAAAAATCTATTGCATTTGAAATGTTGTTTGAGCATATTTGCATAAAGTGCTCAGTTTGAGATATTGTGACTAGCCAATATGCCCACCCATCATCGACTATTTATTTATATAAACCTTTACGTTCCCTTCAGTTCTTCCTTGACATTTAAAGATTTTAATTCCTTGCAGAAATCCAGTTGCCATGGCAGTGGAAATATATAAGAAAAAAACTTAACTTGTTAAAACTTAAAAAAAACCTTTTTGAGCAAAACCACTGCCCTTATTTGATTTTGAGACATTTCTGCCATCTGTGTCCATTTTATCTAAAAGTTCAATTGCACAAAAAGCCTTTGAAAGAACAACAATGAAAATTTTCTCTGGCAGAAGGTCCAACACCAGTGAAAGGCACATCTTTGTCTCTTTAAGTTTTTCAAGAGTTATGGCCCTTGTTCACATAGGAGGTTTGGCTCAGTATCTTATAAAGCATGATCAGTGCCACTCACACAGGCCAGCTTTCTTCAATTGCAGTATAGATGAGGTTTTCACAATATGAGAGGGGTTGCCCTACTGCAATACAATCATGCAGACAAATGGCCAATACATACTGTGACAAGGTTTGGTTAAAAAAATCATTTTGACAGTATTAGAGATTGGACACTGTTAATTTTGGGTTATGTCATCTATTCAAGGGTCACAACTCTAGTGTTACTGGGGATTTCTGTTTGGTTATCAAATTTAATTAAGATTCTGTGCCAGTAAATAGTGTATGTGACCAAATTTGGTTGTAATTGGTCAAAATGTAATAAATTAGAAGATATGCTTATTTTTGTCATTTTTTCAATTCAAGGGTCATAACTATCTAGCTGGTTATCAAACTTGATCACCGCAGAGTGTGTAGGAAATAAATTCTCAGAGATATCTGATGTTGATTGCTATAGACATTAAGTTCCATAATATTGTATATTCAGTCCACAATCTTTTTGAATGCCCCTCCCACACAGAATTTAGCTCTAATACAAATTTTAAAATGTATTATCTTGCCTTCCCTTAATTTTTCTTTTCAATTTGATCATCTTTTAAGGGTAGTGTATACCTTTTTTCAACATAAAAATTTAAGTCAGACTTAAACGGAAACTCTTATGTTCACCCACAAAGCTACATTGAATCTAGGTATTAAAACAAGTAACTCTTTCATGCCCGGAAGTAGTTAGCTAAACTTTTTTTGAGACCTTGATAAAAAAAAAAAAAAATCACATCTCTGGTTCACCAGAATAAGAAGAACATCTTAGTATTGTTCCATTGTGCTGTATTTAACAGTACTATCGGGACTTTGATTTTATAACACCTGGATTCTAGGATTCTAAGTAAAAATAACATTTTTTCCTGTTTCAAATCACCGTTTATCTTTGGATTTACATTTTTGTTGTACTGAAATTTCTTGAAGTTTCATTTGGGATTTCCAGATACAAAACTATTAGTTAATAAGCGTTTTAATACAAATCGAAACTAAATCATTAGTCCCGCAGAACGTACCTAGATCGGTGTTAAGGCAAATATTTTCCCCCATCCATTTAGGGGTTAATTCCCTTTACATTGGCGCAAGGTTGGATCACTCTCAATAAAATGAATTACTATAAATAAAATTAACGGACAAAAGAACTGTATTGTCTGCAAACATTTAGATAGACTTCCACCACATAAATAAGTGACAACGTGTTTTGAGCATCTCTTCCCAAGCACCTGTTAGGACTCTTTTTGCAGGGTAACAAAATAACTTGTCACCGTTGAGAAACAAAAAAAATAAAATAAACAACTCTTTTCTAAACAGGATATACTCCAAATCATACTTATCAGAATTTTATTGCAATATTTAACTTTTTACTTAAATTTTATCTGAAATTGTATATATAGTAAAACAGTCAATCACTGCGGTCCTGCTGTTGTTTACGGTGGTTGCAGTTCCTCCTAGACATGGCAACTAAAGACGGAAAATCGAAAAAAGGAGAGAAAGGTGAAAAAAGAAGTGCAAAGAAACTCGATGATGCACTGACAAACATTGGAAGTAATGAAACGCCTCAACCAGATGATATAGATACAACAGAAATGAAGGATAAATCTGTTGAAGAAACCGTGCCGAAAGATCCGTCCCCGGAGCCTGTGTATGATGAGCCGACACTTTCGGAACTGATCGTCGAAAGGTATGTACCGTATGGTGTATATATATATATTAAATATATTTTTTCCATTCCTTTTATCGTATGTGAAACTCTTTTTGGCATTTTTTAAAAAAATGTATTCAAACTAGCATTACAAGTACAGTACATAAGTTGTTTTTTTTATTAAATTTAATAGGCATGTGCTTGCATGCATGTTGATGTTATTTAGCTTAAATAAGAATAACCAGAATGTATGTATTGGAGTAAGGAGCAGTATTCATGAAGGAGTAGTATCTGATTTGCTTATACCGTAATCGTTTGAATATAAGCCGCGGTTTCATGCTTAATTTCATCAATCTAAACTGTGCATGCGGCTTATATATGGTATTACAACATAGTTTACTTTTTCCCGAACATAAACCTACCGAGAATCAGTCTTTTGTTTACAAGCGCCGCCATTTTGTGTACTATTCTGCGGATTCGTAGTGATTCAAGGTTACGGCGCATCACATAAAATAAGGGACAGTTTCAATGAAATAAAATACTTTTATAATTAAACGTTTTATATGAAATCATTATAATAAATATTTTTTAATTGTAATTTAGTGTTTTTGTGTTGTTTTTCTTTAATTTTAGTGTACCCATGTCCACAGGGTACACAGGTAAAATGTGTGAGAAAATCCAGCCAATCACAGGCCGATATTCAATGAGGGGAGTTCGAACAGGGGTAGCGCCGGGTGGGATGAGGTGTCACCTTGACACTGTGTACCACAGGTTAATAAATACTAACCTGACACTTACCTGACATATTTGAGAATGTATTGAGATGACACGTTCAACTACGATATACCAATCGGGTACGGGTTAAGACAACTGTAAATTACGCAGCGTGTAAAAATAATAGGTTACCAAAATGGCCGATCCTGACGATTTGTCTGCGGCTTATATACAGTATTAGGCGTTTTTTAGCTGATTTGGGGACAAAATTTGGGATGCGGCTTATCTACGAATGCGGCTTATATTCAAACGATGACGGTAATATTGTGACTGGTCCCAGTGGCTGAGTGGTTAAAGCGTCCGCCCCGGAATTGGGAGGTTGTGGGTTCGATCTATGACTGCAACATACCAAAGCCGTAAAAAATGGTACTGGTATAGCTCCCTTGCTTGGTGCTCAGCATATAAGGGTAGTTCCAGGACTGGTTGGCCTGGTGTCAGGATAATGTGACTGGGTGTGGTATCATGCCACATGTTTATGGTGTGATACTGCAGTGTGGCAGCACTATATCTGTCTCAAGTAGATATCGTCTCCAAATGATCGAAATACTGTCAATGGGACGTTAAATCCAATAAACAAAAAAACAAACTTATAATATTGTATATTGCTTATAATATAGCGCTGCGTTGGAAAAAGTTTGGTTTCCAATCAGGTATTACGACAGTTTTTGCATAAGTAGAACTTTTTTCCAACACAGTGTTATATTTGACGATATTATAAGCAAATCATAAATACTACTCTTTCACAGATACTTCTCACACCCTAATATAGTGCGCACTGCTGGTACAAATTACAGACAATGTGAACTGTGATCGATTTGTACTATGGACAATGTGAACAATTTTATAAGATTTCAAAGTGTTGAGAATGCATTGTATCGATACATGACTTTTAGTATCGATATGAAATCAAAGGCAAATATCATCAATACATCAATATCGAAGGTGTCAATGACAGCCCTAGTTTACATTGACTGTGGTTCACATTGTCTGACACCCAAATTAAGTACTGTGGTACCAGCGAGGACCATTCTATGTGCATGTGCTTTAGTAGAAAAGCGAGTAATTAAAAAGCACACAATTTTTGATACTGCATTGCAATAAATGATAACCAGGTTTCATTTCCAGATTTTAATTTATATTTAGGACAGAAACAAAATACATAATTATACATGAAGATGGAGAATGAAATCATGCATGAGTATGTCAAAGCAAAATTATTGGTATCACTAGGTAGTAATGGTCATCAATTCCTGATTGATACTGATGCTTGAAATCTGAATTAATATACTAAAAGTAGGCCTCAATTTAAAACATATAAATATATATATATATGTATAGTAAATAATAGATGATAATATTTTTTTATTAGGAAAAAAAGCTTTGTTAACATCCAACATCAAGTAAACAAAAAACAAATACAATGTATAAACTTCATTTGATATGTCAAAATGCATAAATATGATCAGTGAACAATATCAACATACATAGATTAAGCAGAAGTTCTGCAAATGGTGTCAATCTTTTAGGCTGCTCGTCATATAAATAACTTAAAATATCTCAAATTGTCCTTACCAAAGTAGAAACTTTTGTTCTTCAATCTTGTGATAGCATTTGTTGCGTCAGCAGCAGTCATGGTGATTGACTAACATATCCAAATATATACTTGTTAATTGTATAATAAATCATCAGATATATTGACTTTTAATGCTAACTTTGTTTTGTGATCCAAACTCTTGATGCAAAATAGCTGTATTCTTTTAATAATAAATTGTGTATTTATCATGTATTTTCATGATGGATTTGAGTCGTAGCTTTGTAGTGGTATAAAGTTATGGCAAAACTGCAAATGCATTATCGATATTTTTTAAGCCTTCTTACTATATTTTTAATGAATTTTTTTTTATATGCATTAATTGGCATATAGATAAACCGATGTATGATATAATCAGGGATAATCCTGTCAGATAAAATCCTTAGAAATAACATCTCATTTGCCTAAAACACCAAAAAGTGAAAACTTGTCCATTTCCAACATGAGATTTATGTCCTATGTATAACACATTTTCTTTATTTTTCTCTGATTTTGTTGATGCAAATTAGGTTTTAAGCACACAAAAAAGAGCAAATCTTGCCCTTGAATAATCCCTGCATCATTCAATGAATATTTATAAAGTTTTATTTGAAATGTGATCTGTTAGGTAGAAGAATTTCTAGCACACATAATCCATGAGAAAGCCCTGTTCAGTATGCAAGAAATTAATAGTCGGTATTATAATAACATTGAGGAGTTAAAAGACAGAAGAAGTCAATAAAACATTGGGTAAAGAGAATCCATTAAAACAGTATAACAGGATTTGCACTTGTGGTCTTGTTACGGTTATGATTTATTATGTTGAATCTGACAGATTGTAACATTTCAACATCATTTTCAGTATATCATCTAAGGCACAGGAACAAGGCAGAAACTGACATTCATGATATGTTACTTCTAAATCCACATTTTTATAGGCATAGTGGTCTTATGGTAACATGCATGCATGCAAAGGTTGTAAATTCACAAAGTACTGGTCCAACCCAGGAACCCTCAAGAAGGGTTAATATGACTTGCAAGAACTTATTTTCTAGTTGATGTAAAAATAGATATGTTTATTTAAACTCAATCTAAATACATAAAATATTGATGATTTAATCAAGATATCTTCACAATGCATTTTTAACAGTATAATTTTAAACCAGTAAGAAAACCTCATTGACTATGTTTTCCAAACAACAAAATGAAAAAGTTTAAAAATTGAAGATAAATGTTATACCAATACCATCCCAAAATAAAAAAACCTAGTACATTCATGGTGTATAATTAATAAAAGTTAAAACACTTTCTTGTACAATCATCATCAAATATTTATTTAATGAACAGGTAGAATATGTTATCATAGCTTTTGCTGTTGTTGTCAGTGCTTTTAATTAAACATTTTAGCATTAACAATAAAAGTCAAAGAACATTGTATTGCCGTGTTATTCTATATTGATCGAGATATTTATCAATATTGTTAGAATGTAATGAATTAATTCCTCACCAGACTGCAGAAAAACCCACTTCATTCATTATCCATCTCAGCCATTGTTTTTGGTTAGTGACAGTTTATCAATAAGCAGAGTAATGTTTGATACATCTTGTGAAATTTTAATCAATATTTTGTTATGGTGGAGATATGGATTATTTCTGTGACAAGCAGCTTCTATTCATAATGTTTGACAACACTGAATAATGTAGACCATTTACCTCATGTTGATAATACAGTTACACTGCTCATGTAGACGTCGTCAGCTGAGTGGCCATCTGTCTTGAGGTGTTTCGCCCCTTTTACAATTCGGTACACCCTCGAGATGGTGGGGCAGGTAGACTGATCAGTTTCTACCCCGTCTACGTTAGCTGCCAGACTGTTTTGCTTCGCTGGAGCCAAAGCCAACTGGATGCTCTCTCGGCAGCTCTACTAAGAGCATGGATTGTAGATTTTCGAGCTCTTCCTTGAATTCCTAATGCTCCAAGCATTCTCCAAGTTGACTGTGATGGGAAGCCTCGGCATCCAGCTTCAACTGGGAAGACTTGTGTCTTCCATCCTTTGTCCCTGCATTCCTGGGCTAGTTCCTGGTATTTTGCCATCTTCAGTTCGTAGGACTCTTCAACTCTCTCCTCCCATGGCACCGTTAATACCACCATGATAACTTGTTTTGGGCTTTTGGACCATAAAACAATGTCTGGCCGGAGAGATGTGTAGGCAACTTCCTCTGGGAACTGAAGCCTCTTCTTCAGATCGACTCTCATATCCCAGCATCTGGATTCGTGCAGGATGCCTGACTTGGTAATGGAGCGGACCTGTTCTTTCTCTCCTTCCTGAACAAAGTGTATATGATGGGATGTCTTCTGGTGTGGTCTGTCTTTTTTCCTTTCCTTCTCTAGGATATGTGCTAACTCGGCAAGGACCTTGTCGTGTCGCCAGGTGTATCGACCTTGCGTCAGTGCTGTAGGACATCCTGACAGGATGTGTCGCAATGTCCCTGTAGAATTGCACAACTGACAGGAGGGACCTTCTGCTAACTTCCACTGATGCAGGTTGGCAGGTGTTGGTAACATATCATATACGGACCGTAGGAGAAAACTCAACTGAAGTGGTTCATAGGTCCAGATATCGTTCCAAGTGAGTTTTCTGTCTGGAACACTCCACCTTATCCAGTTACTTGAGGCCCTAGCTGCACTGCCTTAGCTGTACGAGCCTGTTCCTCTGACCTCAGGATTTCATCCTGCACCATTCCTCTTCTTTCTTGCCCTGATGAATTCGCCCACCTCTGATGACTCCTTGTGCCCAGTCTTTCTCTGCCTTTATTTGTTGCACCCACAATGTCCTTGTGTTTGAGACTGTTCTCCGCCTGTTCCACTGCCTGGCTGACTGACCATTTTCTTCCTGTTCTGACCTCAGTGCCTGCACCGCTGATCATGTCGTCTGCTGAATCACGCAATGTAAGCAGAAGTCTTGCCTTGGCAACCTTGTACTCTTCAAGGATTGAGCTGATGGGCATCTGTAGTTTGGTTGTCTGGCCATACAAGCCTATACTCGTAAACAATGGAGGTAGGCCTAACCATCTTCTCAGATGTTTACTGACAGACCGCTCAATCTTCTCAACAACGCTGCTTGGTATCTCGTTCACCATCAGTGGCCAAACCAGTCTAGGCAGGAGACTGTGTTGGAATATCCAGGCCTTGAACTTCCCAGAAAGATCACATTTGTCGATCCTTCTCAACCCCACTTCAGCTTGCTGGTGTACTCTTCCTTGGCTGCTTTTATCTGTCAGTGAGGAATCAAATCATGAATATTCATGTACACATTTTTACTTAATGAATATTAATTAATGTACTGAACTGTAAATGGTATATGAAACAATGGCCATGCAAACTCACAGTGTACACACATCCACAAAGGCGGTAGAATCTGAGATTTAATATTGCATGAAAAACAGGGATGGTTGGGTGATCAGACAGTTCCTGGGAAGGACTTGTCTTATCAGGGTCTGATCTATTTGCCAAGACGTCTAAATGAGTCTATATGAGGCAAAGGTATCAGCAAAGACCTAACCAACAGATTGGCTACTCAAATAAGCGTGTGAAGGAAATCTCGTCTGTGATATTGTGAGAAAAAGCTGGTGCGCTTGTACTTTCAAATAAGGGAAATAACTACTGCACAGAGTTATGTAAACTGATTGACAACTTTCTTGCTATTTTTATCCATTTAGGTGTGTAGACATGTGGCTGAGTAGCTCAGTCCGTAGAGCATTAAAGCCCTGTAAGGGAAAGGCCCTAGGTTTGAGTCCCAGTCAGGCTGCACATTTTTCTCATCCTGTGATATTTATATTAAATATATTTCCAAATGCATCAATATATTCCCTTCAAACAAATAAAATTCTATTTATCGTTGTTTTGTTGTCACTTAATACTACTGGTTCTGCACGGACCTCTGAGAATCACACCAAGATTATACAATATTTGCTGAGTAGCTTATCTCTTGGTTAAGGTCTGTGGTTTCAGTGAGCTGTCACAATTTTCCTATCTTCTACTTTTTAGTGCAGTCAGCATGTTTACTGCATGCTGTTAAAGTGGGTGTAATTCAGATTTGTTGATAAATGCACTGTAAAATTCAACATGTCATGGATGTAGTAAAATTTTGAATCAGTATAAGTTTGCATATTTATACCAATCACAAAAAATGCTAACTAAAAGCATGAACAATCCTAAAATTATGTAGTTTTAGAGTTAAAGATAGCTGATTAGCTTATCAATACAAGTAAAAGATTTTGCTAATTAATAGAACTGACTTCGGAAAGGTAGATGACATCATACAAATATGAATAGGTTGATAATTATTTCATAATATGTTCAAATAAAACAGAAATATAAATCAGATACATTGGTTATGATATATGGTACAGATTGAATGTATCAGTCCCTCTGGTGGAGTTATCCAAGAATTCTATTAGGACATTAATCCTGGAGTGAATATCTGCTGAAAAGTGGCTTAAATAAGGAATAAGCAAACCCACATATTGTCACCCCACAATATGCTATTGTTCATTGATTTGAGACATCTACCATTTATTGCATGAGCACTGACTGTGACAGGGGGCTTAGCAATGTATTGGAATTTCTGAAGCATGGAGAAACAGTTCTGTACGGTCATGTGCCAAACAAGTCCCAGCCATACACAGTCTTATTCTCCCATTACCTAGTCAAACAACAGAGTGTGGGTGAGAGTGTTGAGGGTGGGGATATTGTATTGATGTTGTTTTTCTCCCCAGCTACATGGGAGACAAGGAGAAAGGACTCTACCATGGGGAGGGCGAGGCTACATTCTCCGGGGGACATGAGTATAAGGGACAGTTCAGTGAGGGATTTATGCATGGAAAAGGGAAATACAAGTGGGCAGATGGAGTCACATATGAGGTAAGTTACTTACATTTCATTCTATTTTGTATATTTCGGGTTTTCATTGTTAGATTTGTTTTACTTATTCATTTTTTACCTTTTCATATACATTATTCATTTATTATTCAGGACTTTTTGTCAATAAACTTTCAATTTTTAATGTATTAGCATATTTTGAGAAAGAATTTCATTTTTGTAATTTAACTTTTGTATAGTGTAAAAGATACAATTGTTTGTTTTAGTCCTTATTTTGACCTACTCTTTGTTGGTTTCTCTTTCGGAGTATGTTTACAAAGCTTATAATTTGAAGATATTGTCACTGATTGTTTAAAAAAAGAAAGAAACACATTCCATTAAGAGTCCAGTGCATCTACTCTGGAAAAGATCAGATTTTTTTAAAAAGACCACTCCTATTTAAGAGGCCATGTTGTACACAAGACATTGTCACTGATTGTTTTGGTTTAAACATATTTTTTCAATAATGTTTGACATACAATTATAAATACAAATACATTAAATTAATAATTAGAATGATAAACATGGCTAATATAGTTCTGTTCTTATTATACTGATTGTTTTAACCCTTTCCCTCATATAGACTCATTTTGACGCACTCAGTAGGTACCACATAAAGCCTGATCTGCAGAAAACCACAGTTAAACCTTACCAAATTTAATTATAAAATCCTCATTTCCAGACCACTGAGGAGCAGCGAACAGCATAAAACCTGATCAGCCTGCGAGTTACTCGCAGGCTGATCTGGTTTTAGGCTGTTCGCATAGGTCTTTTTATGGTGTCCTCTATGAGGGAAAGGGTTAAAACATCACCCCTATTGAAAGACCACATTATCTAATACACTATAATTATATAATTCTGGTCATATAGTGCAATACGTAAGGGCTATAGGTTCTAGACTATTATAACTGCTCCTTTATGTCTATCTTATTGCCATTTTGCACCTAGCCCTCAATTATAGTTTATACCCTGTTACAATGTTGTATCCCCTTGCTTCTAATTGCTCCAGCTCTCTTTCCTTTGACCTGTAGTTGATGTCATCTATTAACATTATGCTGCTCTTCTGTAACGATGCTATTACAGACTCAATTATTATGTCACTCACATTTCATCACAGAGTTCAATCATATCATGTAATACAGCAGCATTGAGTTCAGTAACCGCTAACCGTCACTCATGTTAGCAGGCGGTTGCGAGTTGGTTCCCTACTTGCCTTCTACACACTATGATTGAACAGGGATTCAAACACTCACGTTAGCAACTGTATCAGTAACTGAAGGCATGGCAGGTTTTAGAACAACAATGTGATAATTTGGTCTCCATATGAAGGATTTACTGACAAATCCCCTAATTAGATTCTCTAATTAGACTATTTTTTGTGTATTCACTTAGATGGTCCCCATCCTGAGCAGCATCAATTATTATTTCATAATTAAGAATGTCATTTATGAAAAGTTTTAACATTGCATTAATTTAATTTCTTCTTAAGAAGTTTTCTCAAGAAATGTTTTTAATATACATGTATTGTTTATTCAGTCAACATATCCATAAAATCTTACTACATGAACTTAAATAACATCCTTGTGTCTATATTTATGGTATTTTTTTTTCCAAATTTAACAAGGCAACCTGTCACTTCCCTTGACCATTTGTCCTATATAATTTATTGTTGTTGTTGGACTACTGCTAATTCTAATGAACTCAGTCTTTTGTTCTGGGGCTAATTTAGAAGTTAAGTAATCAGAGAAGATAAAACATTCTTTATCTTAAGAAAGAAGTATCTTTAAAAAAGATATTCGGCCGTGGTAAACCTGGTTTAATTATGGCTGGGTAAATTTTGAGTTTTCTCTTCATGCAGAAAGCATTGTCAGCTATTTTTTTAACTGTTAAAAATAAGCTATAAACGAGAAAGTTCATACGGAAACTCCTTACGATCTAGAGGGTTCGTTTCTGAAAACTCATAGATTTTTTTTACAAATTTTAGAATGGCCAACGAAAATCCCAGATTTCAGATTGAAACTTTAATAATGACCAATGAAAGTCCTAGTTTTATTCAGATCTTCCCTGTGCACTCCACAGGAAGTCAGGGCGAAAATAATAAGCCTGCAGCCGAAATTTTTTTTTTTAATAAAACATAATAAAAAATTATGTAAATGTTACCCTTCAACATCACCTAGCAGTAAAACTGTGTTTCCAGCTGTGTACTTCGAGATTTGCTCATGCAACTAGCTTGGAACCAGTACACAATTCCTGAATGAATATTTGATGAACACGGTTAAGTAGGCCACACAGGTATCAATACGGTTCACCATTGATTTCTTGATTGATTTGTGCTCCAGCGGTTGTCCATTAGTTGGGCGTATATACATATATAAAAAGAAGGGGAGGTAAAATACCTGGCTATTGAAATTTTACATTGATTTTCAGATGCCTTGGTTGACTTGGTTAAATTTTAACCTTCTCATATAGCCATTTGAGCATCATAGGTACAATAAGCCTGATTGAGAAACACAGTTAAACCTTACAATTATTATAATCCTCATTCAGACACTGAGTACCGAACAGTGTTTTGCACAAAATTTCTGTTACAGTGTGTATAAATTAAGAACCAGAAAGTTTTGACATATCGTTGAAAACAATTTTTGGTTCCCTTTATAGGGTTATTCATTTTGCACAAAATTTCTGTTACAGTGTGTATAAATTGTTTTTAATAACATTTAATTGAAATGCGATACAATATGTAATGGAGAATTCCCTATTGATCTGCCTTAAACTGCTGATCTAATGTTGTGCAGTTCTTATTGTTCTTGTCTGTCACTATTAATTACGACAGGTATTTTTAGTTTGCAAAGATCGAATTCAGTCTGTGAGCGCAAAAAAGGCTTAGTACATGTAACACTAACAGAGCGCTCACAGAAATATATTGGCAGTAGAGGTTGCTTAGTTGCAGCATGTCCCTTGGGATTGCCCTTTGCTTTATTGTACCAGAATCTATCATTCATTCTGGTTACAAGCTCAGAGGTTTGTCCAGAATACGATGGTATAATAAACAGGTATTGCTTTTACCTGGGAGGGTGAGATGACAACTAGCTGAAATACATATACACGTATATGCTTTATATTCACACAGTTTAATTTAGTATTAATCCTTTCCCTGAATAGCTGAATTACAGTAGTTCCTTATATACAGTTTTGTTGCAAAAACACTTCCCTTATCTGTTCTGGCCAAATATATTAAATACCTGCATAATCAAAAAGTTTATTATAGTCTGCTCTACATTCATTTCTTTAACCCTTTCCCTCATAGACTCATTTTAACCCTTTCCCTCATATAGACTCATTTTAACCCTTTCCCTCATATAGACTCATTTTAACCCTTTCCCTCATATAGACTCATTTAACCCTTTCCATCATATAGACTCATTTTAACCAGACTCATTTAACACTTTCCCTCATATAGACTCATTTTAACCCTTTCCCTCATATAGACTCATTTTAACCCTTTCCCTCATATAGACTCATTTTGACGCACTCAATAGGTACCACATAAAGCCTGATCTGCAGAAAACCACAGTTAAACCTTACCAAATTTAATTACAAAATCCTCATTTCCAGACCACTGAGGAGCAGCGAACAGCATAAAACCTGATCAGCCTGCGAGTTACTCGCAGGCTGATCTGGTTTTATGCTGTTCACATACGTCTTTTCATGGTGTCCTCTGTGAGGGAAAGGGTTAATCCGCATCAACACATATCTTCTTTTTTTTTTAAGATATTTCCTATGATTAATTTTTAGACATTAACCAAGAATTTAGAAATTTGGAAGATGACACAATAAACAGTTAAAATCAAGTGAAATTGAAAGTAAAGTATATACATGTATATATATATTGATGAGTCTATCAGCAACTGCTCTCTATAAACTGTCAGTATCTCTATAGAAAAAATGTCTATTACTTTTGTCAGCTTTTGGTCAAATTGAAGCAATTTTTATTTCTGGAGATTTGTTGAGATTTTTTTATATTCAAATTGGGAGACACTGAAAGTATACTTTCTGGTATTTGGAATATAGCAGAATACCATCTGAAATAAACCCCAGAAATATGCTTACAAATGAAGAATGTGGCACACAGTGCTAGAGTTTTGGCAAAGCAAGGTTATTTGGAATCTGGTATTGAGATTTTGTTTGTGGTCAATTGAATGTAGTTTTATGAATGTAAAAAGAAGTCTTTCTGAAATAGGAATGGTCATTTAACCTTAAATATTTAAGAACTAAGTATCTTATTTAAAAACAGCCTCTGATCAAAATTAAAGCAATTTCATGTCATATATTTAGTCTTGTATAATACTTTTGCATTCTATATAATATTTTACATAAAATATTTTTTTTGTTTTGTTTCTTTGTTAACTTATTCATTTTCTTTATTATATAAAAAGACAACAATTAAGTACAGCCCATATGTTTGTGTTTCAGGGTGAATTTATAAGAAACCAGGTGTCAGGGAAGGGAATTTACAACTGGCCAGATGGAAGGTAGGACATTCATTTTCAATTAACCCTTCACCTCAGGCACATTGTGACACGTCCTCAGCGAGAAAAGCAGAGCCTGACCAGACAGTTCCTTCCTAGAACTGTCTGCTTAGTGTCTCCTTTGTTTGTTCCTACAGTTTTGTAGCACAGATTCTACAGTCTAGATCTGAACTGCAAAGAGAAATATTAATTAAAGTTAACCCTTTCCCTCATATAGACTCATTTTGACGCCTCATAGTACACATAAGCTGATCTGCAGAAAACACAGTTAAACCTTACCAAATTTAATTGTAAATCCTCATTACCAGAACACTGAGAGCACGAACAGCATAAAACTGATCACTGCGAGTACTCGAAAGGGTTAATTAAATTACTATTCTTCAAGTCATAGATTTATGCATGAATATTCATGAGATAAAGGTTTAAAGCATCTAGTTCACAGATGGTCAGTGACTAAGAATTTGATTTTGAATTATCTGTTTGTATTTCGTCTGTCAATACCTATCTACATTCTGTGATTGTGGAATATGTCGTGTGGTAGAGCAAGCACCTGCCTTGGAGATGCCATATTTTATATTTAACTGCTTTCCTCAGGGTGGGTGTTTATGAAAATACCATTTTCTCATGCAATGTAACCTAGACTTTCTGAGTTCATTTTTGTCAGGAAACAAAGACTTCACAAATATTGAAAAGGGAAAGTAGAAAATTCTTTTTTTTTTTCACCATTTTGTGAACGAGCTGCTTCAGCACATTTCATCATTTGTATTTATTGTATTTATTTAGATCTAAGAATCTACGTATGGTTTAATGGAAGTGTAAATGTGGATCCAATTACGGTTATTGGTTCTATATAAACCCATTTTGGGCAAGGATCTTTGATGTCAGGTGTGAAATACTGGTCTATCCCAGGTACTCTTATATGATTAATTCAAGCTGTAAAAACATTTTTATGAATAGAGGTCAAATGAAATGAGGTTTAAGTTATGACTTGGAACGTTTTTGTATGTCAATATGAATGCCAATCACTTGATATTACATATTTAAATGTTAAACTCTAAGGAACCTAACCATCAAAATTTTAATGTCCTAACTCTCAAGCTCTCTCTGTCATTCTCTCTCTCTCTCAGAAATGAATACAGGTTTTAAACAGCTATTTCTTCTTGAAATGTTATGTCTAAATACTGAGTGCAATAAAATTAAAAATAAATTCCCCATAGTACTGAAGTCAAGTTTTAATGGACCTAAGGCTTTCAGATGGGACAAACATGTAACTTGGATATTTAAATATTCTATGACAGATCAGAACTGATTATATTACAGTACTTAGTCATTCCTAGGTAGGGTACTTTATATTGATTTATATATAAACATGTCAATGTCATCATTATAAACTAATCATAATTTCTAAATTTCAAGACAAAAAAAATGTTGATAGGAAAGTGTTGACTTTTATGTCTGCTATACAAGCAAGCTAAAAAGCTCACTCATAAGATTTCTTGAAGTACATAAAACAGCAGACTGCAGCTGATAGAAAATCAAGTTTAAACTTTGATGAAAAAGGGGAGGACCACAAATGTAAATTTTCATGTGCACAAGGTCACTGAGGTCACACATTTTTAAGTACTAGCCTGGTGCCTGGTATATAGGAGGGAACTGGGAGGTAATACAAATCTGATGAAGATCAGTCTGTACAAATGATTGCAGGCCTTTTTTTCTGATGATGGCAAAGGGGCCTTTATACCATATTTTTGGTAAAACTGCCATTTTCTCTACATTGGGAAAACAATACTGGGGTACATTGCTATTTAGGGGCAAATTGCATGAACTGAAAGAAATTTTCAGTGTTTCGACATCGTAACTATGTGGAAGACATCTATCAATGGCCCTTGATAAAGAATAAAAGAAAAATCACTTAAATTGTAATGGTATTATATATTTCACTCATCCAAGAGATGATCAGTAAGCCTTCATTCAGATGTTTTAGTCTATTTTTGTGAGGATACAGTGGTGTGGTGGTAACATACACAACTGCAGATCCAAAAGTTTTGGGTATGAACCCCATTGGGAGCAAGAATTTTTCATGACTTCCCAGGCACAAAGTGCTGGTTCAACCCAGGAACTATCAAGAGGAATCAGTTAAAAAAAAAAAGTATACTTTTCAAATATGATATGTTTTGGCACAAACTCTATGATTTTTAATTGATTATAAGTATGCTTGAGCACTTCCTGGGTGATAAGCGATGGGTACTTCCTTGTCTTGTGACACTTGGTTGTACTGGTATTGACTTTGTCTGGTTGGCAAATTTTCTCTTCCCTTCGAGACAGTTCATGGGGATTTGAGTTTAACTCATGTATATATATGCTGGTTAAATAAGACAGGGAAGTATTTAATGTTTTGAAGGGAATATTGAAGAAATTGTTTGTCAGCTATTGATTGGGAGGATACGAAATAGACTAATCCTTCCAACTATGTTATTTAACACCATGTTTAACAATTAAAGGCTCTCAATCAGACTGGAAAGGATTTTTATTCTGGGACAGTTTTACAGTCTTACCTTCGCTTCTAAAAGATAATGATGAGCAAGTTACTTATAGGTAATACTGACACTATTCAAATACCTTGCTAGGTTGACATGAATATTTGAGAAATGTAGAAATGTTAAACTTAACCCTTTCCCTCATAGAGGAAACCATGAAAAGACCTATGCAAACAGCATAAAACCAGATCAGCCTGCGAGTAACTCGCAGGCTGATCAGGTTTTATGCTGTTTGCTGCTCCTCAGTGGTCTGGAAATGAGGATTTTATAATTAAATTTGGTAAGGTTTAACTGTGGTTTTCTGCAGATCAGGCTTTATGTGGTACCTACTGAATGCATCAAAATGAGTCTATATGAGGGAAAGGGTTAAGGTAATCCACTCAATGAAATTGTGAACATGGTCCATCAAGTGATCATGGGAATCCTATAGTAAATGCAAGCCTTTATAGACATAGAGCAAAAGAGCCTGTAGCTCTAAGTTAATGGATGCTTGCATCTGCACTGAAGTCCTTTTAAGCATTTGAAGGTTCATGATCATAAATTAATGATGGGTTGATTACCTTAAAGAAAAAACACATAACAAGTGTAATATGTTTTATGCATAAAGAAAAGACATCTTAAACAAGACTTGTTACAATTTGTGAACCATGAGAGAAAATCCAAGATAAAATTTGGTACAATTTTTATTACTATTTGTGAACAATCAAAGGAAAAATCTTTAACAATATTTGGTGCAATTCGTGGCCCTTAAGAGTAAAGAGCCCAGAATAATATCAAGTGTAATTTTGATATGTATGTTTTGGAGATAAACAATCTTTTCCTGTGTAAATTAGTTTTCCCTACATTTATTCTAACTTCCTTGTGTAATTTTCTGCTCAGACTGTAGTGCAAACTGTAAGCCCTGAATTAACGTGTATTGACAGATATCCGTATCAATATTGATGTTTGGCATTGAAATGATCACGAGGGGAATTACTGTTCTTCTGTAATTACGCACACATTGGTAGGTCATTGGTGGTCAGTCATGCATTCATCAATAAATGTCCAGGTACTTGTGTATTGTATTGATAGAATAAGATTGCTTATGTTTACTTATGATATCAACATTAGGAAAAGAACATAGACAGGACAATATTTCCCTTTAGTTCCGTAGACTCTCTAAAAAAAAAAAAAAAATCTCAAAAAGAAGGTGAAAAAGGCATTTTCTGTCACTATGTTCATAACAGCTGCAGTTGAATCCCAGTAGGGTCATTTGAAATTTTCATAATTATGAGGAAGCTTTCTAGCTGGTTTGCAGTATGTCGGTTGTTCTACCATAGGTTGCCTCTGTGCACTTGGGGGTCTTCCCCCAAGCGTAATCAGCTGGACCAGTAACTTTAGGGGGTAAATTTACTACCTTTTACAGGTGGTTTCCCTTAGTCAAAGACTGACATTCTTACCAAAAATAACTACCTATTTTCCCATTGAAATAGATTGTATTTTTCTCAAAATTAATAATTCATAGAACTTTAATGAAATTTGTGTTATTCTTATGATTTAAATGTTGATTTGAAACCTTCTATGACATATACCAAGTCATTGTTTTATCAATTTAACCCTTTCCCTCATATAGACTCATTTTGAAGCACTCAATAGGTACCACATAAAGCCTGATCTGCAGAAAGCCAAACTCAAACCTTACCAAATTTAATTGTAATATCCTCATTACCAGACCACTGAGGAGCAGCAAACAGCATAAAACCTGATCAGCCTGCGAGTTACTCGCAGGCTGATCTGGTTTTATGCTGTTCGCATAGGTCTTTGTATGGTATCCTCTATGAGGGAAAGGGTTAAAACATTTTCTTTATCTAATTATTTATAATGCTTATTTTCCCAATATAAAAAAAGCCAAAGGTTGTAAAAAAAATATTAAAAAATCACTGTCAGGATCCCCTCTGACCGACGGCCAAATTGGTTGTTATATTGATTAATTATTAATGAAAACCCTCACTGTGTGCTATCACAGTGATGATGGTAAACACCAAAGCCAAAAAAAAAGTTCTGTTTCTGGTCTCCTGTCATCGACACTCTTTTTTCACTGCAGACCCTTAAGTTTTTTTTACATTTCTGCCTTTAAAAAATCTTTCCTTTACTTTTTTTAGCTCACCTGAGCACGTGTGCTCAGGATGAGCTTTTAGGATTGATGAATGTCCGTCGTCCGTCCGTCCGTCCGTCCGTCCGTCCGTCGTCCGTCGTCCACAATTTGTTTGTTTGCACTCTAGCATCTTCATTTTATGAGCAATTATCTTCAAACTTTAAAACAATGTTTATGACCATAAAATCTCGGCCAAGTTCGATTATGGCTGATATCGGAACATTAGGTCAAGAGTTATGCCCCTTTTAAAATTCAAAAAAGCCAGATTTCACATTGTTTACATTCTAGCATCTTCATCTTTTGAGCAATCCTCTTCAAACTTTATGGCAATGCTTATGACCATAAGGTCTCGATTGAGTTCGATTATGACTGAGATCAGTGGATTAGGTCAGGAGTTAAGCCCCTTTTAATATAAAAAAATGCCAGATTACACGTTGTTTACACTCTAGCATCTTCATCTTTTGAGCAATCATCTTCAAACTTTATTACAATATTTATGACCATAAGGTCTCGATTGAGTTCAATTAATGCTGAGATCCGTCAATTAGTTCAGAAGTTATGCCCCTTTTAATATTCAAAAAATGCCTGAAATCACTTTGTTTACACTCTGGCATCTTCATCTTTTGAGCAATCATCTTCAAACTTTATGACAATGCTTATGACCATAAGGTCTCGATTGAGTTCGATTATGGCTGAGATCCGTCAATTAGGTTTAGGAGTTATGCCCCTTTTAATAAAAAAAATTTACTTGTTTACTCTACACTTCTTTTTTTACAATCATCTTCAAACTTTATGACATTGTTAATGACCATAATGTCTCGATTGAGTTCAATTGTGGCTGAGATGGGTCATTTAGGTCAGGAGTTATGCCCCTTTTAATACAAAAAAATGCAAGATTTCACTTTGTTTATTCTCTACCAACTTCATTTTTTTAACAATCATTTTTAAACTTTAAGACAATGTTTATGCCCATAATCTCACAATCGGGTTCAATTATAACTGATATTGACTTGTAAATTTAGGAGTTATGCCCATTTCACCATAAAAAAAGCCAGATTTCACTTTTACACTCAAGCATCTTTATTTCTTAAGCAATCATCTTTCTCAGGTGAGCGACCAAGGGCCATCTTGGCCCTCTTGTTTTCTTTTCACATCATTCTGGGGGGGGGGGGGGGACAAAAAAACATCCTGACCTACCTACCCTCTATTTTTCTGGCTGGAGACCAGAAGTGGAACTTTTTTTTTTTTTTTTTTTGGCCTAACAATGGATCCACACTGTACTGCATGGTTACCTGTGTCATATGTGCATATGATGATACTTGGATGGTTTTCTATGTTATAATGTACATATGAGACAAACCATATTAGATAAATGATCTCCCAACACTTCCTATGAAATATTGATATGTCTGCTTATTGACAAGTTACAGACACATAACTGTGATGTTAGGATAATTTGTTTGTCCACCTCTCCATATCAAGTCTGGCTGTGAATATAAATCTGATTGTTTGAATGCAATATAGATTTTCCATCCCATTATGAGTGTTATTGTGACCTCCAATTTAGCAAGAAAACTTGTGTGCTTTCTAATGAATTGTCAGGCATGTACTTTGATAAATGTTTTATACAGAAAATATGAGAAGTGAGTGTTGTGTTGTGAAGTGGGAGGGGGGATGGGGTTGGTCAGTAATCATGAGGTTTTTAAATTTTGAACATTAGGAGACAAATGATGCCTTTCTATGACATACTTCAGTGATTTCTTTGTGAATATTCATGTACAAATTTATTACTTTATGAAAATTAAATGGCTGAACTTCAAAATGAGTTTTTCTTTGCCATGCAGACTAAACTTCAATATTGTATGTGCAAACAGTGGAGACCCTGATTAGATGGACAAAGTGTCAAAATGGGTCTACTGGTACTTTAAGCAAAGTGTTAATAAAATGTCACTTTTACCACTTCTGACAAACTAAATGCACTGGCATACCAGCGTATACCTGGATACATAGCTGATCATCTCAAGGTTCTTCCCACTTAATATTACTTATTCCTATACTTCATGAATATTCATGTACAAGTTTATGACTTGATGAAAATTAATTAATTGACCTTAAAATGGTTGCAAAACATATCTCTGATTTAATGCCTCCTTATCCACTTGCTCAAAAATGTTATTTCATTCAACAAATCCTTAGAACATGCCGGTACTCTGTTTTGGATATTGTGTCACTTAAAGTTTAAGGTTAAGTCTTAATTATTTCATATGTAAACAGGAAGTGTAATTTAGCATGTAGATTTTGGGCTCTAATCAACAGACAGTGCCAGAGTACATGGAATGGCTGCCTGATTTTTCTCTACAAATTGGAAGGGGTGGGTGCTTTTAATTGGGGTATACGGTACATATAGTTTATTACAGGGTTGGCTCAACCTTGGACCAAGCACATGTTGCCTTGGATGCATTGATAACAAGAAGCCAGAGTTTTAATCACTTAGACACCATTAAGCCTTTCACACAAAGAATAAAGTAATCCCACATCTATTGTGCTAAATTGGAATTGAAATGGGCTAAAATCAATATCAGAAATGTGAATTGCAGGCTATTGGCTATATAAATCTATTCATGAACAATGGAAGAAAACAAAGGACATGCCTTATGACAAAAGTCCATTTCACGCATTCTATAAAAATAATTAATTAGATTAGGAAAAAAGGATATGAAGTATTTTGTATATTCAAAGACTGGCTTTTTTATTTAAAATTTGAAAACCGTCTGCTTCTTATTGTAGGTTTATTACATGTACAGTGTAGATCTATTTTAACCCTTTCCCTCATATAGACTCATT
>CM037795.1:34090968-34140968 GCA_021229015.1 Solen grandis | reverse complement strand
TTTTATTTTTTTCTGCTTCACTCGGGTTAACAGATCAAGATTGGGACTTTCAGTTTCTTAAAAAAATAAAACGGGACTGCCGGCATTGGATAAAAGATTACCTCACTTCGTTGTCGACTGGAATATTTGGCTGTCTGTTTCGTGCAGGGAAGCATGTTTTCATTTATGGAAACTACTTATTTGTTTATATTTTATTATTTGGATAAATTTTATCCCAGAAAAATTATCCCATTAAAATTAGTCTGAGTTTCCGATACGTTCTGTAAAAACTTAGTCCCAACCAATGATGGGAGTTGTTGCATAACAATGTCATTCTGATCATCGCAAATGCCGATCGTCCTGGTCCATCTAATTCCCAAGATTTGTCATCAAGCGAAGTTACTGTTGCTGACCCTGATAGTCCTTTGGCTAAGAGAATAAAGACTTTTCCCAAGGGGCTTGCTGCAAACATGTCCCCTATTATTTCAAATGACCCCTATGTCAAATATTCGAGGAGACACATGCCCCCAAAAATAAAAATGTATATTTTAAAACCCTGTTGCCCCCACATGACCCAAATTTGAATTGTCCAAGACTTAATGAAACAAATTTGACAAAGTTTTTTTGAAGATTGGGCCAATAATGTGGCCTCTAGAGTGTTAAAAAGGTTTTTCAAATATTTGACCTTATGACCTACTTTTTGACCCCACATGACCCAATTTCAAATTTGTCCAAGATTTTATGGTGAGAAACATTCTGACCAAGTTTCATGAAGATATAGCCAAAACTGTGGCCTCTAGAGTATCAACAAGGTTTTTCTAAGATTTGACCTTGTGACCAACTTTTTCACCCCACATGACCCAAATTCGAACTTGTCCAAAATTTTATGGAGAGAAACATTCTGACCAAGTTTCATGAAGATTTTGCCAAAAATGTGGCCTCTAGAGTGTTAACAGGTTTTTATGTGGCCTCTAGAGTGTTAACGAGAGGGCCAAGATGGCCCTTGGTCGCTCACCTGAGAAAGATGATTCCTTAAGAAATAAAGATCCTAGAGTGTAAAAGTGAAATCTGACTTTTTTTTATGGTGAAATGGGCATAACTCCTAAATTTACAAGTCAATATCAGTTATAATTGAACCCGATTGCGAAATTATGGGCATAAACATTGTCTTAAAGTTTAACAAGAGGGCCAAGATGGCCCTAGATCGCTCACCTGAGAAAAGTATCATTCATTGCCTGTACAAAACAGATTGCTTTAGAATTAAGATGATGAGTGTGAAACCAATGTTCAGGAATTTTCTGACCCCATCACAAAAGATATCATCATGACAAACATTCTGCCAAAGTTTGAGGATGATTGGACCAAAATGTTGCCTCAGAGTATAAAAAGATTTTTCTAAGATTTGACCTACTGACCTACATTCTATCCAGCCCCACCCATTTTCAACTGGTTCGAGATATCATCATGACAAACAATCTGACCAGTTTGAGGAGATTGCATCAAAACTGTGGCCTTTTAGTGTGGTAAAACAAGATTTTTCTAAGATTTGACTATTGACTACTTTTCGGTCGCCAGCCCATTTTCGAAAGGGTTCAAGATATCATCAAGACAAACATTTTGACCAAGTTTGAGGAAGATTGGATTAAAATTGTTAGCCTCTAGTGTGTAAACAAGATTTTTCTAAGATTTGACCTATGACCTACTTTTTTGATCCAACCTGACCCATTTTCGAAAGGGTTCAAGATATCATCAAGACTAACATTCTGACCAAGTTTGAGGAAGATTGGATCAAATTGTGGCATCTAGTGAGTAACAAGATTTTTCTAAGATTTGACCTACTGACCTACTTTTTGATCCAACCTGACCCATTTTCGAAAGGGTTAAGATATCACCAAGACAAACATTCTGACCAAGTTTGAGGAAGATTGAATCAAAATTGTGGCCTCTAGTGTGTAAACAAGATTTTTCTAAGATTTGACTACTGACCTACTTTTTGATCCAACCTGACCAATTTCGAAAGGGTTCAAGATATCATCAAGACAAACATTCTGACCAGTTTGAGAAGATTGGATCAAAATTGTGGCTCTAGTGTGTAAAATCAAAATTGTTGAAGGACTACAAGATTTTTCTAAGATTTGACCTATGACCTACTTTTTGATCCAACCTGACCCATTTTCGAAAGGGTTCAAGATATCATCAAGACAAACATTCTGACCAAGTTTGAGGAAGATTGGATCAAAATTGTGGCCTCTAGTGTGTAAACAAGATTTTTCTAAGATTTGACCTACTGACCTATTTTGATCCGACTGACCCATTTTCGAAAGGGTTTCAAGATATCATCAAGACTAACATTCTGACCAAGTTTGAGGAAGATTGGATCAAAAATTGTGGCCTTAGTGTGTAAACATCAAATTGTTGAAGGACTACAAGATTTTCTAAGATTTGACCTACTGACCTACTTTTGATCAACTGACCATTTTCGAAAAGGGTTCAAGATATCATCAAGACAAACATTCTGACCAAGTTTGAGGAAGATTTGGATCAAAATTGTGGCCTCTAGTGTGTAAACAAGATTTTTCTAAGATTTGACTACTGACCTACTTTTTGATCCGACCTGACCCATTTTTCGAAAGGGTTCAAGATATTCATCAAGACTAACATTCTGACAAGTTTGAGGAAGATTGGATCAAAATTGTGGCCTCTAGTGTGTAAACATCAAATTGTTGACGGACGACGGACGACGGCCGACGGACAATCAAGTATCCCAAAAGCTCAGGTGAGCTAAAAATGATTGTTAAAAAATGAAGATGGTAGAGAAAAAACAAAGCGAAATCTTGCATTTTTTGTATTAAAAGGGGCATAACTCCTGACCTAAATGACCCATCTCAGCCACAATTGAACTCAATCGAGACATTATGGTCATTAACAATGTCATAAAGTTTGAAGATGATTGCTGAAAAAAGGAAAATGCTAGAGAGTAAACAACGTGAAATATGGCTTTTTTTTATATTAAAAGGGGCATAACTCCTGACCTAATTGACGGATCTCAGCCATAATCGAACTCAATCGAGACCTTATGGTCATAAGCATTGCCATAAAGTTTGAAGAGATTGCTCAAAAGATGAAGATGCTAGAGTGTAAACAACTTGAAATATGGCATTTTTTGAATATTAAAAGGGGTATAACTCCTGACCTAATTGATGAATCTCAGCCATAATCGAACTCAATCGAGACCTTATGGTCATAAGCATTGCCATAAAGTTTGAAGAGGATTGCTCAAAAGATGAAGATGCTAGAGTGTAAACAACTTGAAATATGGCATTTTTTGAATATTAAAAGGGGCATAACTCCTGACCTAATTGACGGATCTCAGCCATAATCGAACTCAATCGAGACCTTATGGTCATAAGCATTGTCATAAAGTTTGAAGATGATTGCTCAAAAGATGAAGATGCTAGAGAGTAAACAAAGTGATTTCTGGCATTTCTTGAATATTAAAAGGGGCATAACTTCTGAACTAATTGACGGATCTCAGCATTAATCGAACTCAATCGGGACCTTATGGTCATAAACATTGTAATAAAGTTTGAAGATGATTGCTCAAAAGATAAAGATGCTAGAGTGTAAACAACGTGAAATCTGGCTTTTTTTTTATATATTGAAAGGGGCTTTTATCCTGACCTAATCAACTGATCTCAGTCATAATCAAACTCAATCGAGACATTATGGTCATAAGCATTGCCATAAAGTTTGAAGATGATTGCTCAAAAGATGAAGATGCTAGAGTGTAAACAAAGTGAAATATGGCATTTTTTGAATATTAAAAGGGGTATAACTCCTGACCTAATTGGCAGATATCAGCCATAATCGAACTTGGCCGTGATTTTGGTTATAAACATTGATATAAAGTTTGAAGATAATTGCTCATGAAATGAAGATGCTAGAGTGCAAATAATGTGAAATCTGGCTTTTTGAATTTTAAAAGGGGCATAACTCTGACTAATGTTCCGATATCAGCCATAATCGAACTTGGCCGAGATTTTATGGCTATAAAAATTGTTTTTAAGTTTGAAGATAATTGCTTATAAAATGAAGATGCTAGAGTGCAAACGAAACCAATTGTGGACGACGGACGGAGGACGACGGACATTCATCGATCCTAAAAGCTCATCCTGAGCACAGTGCTCAGGTGAGCTAACAAGGTTTTACTAAGATTTGACCTAAAAAATGACCTACTTTTTGACCCACATGACCCAAATTCGAACTTGTACAAGATTTTATGGAGAGAAATATTCTGACCAGGTTTCATGAAGATTGGGCCAAAATGTGGCCTCTAGAGTGCTAACAAGTTTTTTCTAAGATTTGACCTAATTACCTACTTTTTGACCCCACATTACCCAAAATCGAACTTGCCCAAGATTTTATGGAAAGAAACATTCTGACTTAGTTTCATGAAGATTGGGCCAAAAATGTGGCCTCTAGAGTTTTAACAAGCCAAATTTTTGACGACGCACGTCGCACGCCTGACGAAGGGCGATCACAAAAGCTCACATTGAGCACGTTGTGCTCAGGTGAGCTAAAATCAATGAACCGGAAAATCGCCACTTCATGCACATCTACCCAGTATAGTATGACATTGACCAAGTTTTGAAAAGATTCATTCAGAAATATAGGAGGAGTTGCGTTCACAAGGCTGCAATATCAATCAGCTACAGAGACAAAGTTTCAAGGGACACAAATCTTGTAAAAATCAAAGAACCATAAAATTGCCACTTCATGCACATCTACCTTATAGAAATGACATTGACCAAGTTTTGAAAGATTTATTCAGAAATGTAGGAGGAGTTGTGTTCACAAGGCTGCAATATCATTCAGCTACAGAGACTAAGTTTCAAGGGATATAAATCTTGTAAAAATCAATGAACTGAAAAATTGCCACTTCATGCACATTTACCAATTTTAGTAATGACATTGACCAAGTTTTGAAAGATTCATCAGAATATAGGAGGAGTTGTGTTCACAAGGCTGCAATTCATTCAGCTACAACAGAGCTAAGTTTCAAGGGACACAAATCTTGTAAAAATCAATGAACCGGAAAATCGCCACTTCATGCACATCTACCCATTATAGTTATGACATTGACCAAGTGTTGAAAAGATTCATTTGGAAATGTAGGAGTTGCGTTCACAAGGCTGCAATATCAATCAGCTACAGACTAAGTTTCAAGGGACACAAATCTTGTAAAAATCAATGAACCGGAAAATCGCCACTTCATGCACATCTTCCCATTATAGTTATGACATTGACCAAGTTTTGAAAAGATTCATTCAGAAATGTAGGAGGAGTTGCGTTCACAAGGCTGCAATATCATTCAGCTACAGAGACTAAGTTTCAAGGGACACAAATCTTGTAAAAAATCAATGAACCGGAAAATCACACTTCATGCACATCTACCTTATAGTAATGACAATTGACCAAGTTTTGAAAAGATTCATTCAGAAATGTAGGAGGAGTTGCATTCACAAGATATGGATGTACGGACGGACGGAGAAGATGACGCCAATATACGACCGCCTCCATTGATTGGATCAATTGATATGCCTGCGACTGACTCCACCTTTTTATTGATACCTTATCAGTGATCACAGATGGTATTTCATAACTAATATACTGTGTAGTATAGTAGAGAGTGTACATGGCTTGTTGACACCGGGCAACCAGACACAGGAAATGGCAGTAGCCGGCGGGCTACTAACGTAGAAAAGTTGGTAGCTGACCAACAAATTTGGTAGCCCACGGGGGGTCCGGCAAAGGTTTGTTGGACACTGCTGCCATAATATTTATATAGCTATATACATGTATGATGTTTGACTTCATAATGTGGGCATGTCACAAATTGGTCCAGATCTTGGTAAAAATATAACTGCAAGTTTATTTGAAAATCCTGCAATCCATGTCTAAATACAGCCAGACAAGCAAATGACCTTTGATCCTGTGCAACCATGACCTTGGAGCTGCACACCTAACTCTTGCATGTGACACTTACTTATACCAAAAGCTGCAGTGCTGACGCGACACCAGGGCGACTACAATAGCTCTCATATTCTTCGAATAGTCGACCAGAAATCAGACACTTGAAAGGCCAAAAAAAAGTTGAGTGCAGCAATTTTTGTGAGTCCATTTTCGTGAGTCGGTCAGTTAACTCCAAACAAAGAATTTTTTAAGGTCAGCCCAGAAAAGCAAAACCAACTCCTTGAACCTTGACTGCTAAGTGTGACTAGACCTTTGAGCTTAGGAAACAAACTCTTCTGCACACACTTCACCTCAATGAGGTTAATATAACTGCCAAGTTATTTGAAAATCCTGTGAACTTTGATCATGTCTAAGTCACAGCCCAAAAATGCAAAACCAATTTCCTGAACCTTGACTGCTAAATGTGACCTAGACATTGAACTAGGGACCAAACTGCATGAGACTTCTGCATGAGACCTTACTGATGTTAATATAACTGCCAAGTTTTTGGAAATGCTGCGACTGATGTTTATTTAGTTACAGCCGGACAAGCTACATGGCCTTTGATCTCTAAGTATGACTTTGACCTTTGAGTAACAAATCTGGCTCTTGCACGCACACACTATCTTACTTAGCTTGACATGTGTGTCAAGTTATTTGAGAATTCCTTAATTCATGGCGAAGTAACACCCCAGACAAGGAAAAATAAATACATTTTTGACCTTACAATTCCGGTATGACCCTGGGCTTTGAGCTACGATTCTGGTTCTTGTGCGCTACATACCGTCTCACATAGCTTGACAACTGGTTTAAACTATTTGAGAATCCCTCACAGTGATTCAGATTGGACCCACTTTCCTTAGGACAGTTGTCCTAAATGGTCAGTTTTTTTTAAGTCATTTGTCTAAATTACAAGAAAAACTTCGACAAATTTGTTATAGCAAAATGATTTATAAGACATTAATGACACTTTCAAGTTTACTTTATTTATTCATATTTTTTTGTTGAAATATATCATTCAATATTGTTTCAGAACTTCAGTCAGTTAAATAATTCCTAGGTAAATAGTTGTTATGACTATCTTTGATTACCTTGTTCTCATATAGGAATGAAATAAATAATTGTTATTCAAGTTAGTATCTGGAGGGATGCATTTCTTCAGCATGAAATTAGTGTCACAAAGAGAACCAACCCAACCCTTAAGCATAAAAATCTTACAAATAAAAGCAAATATATACATGTATATATATTTTTCAGTTTTATTTAACTCAAGAAAACAGCATGTAATAATAAATTATTTAACTTTAATGGAAATGTGAGATCATTCATACTTCTGGGATTTGGAAGATGATGAGTGAAAGAAAGACTGGACATATATAGGAGATTTTGATTGTTTATCAAATTGAATAAAATGAATTGTAATTATATGTTTTTTTTTAATCAAATTCTAAGGCGAATTCAGCAAAATCTGAAATAGAGTCAGATGATTTTCCCTTTTGCGACAGTCGTGTTCTTATAAATGTCTAATTTGAAAGTGCTGACAAATTAGTTACAAGTTATATATTTTTTTCCCCCCAAAAATAATCGACATCCTTTGATTCCCATCATCTTTTTTTTCACCCTCATTTACAGTTTCTTGCCCAAATTTTAAAAAGGCCTGTTTATTTCTTGAAACTCATCGATTTCCCCGGTTTTTAAAGACACTTGTTTAGACAATCAAATGCCCACATCTTGTGGCAAAAGATTTATGGTATCTGACAATTCTATTGTTTTTATTGTTTAAAAAAAAGCACGAGAAGAATAAATTTCATAGGTAATTTTCCTGGATAAAATTTAAAATAGCATAAAAAAAAAAAGAAAAAACCGACATGCATCATTCTATTTTTTTTTGTCCGTTTTTTATTGTATTGTATTTAATTTTTTTAAAAATATGTAATTTTGAAAAGAAACATACGTTACTAAAAATGTGGAAAATATCATCTTTTCCCATGGTCGAAAAATTTCACAATACGAGTCCCGAACACGCATACAAAAAGGGACTGAAGTAACAAGACTTCAGAGGAAGCAAACCCCGACTATTCGAAAAGCTTTTTGGTAAATCAAAAGAAATCTATTTAAATTCTTCCTTCATAGTAAAAGTAAACAAAGCTGTCGGGGCAGCACCCGACTATTCAAAATGCTTGTTGGTAAATCAATGAAACTATTTTAAATTTTTTCCTTCATAGTAAAGTAAACAAGAGGCCCTGTGGCCTAAAGCTACCCGAGATAAAAGGTTTACCCGGGAAATCTGTACCAAAATTTTTTTTAAAAAACTGGGGCCCCCGGGTTTTTAAGAAAGATATTTTTTTAAATTTTAATTTTTTTTTTTTTTGTTGCCATGGGAACAAGGTTTATAGGATCAAATTTTTTTAGGAATTTTTTGGAAAGGGTTTACCCGGATATTCCCAAATTTAACAAACTTTCCAGGGGTTTAAAGGGGGTTTTAAAGTTTTCCCTAATACAAAAAACAAATACCCCCCCGGCGGCCATGTTTTTTTATGGTCGGAATTTTTAGCAATTTTTAGAGGTTGCCCCGGAAATCTGTACCAATTTTTTTTAAAATTTCCATAGTTTTGAAAGTGATTTTAAGTTTATTTTTTTTTCTTTTTGTAGCCCTGGAACCCGATTTACATGGTCAAGTTTTTTTAGAACTTTTTTAAAGGTTTTCCCCAAGGGTCCCCCCAAATTTAATAAATTTGTCATGGTTTCAAGGGAAAATTTTTAAAAAGGGTTTTCTATAAATAAAGGAAAAAAAGCCCCCCCCTGGGGCCAGTTTTTTTTTTAATGGAATAATTTTGCAAAATTTGGGAAGGTTTACCAAGGGAAAAAAATTACCCAAATTTTTTAAAAAACGGCCCTAGTTTTAAAAGAGATTTTAAATTTTTTTTTTTTTTTTTTTTGTTGCCATGGAACCAAGTTTCAGGATCAAATTTTTTTAAAATTTTGTGAAGTTGACCCCAAGGGTCATCCCGAAAATTTTAAACAAATTTTCGTGGTTTCAGAGGAGATTTTTTTTAAGGTTTCCCTTTTACTAAAGGAAATAAGCCCCCCCCGGGGGCCCGTTTTTTTTCAGATCGAAAATTTTGCAATTTTTGGGAGAGGGTTGAATCAAGGAAAAATATACCAATTTTTTTTAAAATTGGCCTATTTTAAGAAAAAGATTTTTTAAATTTTTATTTTTTTTTTTTTTGTTGCCCGGAACGAGTTTACAATCAATTTATTTTGAAATTTTTGAAGGTTTACCAAGGTTTCCCGACAAGTTAAACAAATTTGTCCCGGGTTTTTAGAGGGTGTTGTTTAAAGGTTTCTATAACAAAAAGGGAAAAAAGCCCCCCCCCGGGGGCCCCGTTTTTTTAAAAGGCGGGGAAAATTTTGAACTTTTGGAGGGTGACCCCAAGGAAAATTTAACCGAACGCTGTTTTCACAAAACGAAAAATTTCGCGGACAATTTTCAAGATGGGGGGAGCCTTTGTTTTTTTTAAAGTCTCGTTAAAAGTATAAAAAAAAAGACAAATAAATAAAATTGAACGATTTTCAAATCAGCATCAGGGGGAGAGCCCCCCTCCACCCTTGAGGTTGGAGACCGGGTGGGGGACCGGATCTACCCGGGGGGACATTTCCTTGCGAACTCGACCCCCCCGTGCATTTACTTGTACAGTTTGGGAAATGATTATGTGAATTTTTGCTTAATATGACCTTTTTGACTGCGACTGCCGACGTAAATATCAAGACTAGTATTTGTGTTTTTGGTCAAAATAATATGTCTAAAAAACCAAAGAAAAAAAAATTTTTGGCCCAACCGGAATCGAAACCAAGACTTGACACACATCATGTCGCAAAAGAGATATCCAACAGAAAGGGCTTTTTGAAGTGGCTATATTACTACAGTGATACATGACTACCTTTTCCCCTCCCCTTTTTGGGAGCCAGACATCAACACACATCCTTGCTGTTTCAGCCCTTACAGCTCCCCTGGTAGCCTTTTTCCCACACACCGTTTAAACCCACGCCATTAAAGAAAAGGGAAGGAAAAAACCTTTAGGCCAAAACCCGGAATCGAACCAGTACAAAAAGAACCTATCCCAACACTGGGCGTTTGAAGTGACTATACCCCAACACTACACCTTTTCCCTTTTACCTTTTGGAGCGGGACATCAACTGACACCCTTGCAGTTCTAGCTGTTACCGCACCCGGTGGCATATCCCACACACCATATTACCCGTCGCCCATTGAAGTAACTGAAGGAAAAAAACCCTTTTGGGCCCCCAATGGAACGAACCCTGTCCCTTTTGGGCCTAAAAACCAAGATTTTAAATGTATATCTATTTTTTCAGATACAAAGCTTAAATGTGGGGTTTGGGGCCAGCCCAAACGGGGGGGGGATTGATCCCAACAACAACCAAACACAAAATGCCTTCACCTTTCTCAAAACCCCCCGCAGTATGCATCAACCCTAAGTCCAGGTAGATGAGTAAGATTCCTCAAAATTTTAATTGTTATTCCAAACTTTTTGAACAGTGATCTTTTTTTTAAATTATTTAAATTTTCTGTGGGGTCCCGTTTCCATATATATGCTTCATTCAAATAAAGTACTTCCATTCAAGCTGGTTTTTGCCACAGCAGCTGAAAAAAAAAGGTGTACTTTGAAATTTAAAAATAATTCCTTTGTTTTTCCTGGTTCAGGCCCCTCTTCCAATTACATCAGAAAAAGGATTCTAGGAATTTTAAAACTTCCCTGACTTGAAATTTTTGACAAATATTCGTTGGGCCTTTTAAAACTTTCGGCCATGTTGAAAGTCAAAGTCAATATGTTTAGTAAAGGGAAAAGGGGTCCGAAGTCAATATTTTTGTAGGAAGGATATAGGGAAAACATAGTCCATTTTTTAAAATGTTGCCAAAATGAAAAGAGTCCCTGTTTAAAATTTTAAAAACTGCACAACTTTTTCAGTGAAATTGTTGACAATTTCTTTATAAATAATGTAGCAAAAAAAAATTTAAATTCATATTCAAGTATGCAAAAAATAATTGAAGCATGCTTTAAAAAAACTTTTTCATTGTAGAGAAAAAAAAAAACCCCAAAGGATGTTTGTTTAACAAATGGCGACACACTCGAAAAAAGTTTTTGGGGATTCACTCCGATACGGGTATTAAAACAAGCCAGAAATTTGGGGCCTATTTTTAAATAAAAAACTTAACAGCTCTGGCTGTTCTGACACCTGCCAAGAGTGTTTGTGTCATTCCAGTAATCAAAAAAAATTTTATTCAACGAAGCCATTTATTTTGTTCAACATTTTAAAATTGACCCCAAAAACAAAAACAAATTTGTCATCAGTTTTTGAAAATATCAAAAACACAATCCCTTCTAAATATTCAGTTTGACTGAAAAAAATTTCAAAACTTTCCCAAGAGATTGTGCACGGAGTAAAAAGCTTTTTACCCCATTCAGAGGTCCGTTTTCAAGTCCCACCATATACCTTTTTTTAAAGACAAACATTGAAACCCATATCATGCTGATTTTTAATTTTTTAATATATTTTAGAGCATTAAAATTTTTTTAAAGACATACATATGATATTGCAGGGAAGACAATGGTATTCGACCCAATTTTTCCACTGGGTGACACTGAGGGGGCTATACAGATAAATCAACGCTTGAAGGGAAAAATTTCGGTATTGTTAGACCAATAGCTACTTGCCTGAGCGGGAAAGGGAATTGTAACCAAAATGCACTCAAAGTTAAAAAAAAAAAGTGAAATATTATATTTACAAAGGTGCACATTGAAAAATGATAAAACAGTCTCAATTATGTTGATGTTAAATTGGGCATTTGCCCTTTTAGCAGTGGGTTTTTTTATTTCCCTTTTATCCCCAGGGTTTTTTTTTCCTCTAGTCAGTGTTTTTAGCTCACCGGCACAACGGCTCAAGGGGAGCTTTTTTTGGGTCGCCTTTTTTCCGTCGTCCCCGGGGCTCCGTCCCTCTCACAATTTGCTTTAAACGACATCTCCCCCGAACCACAAGGGATTTGACCAAACTTCACGAAATCATCCTTATGATGCCCTCTATCAAAGTTGTACAAATTATTCAGATTGGTTTTAAAAAGTGGTCACAGACTAAAAATAGTTTTTAAAAAAGCATCTAAAAAAATTCTCGCAAAAAAGCAAGCCTAGAGCTTAGATATTTTTTATGTAGGGCATCTTATGGGGCCCCTACCAAGTTGTACAAATCATAGCCCCATGGTGAAAAAAGCCCCTCAAAAGTATCACTCATTTAATAGACTTTAAAAAAATATTTTAAAACTCTTTTTTGAATCCAAAGGCCAGAGATAATATTTGGTATGTAGCATCATCTAATGGGCCTTTTTCCAAGATTGTTCAAATCATAGCCCTACGGTGATTTTGACCCCCTAACAGGAGTCACCATTTTTACATAGAGTTATAAAGGAAATTTAAAAAAAATCTTCTATAATTCATAGGGGCCCAAGGGTTAAATTTTGGTATGTTGCATCATCTAAAGGGTCTTTACCCGGTTGTTTACATCATACCTCAGTGATAAGTCCCTTCAACAGAGTCACTCATTTTACATAAGTTATATAAATAAAATTTAAATTCTTCTCTTATAAAACCATAATGCCTAAGCTTAGATATTTGTTATGTACCCATCTAATGGCCTTTTCCCAAATTTGTTTAATCTAGCCCTACTGTGATAAATACCCCCCCACCAAAATTTTTTTTTTATATATTTGATATGAAGTATTTCCCTGTAAAGAAAGTGAAGTTGGATTACAACGAATTTTTTTTTTTTTTTAAATTTTAAACCTTAAAACAGTTTTAAACAATGGGACCGGGGAGCGATTCAGGGGCCACATCCCCTGTTATAGTCTAGTCGAACAATTCATATACTTCCATTGATCGTGACAATTTTTTTAGTTAAGGAAAATTGTTTTGTTTAAAATTTATCCCCAAAATTTTAAAACTTTCTGTATTGTTAAAACACTGTAAACCACAGGCAGTTTTCAACGAATATTTAAAAAGAATAAGTTTTTGGTTTTGTTTTAAATTTAAAAACAAAATCTTGTCGGCTTTTTTACATTGTTATTTTTTCTCAAATTTAATAAAAAACTGTGGAAAAAAAAAAATTTTTTAAAAATGGGCAAATGATAAACCCTTTTTAAAAAATAATCAAAATTCCATTTAAAAAATCAAAAAATGTATAAAAATCCAAACTTTGATACCAACTTAAAGATAGAACTGAAACTTCAAAAAATTTTTTTTTGTTTTATACAACAAAAAAAGGTTTTTAGATAAAAAGATTTGTTTTATTTACATTTTAAAAAGAGACCCCCCACACTTTTTAAAAGGCTTGGGGACGTCTGGGAAAAGAATTGTAAAAGGCAATGTTGGGAACACCCACACAGGTTTTTGAATACGCTTGTGACACTTAACTTTAAAGTAAAGGTGAATAATTAAAAAATTTTTTACAGGTTTAAAAAACAGAAGATGAAAGCACACCAACACCAGCAATATACAAAACTTTATACCAGCGTGTTTGGGGCTCTACATAGTCACTGAAATTTCTTTTCCGTGCCTAAAAGCTTTAAAGTTTTTTATGAAAACCCTTCACAATTTTTTCACTTTTTTATAAAAAAAGTGATTGCATACATTTTAACAGAAAAGTTTACAAGCTGGTTTGCCCTGCAAGTTTTTTGACTATTAAAACACTACAAAAACATAGGGGATCACAAACATGCATATAAAAAAGAAGAATTGAGTACAAAACAAATGCAGAATTTGGGTTTAAAAATTTTTATTCAACGCTTTCAAAGCCTATTTTAGTATCCATTGCTTTCACTTAAATGAAACTTCCACAAAATCTACATGATACCATCGGAAAATTTTTGAAAAAATGATTAATACATTTAACAAGTGTTTTAAAATATTTTGCCGTGCGAGTTTTTAGGACTATTAAAAGCATACAAAAGTATAGAAGCTCTAATCATGCATTTACAGAATGATTTTAATAAACATCTTTTTAAAAAAGACAGCTTTTTTTTGCCTTTTAAAAAACAGAACTATTTTACAACAGGGAGTATGGGGTACAAAACAAAATGTGCACAACTTCAAAACATACATTTTTATAAAGGTTTTAAAAAAAAAAAAAAAATATGGAAAAACCATCTTTTTTTTTATTCTTTTTTCTTGAGCCATTTTTCGACATCTTTTTCTTTTTTTTATTCCCTCCTCCTGGCGCTTATTTTTGAAAAAATTTTCCCCTAAAACAAAAAAAAAAAAACTCTGGCCTTACTGGACAAAAGCACAAAAACCTGTGCATGCAAAACTTAAAACCAAAAAAACCATGTTTAAAAAAGGGGCCCTAATTTCTCCCCAAAAGTTATCCTCCTTTTTTGATGCCCCTTTAAGACACAAACCCTTTAAATTTTTAGTCAATTCCACAACAATTTCTTAGATATAACTGGGTAGTACTTTAATGCAAACTTTAAAAACCCAAAACTAAGTTTAAAAGGGGTCATAATTTTTTTTTATTCCATCAAGTGTTTTCTTTCCTTTTAGTATATACCCCAAACATATTAAAAAATTTTCAAACAATTCCCCTGCCTGGACTCTGAGATAAAAGCTAAAGTACCTTTGCATGCAAAACTTTTAAACCAAAAGTCTAATTAAAAAAGGGGCCATAACTTGTAAATATTCCATCAAAAGTTTTCAAAATTTATAGTATGATACCCCCAAGCAATTAAAGAGTTTCAAATCAGCATGAAAAAAACTTGCTGCCAAAAATTTTAAACCCAAAATTTTTCAGTTAAAAAGGGGAATAATTTTAAAAATATTCCATTAAGAGTTTTCTACCATGAATGTATGATCCCCTAAATGTATTAAAAATGCTCAATTTTAACCCCAAAACCTGGATACTGAGATTTAGCATAAAAAGTACCTGCATGCAAAAATTTAACCAAAATTTTCTAAGTTAAAAAGGGCCATAATTTGTAATATATTCCATCAAGATTTATCAAACCTTTTGGTTTTTAATGATGCCCCTAAACAAAACCCAATAAATTTTAAAAAGCCCAATCCCAAAGGGGGGTTTATTGAGATACAAACTAGATAGTAGCTTGCATGCAAAATTTAAACCCAAAATTTTTCTATTCAGGCAAAACTTTAACCAAATTTCTAATTTAAAAAAAGGGGCCAAAATTCATATTAAATTCAGTCAAGAGTTTCTACCTTGGTTGTCTAATGCCCCTGAACATATTTATAAATTTTCAAATCAATACCATAAAGGGGTTATTGAGATAAAGATTGATATAATTTGCACGCAAAACTTTAACCAAAAGCTGCAACGCCAACGCCGACGCCGACCCCGGGACGCCGGGGTGACTAAAATAGCTCTCATATTCTCGAATATCGAGAAAAAAAATAAATTTCTAACGTAATTTTTTTTCAAACAAATCTTTTTTAAACATGATTAAATTTCAACAGCAAAAATGCTTTTTATTTTTTTTTTGCCGAAAAGGGAACTTTTATGCTGTTAAAAACCGACAGCAAAAATTTTAAAATTCTCCATGAAGTTACGGGTATTTGAGTAAAAATGCGTCTGTATGAAGCAACAAGTAAAGCGTCAGAATGAGTCTCTAGATGAAGAAAAGGGGTTAAATTTGTCAAATTTTTAAACCGTCCATACAGAAATTTGTGGGCCCACATTGCCCTGATTATCAGTATTTTTATCGGCCCGATGGGCTATTTGAGTTTTTTTTTCCGGTCATCTAGGGCCCCGGGCTGAAGGGCCGATCCAATCTAATCTCTGCTCCATCCATGGAAAGTAACAGCCCTGACAAGCCAAAAAAAAAAATCATTTTTGAATCTTTGACCACAAATTATACCTTGACCTTTGAGCTACGAATCTTGGACTTTTACCCTGACACACAAAACTAACTTTGAAATTTACATTTTGTGTTTAAGTAAACTGAGAAAATTTCCCCCATCCATGGCAAAGAACAGCCTGGACAAGCAAAATTAAACTCGTTTTTGACCTTTGACCTCAAGTTATGACCTTGGGCCTTTTTACTACTAATCGGATCTTGTCATGACCACTGTCTCACTTAGCTTGACATTTGTGTCAAGTTAATTGGGAATCCCTCCATTTTAAGGGCCCAAAATTAAATCCCGGACACAAATTTAAAAATTAGGGGAACACTTTCATACACCCAAATCGCCATTTTGGCAACTAAGTAACTGAGCTCAATGAAGCGGGCTTGGGCTAAAAAGGTTTCCTTTTACTTATAAGCAACAACTTGTAATATTTGATACAAAAGAGATACTTCAAGTTTCAATGAAAAAAAGAATTTATGACCTTAACCTTGAACTTTGAGTTACAGACCCCCAAAAACAATAGGGTTCTTCTACTAGTCCCTAATTACTATTGAAAAATGTTTGAGACCTAGGGGTCAAAATTTGATTTTGATAATGAGTCCCGACAATGCTTTAAATTTTCAGTGTTTTTGAGAATTTAATTTTTTAAACCTATGACCTTAAACCCTTTTAGGTACAACTCCCAAAATCAATAGGGGGCTTCTACTAGTTTGAGATCTCAGGGTCAAATAGAACTAAGTCATCACTCAGACAAGACTTTCATATAATCAAAGCGCTGAAGGCACTGAAGTTGTGTGTGTCTCAAGTGGAAGAGGGTTTTAATGAGCTGCAGATATGCAGTGTAACTTAGTTTTTGGTCGAATATCAAACTTATATTCATAATAATAAACGATTGATTATTGTAGGCTATAGAAATAGGGAGAGTAGAAATGGAGATGTGCCAATTGTTAACAGTCTGATGAAACAAATGGTGCATTCATCTTTAATTTCTTGTAATGACCATGTTAAGGCAACGTAAAGCTGGGTTATTGGCAATGCGCGTAAATTTGACCAACGTTTATTAAAGTTACTTTAATAAACAAAAGAAATGCAACAATACTGCTCTCTTGCACTATCAGCGCTTTGATTTGTACTACCAAGCAACTGGCACAGTTTCTATATATATAGATGCAAATCAGAGGCTCCATAGTGCACCCTTAATAACTTCTGATAGCAGATATATACAGGTATCAGTCATTCCATAGAGCAACAAACAACCCCTGGAGGTATTTTGATGTATCTGAGATAGCCTGATGCAATAATTAGTAATTAGGGGGATTTTTTTGGAATTCAAGCTTTCGTATTCTAATGGACTAACCATCCAAATTCAGGCACGACCACCTTTTATAAAAAGAAACTATACTCCTCCCGGAAAGGTGAAAGTTACGCAACATCACGGGGAAAATAGTTCTTTTATTATGACAGCAATATTGTTTCCCATAAAAAAGATCTTTTACCAAATTATTTTCCATCATTTAACTGAATCTCAGCATACTTTTTGAGAATTCTTTTCAATCTTTTCGATCATTCAACAAAATTAAATTTTACTCTTTTAAAATGTAGAAATTGGACCCTAAAAATGAGGTACACAGTTAAGTGACTACCCACACAACAAAAAATCAAGCTTCAGATTTATGGGCGCCCGGCCCATTGCGCTGATTTAAAAATAGGCGCACAACTTTCAAGAACAAATGGGCCTGTTTGGCACGTCCTTTTCCCCGGGAAAAAATCTTACCTGATGAAAATATTTTTAATTTTCCTCATTGAACTTTGAAAAACAATTTCACAACCCTCAAAATGAAGTACGCGTAATGTTTTTCATTCGATAAATTTTTGGGCCCTTAACGCTTTGTGGGTAAAATCTGAATTTCCAATTGATCCCCTTTAACCGTTGCGAGTCAATTTCTTCGAAAACAGATATTTCGATTATTTTTTTTAAAAAAAAAGGGAGACAAGAAACAAAGTGGGCCCCAAACAAACCCGTCAAACAAATGGAAAGTTTATTAGGTTTTCGCACCTCGCATGCGAAAACCTATTGTTCTTCTTTTTTTTATTTTTTTAGGGTTTCGCATCGTTTCGAAAACCTATTGTTCTTCTTCTTTTTATTTTTATTTGGGTTTTTCGCATCGCGGGGGCAAAAAACCTATTGTTTTTCTTCTTTTTTTTTTTTTTTTTTTTTTTTTTATTATTTTTTTTTCCTTCTTTTTTTTTGGTGAAGGGAAATATCAACAAGATAGGAAACATCACAGTTCTGTTTTTTTTACCTTTTTTTTTGGTCCTAGGATCAAAATTGATCCTAACGCCCCGAAAAAATTTTTTTTTTTGGGTCAAATTTTTTCCCCCGCAAGGGGGCGTTTTGTAAAATTTACTAAGGGCTAATAACTCGTTATTTGAAGTCCAAATAAAATTTGCGGTTTTTTTGCTTTGCGTTCCCCTTTGTCATTTTTCCCTTAATAAAAAATAAATATTTTTTTCAAAAAGTTGCGTAAAATAAAACCTTTCGTGTTTACGGGAAGGTTTGAATGTTCGGAACTCAAAAAAAACTGTGAAATGGGGGTTAGTCGCAAAAAAATTTACCCCACGTCTTTCGGAAATGAGATAGGAGAATTTTTTTTTGTTGAAATATGTTTTCGAAAAGACAAAAAACGCAAAAATTTATATAGTGGGCGTTTTTGAGAAATGCTTTGGTTTGCCCAAACGAAATGCGGTCAAATTTTCCCAAATATTTTCGAAAAGTCAACTTTTTCAAACATACTTTTAATGTTATTTGCAGCCCTGACTTTTTTTTTTAATTCAATCTTCATCATTTTTTCACTGTTAATGCAGTTTTATAAAACAAAAAAAATTTCCAAAAAAAAAAAATCGGCCATAATACCCAAAGGGTCAAGGTAAAAACCCAATTATTAATTTTTTTTAACGGCAAAAAAATTGCCCCCAAATCGAAAAAAAATTTTATAGAAAGAAATATGAAAAAAAAATTTTTTTAGTTCTTTAAGACTTTTTCCATGATGTTTATTTTTTTGAAGATGGATTGATTTGGTCATATTACGGCAGCCCCAAAGTTTGACCCCTTTTTTGGGGAATAATTGAAAAATCAGTTTTTTTTCCCCCTTCAAATTGTGATATATAAGAAATAGAATGTTCGACTAGTGCGACTTCCCGTACTTGATTAAACTATTTGCTGCTTTGCTGGGGAACCAAAAAAAAAAAAAAAAAAAAAAAAAAAAAAAAAAATTTTGTAATCAATTTTTTTTTTCCTTTTTCCCCGCGGGGGGCGTTTTAGCTTGAAAGCCTCTTCTACTTATAACTAAAAAAGGGTTAAACCTGACCCAAAATTTGGGGTTTTTTGCTTTTAATTTTTTCTTTTTTGATACCTAAAAAAATAGGATATTTTTTAAAAGGTATGAGGGGCCCCTAAAACTTTTGGAGCTAGCAAGGAAGGTTGAAATTTCGAACCTCGCAAAAACTGTGCAGATGGGGGTATTTTGAAACGAAAAACCTATTTTTTTTTTGTTAGACATCAATAAAAAAATTCTTTTGCTGCAAATTTTTTTGCAAGACAATCCCGCACAAAATAAAAGGGGTAGCGTTTTTTAATAAATGCATGGTTTGTCCTCTAGAAAGGTAAAACTTCACAAAATTTTGGGAAAAAAAAAATTTTTCAAAAAGATTTTTTTTTTTCGCTCCTGACTTTTTTTTTTATTTCCCTTTTCTTCATAAATTTTTTCACAATTTAAATTATTTTTAAATTTTTTAAAAGGGGCCTCAAAAATTTAAAAAAAGTTAAAATGAAAATTCAAAGGTCAAGGCCCTATTACGATAATTGGGTTTTTTAATTCGGATCCGAAAAGCTCCAAAACAAAAAAAAATTTTATTGAAATTTATATAAACAAAAGTTTAGGTTTTTTAATACCCCTTTTCCAGTGATGTTTAGGTTTTTGAAGATGGGACTTGATTTGGCATATTACGGCATCCAAAGTTTGACCCTTTTTTGGAATAATTGAAAATCATTTTTTTAATGCTTCAAATTGTGAAAATAAAAGGGAATAAAAATTCGACTAGTGCGCCCTTGAAACCCTTCTTTTAACCCTTTTTGCTGCTTTTCCCTGGGGTACCTAATAGTAAAATTTTCCCCAATTTTTTTTTTCTAAAATTTTGCTGCTAGGGGGCTTGGCTTAAAACCCACCCTTTATTACTAAAATAATTAAAGTCTAAATTTTTATGAAATTTTTTGGGCTTCTTTTCCCTTTGGGTGACATAAATTTGAAAAAACCCAAAAAATTTTTAAAGCGTTTATTTCATGAAATGAAGTAATTAAAATTCAACATTAGTTCGTTATAATTTTAAATTGGCATATCGCATTGTCGCGTGCCCATTTTAAACTGTTGTTGCCCGTTTGCAATTTTTTTTTCGAGTACAATTTTTCTAGGGTCACCCCCAAAAAAGAAAACCACACACAAAATGTTACAGTACCCGAAGTCTTAAAAAAAAATTTTAAATTTTGCGACTACATTACAACGGTAAAAATTTAGAATTATTTTTTCTTTTTAAAAAAGTCTGCTTAAAAAATTGCGAAAAAAAATGTTTGAAGGATCACGTATTAAAACAAAAATTAAAAAAAAGCCATTGAACGAAGAAATATGTTTTTCGAAACAAGTGACTCGTAAACCCGAATGGAATTTTTTTTTGCGAAAACCGATGAAAACGCATTAGCTTTTCTATTTTTATTATTTTTTTTCCCCCTTTTTTTTGTAAAGGGCAAATCCCCATGATAGAAAAAGCCACAATTATAAAATTTTTTAACCATTCCCTTTTAAATTTATCTGCCCTTGATCCTAACGTTGAAAAAATTTTTTCATTTTTGCTTTTTTTTTTGCCGCTGGGGGGGCGCTTTGAAAAAAATCAACAAATGCTAATAATTCTTTTAAATTTGAGGTCCGTTTTCAGATGGGGGTTTTTTGCTTTGGTGTTTTTTTGGGCCCAAAAGCCAATCAAATTTTTGATAGGTTTAAAAAATCTGCTTATATAAAACCTTTTGACTAGGGAAGGGTTTGAAAGTTCGAACCCGAAAAAAAACAGTAAAAATGGGGGTAGGCCCTACAAAAAAAGTGCCCATTTTTTTTGGGAAATTGAGATAAAAAATTTTGTTTGTTGCATATTTCGCAAGAAAATAAACGCACAAAATAAAATGGGGTGGCGAATTCGGGAAATGAAAGGGTTTGTCCACAGTACGCCCCAAACTTAACCAATTTTTTTCAAAAAAATCAACATTTTCAAAGCATGGTTTTTTAAATTTTTTGCAGCCCTGACTTTATTTTTGTTCAATTTCTATGAAATTTTTCACATTTAATGAAAACAAATTTTTAAGTGCCCAACATAATAAAAAAAAAGAAAAAAATGTATTGTAAAGGTAAAGGGGCATATTGGAAATAATTTTTATATAAATTGGGCCTTAAAATAGCTAAAAATCAAAAAAAAAATTCATAAACAATATAAAACCAAAAAAATTTAGTTTTAAAAAAGTTTTTTTCCCAAATTTATTTTTTAACTTTGAAGATCGGACTTGTTTTGGTCTTTTTAAAGGGCATTTCCCAAAGTTGATCCTTTTGTCGAATAATTGTAAATCGGGTTTTTAAATTTTTAAAAATTCTGATACTAAAAATAAAAATTTGTTTTTGTGCACTAGTAACTTAATTGAACTTTTAACGCTTTGCAGGTCCCCTAATGGAAAAAATTTTAATCAAAATTTTTTTTTCTCATTTTGCCGCTGGGGGGCCCGTTTTTCTTGAAATCTTTTTTTTTTCTTTTTTAATTTAAAAAATTTTGAAGTTCGGTTCAAAATGGGGTTTTTTTTGCTTTCCCTTTTCCTTTTTGGGGATAGAAAAAAAAAAAAAAAAAAAAAAAAAAAAAAAAAAAAAAAAAAAAAAATTAAAAACCATATGATGGGAATCGAGAGTCCGTGTGGTTTAAAGTTTTTTGACTAGGGAAAGGGTTTTGAAGGGTCGAACCTCGCAAAAAAACAACAAAAAAAAAAACCCCTGTGAAAATGGGGGTAGGCCAACAAAAAATTTTTCCTTTTTTTTAAAAAACCCAGTTTTGAAGTTTTCCCCCGCTCCTGCTACCATTTGAAAGACTATACACACAAAATATATGGGGTTGGCGAATTTAAGGAAATCGGGGTTTTTCCACAAAAACGGTCAAACTTCATTTAAAATTTTTGGGAAAAAATTAAAAATTCCAAAAACAGGGTTTTTTTGCCCGCCCCTAAACTATTTTTTGGGTTTTTTCCCGTCATAAAATTTTTTTACACTTTAATTGGTTTGGGTTTAAGTTTAAAAGGGGCCCCTCAAAATTTAAAAAACATTAAAAAAACAACAAAATCCCAAAAAAAAACCAAAAAAAAAAAACATTGAAAAGGTCAAGGCATTTTACGAAAAGTGTTTTTTTAATTGGGGCCCAAAAAAAGTCCCCTCCAAATCTAAAAAATATTTAAAATTAAAGAGTAAGGGAACAAAAGTTTTAGTTCAAAATATTTCTTTCGTATAATGTTTATTTTTTTGAAGATGGGAACTTGATCTGTTCTTTTTACAGCAGTCCAAATTTTTAAATCCTTTTTTTGAAAAAATTGTTAATCTTTTTTTTTAAAAAAAATTCCCCCTTGAAATTTTTATATATGTAATTAAAAAAAAAATAAAGTCTGTTTTTTATGCAATTTTTTTTGCTTTCCCTGTTTTTGGGTGACATCAATTTAAAATGACAAAAAAAAGGATAATGCGATATTTAAATAAAAATGATAGAAATTTTTTCCAATGAAAATTTTTTGTTCAAAATAGTGTTGAGTGGCAATTGCATTGTCGTTTTGTCTTTTTAAATTACTGTTTTTTGGGTCGTTTGAAATTTTGGTTTTTTTACGAATAAAAATTTGTCTTTTTGTCTCCATCATAAAGAAAAACACACATAAACATTGCATTTACCCAAAGGCCCGTAAAAAAGTTTTAAAGTTTACGACTACATAACAGACGGGTAAAAACTCAAAAAAATTCTTCTTGGAAAAAAGTCTAAATTAAAAATTGCGAAAAAAAATTTTTTTTGAAAAAATCACTGTTTACAGTATTCAAAAACCAATTAAAAACGAAGAAAAAAGTTTTTCGAATCAGGACTCGCAACTGAAGGGAAATTGTTTTCATGAAAACCCGTTGAATCGCGCTACATAACTGCCCGGGTAATACTAAAAAATCTTTTTTTGGGGGGTAAAAAGTCTTCTTAAACTTTTCAACCAAAGTGTTTAAAAAGATCCTTTTTTCCCTTTATAAAAAAACCCAAATTGAACGAAGAAAAAATTTTTTCGAAAAATGCGACTCGTAACTGAATGGAATTGCTTTTGCGAAAACCGAAAAAAATCGCGATTGCGTTTCCCTGTTTTTGGGTTTTTGGGCACGCGGGCAAAAACCCAATTTTTCCCTTTTTTCTGTTTTTTTTTTTTTTTTTTTATTATTTTTCCCCCGGTTTTTGTGACCCATATCCCATATAAAAAAAAAGGCAAAATTTAAATAAAAATTTCTACCATTTTTTTTTCAAACTTAAATGAACTTAATCCTTACTTTTGAAAAAAATTTTTTCTTTTGCTTTTTTTTCCCTGGGGGGCCTTTTTGTATAAAACAAAAAAAGGGGAGAAACTCTTTTAAATTTGGGTCCGTTTCAAATCGGTTTTTTGCTTTAATGTTCATGATGATAGCCTAAAAAAATATGATAGATTTCAAAAAAGGGGTTTCGTACAAAAATCTTTTGAGCAGGGAAAAAGGGTTTTAAATTTCCCAAAACCTTAAAAAAAAAGGGTGAAAATGAGGGAAGGTCTACAAAAAACCCTTATCCTTTTTTTCAGAGATGAAATAGAAATTCTTTTTGTTGCATTTTGATTTGCAAGAAAATATACGCAAAAAATAAAAAGGGTTTTGGCGTTTTTGGAAAAATTTGAAATTGTTTGTCTTCTAAAACGGTCAAACTTTATTTAAATTTTGGGAAAAAATTAACTTTTCTTGAACACATTTGTGTTGCTCCTGATTTTTTTTTTTTGTTCCTTCTCCATGAAATTTTCAAAACAAAAGTATTTAATTTTCTGAATGTTCCAGAAAATTTTTTTTTAAAAAATATTGCAAAGGTCAAGGTCAATCATGTTTTATTGGATTTTTAAAGGGCCCTCAAATAGCTCAAAAACAAAAAATATTTTCATTGTTATCATGTGCGGATAAAAATTTATTTCTTGAAGAGCCCTTTTCAAAGGGAGGGTTTGGGTTTTTGAAGATGGGGTTTGTTTTGGTCTTTTTTAATGGCAGTTAAAAGTTTACCCCTTTTTGGAAAAATTGTAAATTTTTTTTAAAAAGTTTGAATTTAGTTTTTTTTTTTTGTGTGATTACCCTGAATTTTTAAAAATTTTAAAAATTCAATAAAAAAATCTTGATAAAAAAAATCGGTTGTGAAATGTAGAAATCAATGACATGAAAAATTTAATGGTTTTTTGGGGGGAAAAAAAAAGTTTCTTATCCTGACGAGGATTAAAAAATGATATGCAAGTTTAAAGAGGCAGACTGTCAAAATCTAAAAGTAGAATGAATACCGCTAAAATAAATTTATGTAGGCACCCCTTTGGAATTGGAAGTTTGGTTTAAAAGCAACGACTTATTTTTAGCCACCATGCAGTACACTTTTTATTGAAGCAATAAATCACTAAAAGTTTCTGCCCCCATCCAAACCCCTCTATCTGTCTGCCCCTGTCTCCTCTCTAAACATAGATTTAATTGGGCATAATGAAAAATAAAGCAATGAAAATTTTCAACTTTTAATTTTTTTAATGCTAGATTTCCTTTTTGAAAAACAATAAGTAATTTGTACCTTTTGCATATACCTTTCTACACGGGTTTTTTAAAAGTTATATATAAATTGTAAGGTTCCTTGTTTTCTAAAAACATCTCAGCCTTAGAAAATCTGCATCATAACAATCTTTTAAACAAATTTTTTATAATTTCATATATAAAAATTTTATTATGTTTTAATACATTGCGGCTTGTGTGAAAAGTCGGCAAAAGGGAAACCCACGTTACACAAAACCCCCGGAAAACCCCATGTTGAAACGGACAGGGAACGCAGGGTACACGGTTGCGCGAAAACGTTACAACTTTTGGTTCATAAAAAACACGTTTACAAACCATGAAAACGATACAACCCCTGCCATTTTAAATTCGGTTAACTTTTTTTTCCCGTGCATTGACTTTTTTAAAAGGGGTTCCAATTTAAAGGAGAAAGCAAAATGCACTCATTTTTGGGGAGACCAGACAAAACAACCATCCACTGATGATTTAAAAAAGACGTTAAAAAATCAATGAGTGGGGGGTTAAGCGCCCATTTTAAATTTTCTCTTCTCTCTCCCCCCCCCCCCCCCCCCACCCCCCCCCCTCTCCCTCTCCCCTGTCATAGTTTAACCCAAAAAATTTCACAATACACCACTACAGCATAGTTTATAATACTCGAAAATAAATTTTGATTGGGTAGAAAAAAACTAAAAAATAGGTTTTTAAAATTTAAAAAAAGGTCATTTTGTATTGAAATCATTCAGAAATTGTATTGAAAACGGGGACACTTTCCCGTAATCATAAAAAACCCAAAATTTTGATAAACTACACAAGATTCACGCGTAAAAAAGCCCCTTTGGGAAGATAAAATTTTTCAAAATTAAGGGGTTTTTAATTAAAAAAAAATTGCATAAGCCTTAACATTTTTTGGGAAACATTAGCTTTACAGGAAAAAAAAAATAAACATGTGATGTACAGGTAATCAGCTAAGTAAGTTTTTTAAATAACCAAATTTTAAAGTGTTGAGTTTAAAAAAAAAAAAGAGAAACAGACAGGGTAAGAACAGTGAAGTAAAAGAAATTTAAATCGAATACTCCCACTGATACATAATAGCTCAAAATAAACAAAAACTAAAGCTAGTCTAAAAAACAAGATCATGTTGGGTTTAGAAAAAATGGGGTCCCCCGGGGACTCATAAAAGCAAATAAAAACAACTGTTTTAAAAGGGGTTTTTTAAACAAAGTATTAAATTTTCAATGGAAAAAAAAATTATAAAAATATGGAAATTTTTTTCTTCTAAAAAATGATTGTCATGTTATATAAACTAATGAAAAACTTGTTTAAAAGGGTGATTTGACCAACCAAAAACACACATCCTTAAATCCCACAGATCAAAGGATGGAAAGGGAAAAGAAGTAAGTTTTTTAATATTGTATTCTTATTGGGCACCAAATTGCCCCAAATAAAAAAAAACATGAATGGTAAATTTAATTTTGGGTTTAAAAATTTGATCTTTTTTGGGTTTAAATTTTCTTTTGTTTTTAAAAAATTGTGAGTAAAAAAGAAAAGTTTTTCGACTTGTGCCCCTTGTATACTTATTTGAACTTTTTTCCCATGGTGGTTTAATTTTAGACTTTTTCGTGATTTTCTTTGTCTTCATTCCAAAAGGCAAAAGGCGAAATAACAAAAAAAATGCCATAATGTCGTTATTTTCCCCTTTTGCCTTTCGGTGAAAAAAAACAAAAAAACCACAAAAAAAACCGGGCGAAAAATAAAATTTTTAACAGGCAAAGCAAAAAAAAAGTACCCAAAATTGAAAAAAAACCCTCTTAAAAGTTTCATGTTTGCGGGTAAAAACCCAATTTTCATTTTGGGGCCCCCCTTTTTAAGTTGTCTTTGTTTTTGTGTTCGCACCCTAAACCTAAAGGGGGCAAGGGACACACACTGTAGCAGATTTCGTGTTGTCGTTTTTTTGGGCGAAACAAAAGGAAAAGTCAAATGGTTTCGCCCCGGGTTTCTTTTTGAATATATGATCAGGGGACTGTGGTGGCAAAATTTCTCCCTTTTTCCCCCCGAAAGGCGAAATAACGAAAAATCCCACAATGTCTTTTTTTTCCCTTTTCCCCAAGGGCAAGGCCCAAACACCCAAACAGGGCAAGTAAAATAAAACTTTTTTTAAAAAGGCAAAAGGAAAAAATTTTTCTTTTTTAAATGCTTTGATTTTCCCTCCCCCCAAAATTTCTCATCCTATATAGGGTCACCATTTCCTGCTTTTTTCCCAAAGTCGCAGTTTCCAGCATGCCTTTACATAAGAACTTGCTTATATCATTTTTAAATTTAAATTTTTTTCCCAAATACAAATTTTTTTTCAGAAATTACTTTTCATAAATTTTTTACTCTATGTTCTTAATGTAAACAATTCTTCAGTGTTTAAAAAAACCCGGGAAAGGCAAAACCAAAAAGTGTTGCCCATTTTTTTTTCCTTCAACTTTTTGGTTGGGTAAAAACACTACAACGGAAAAATCCCCTATATCGGGGGTTTCCCTGATGTTTATAACCCAGACATGAAACATTCAAAGATGAAACTTTTTTTTTCCCTTTCACCTATTAAAATTTTTTTAATTTTCCCAAAGGCATATTGTGCCCTTTCCCCAAAAAATGCAAAAGGCGAAAAAATGAAAATTTGGGGGCATTTTTCTTTATTTTTTCCCGCCTTTGGGGTCAAGATACAAAAATAAAAACAGAAAATGGTTCTAAACATAAATTTCGTACTGCAAACAAAAAAACATTCAAAGACATACTTTTTCATTCCCCCTTTTTAAAATTTTTTTTATTTTGCCTGGCATATTTAATTTTTTCCCACAACGCAAATTTTTTGGCATTTTTTGTAATTTCACCTTTCCCCTTTTCAATTTAAGACAAAAACACACTAAAAATGCAGAAATCCCAAATTTTCTGGGATTTCTAAAAACTAAAAGTAATATGGAAATAAATTTGTTTTTTCGTTTTTCTGCTATTGGAGATTTTTTCTTTTAAAATCTTTTTGATAGCCTGACTAAAAGATAGGGGTTTTTCTTTTGTAAAGTTTTCCCTTTTAAAGACCGGATGCTTTCGCAAGAAAACCCTAACTCTACCTTGTTTCACTTTTTTATTTTTTCCCCTTTGAAAAGAATTTTTTGTCCAAGCATAACTTTGTCACAATAAGGGTTTTAATGGGGCTTGAAACTTTTAGTATTTTTCCCTTTTTCAATGACCCAAGGGGCAGTTTCATAAGAACCATAACCTACCTTTTGCAAATTTTTTTTGTTAATTTCCCCCTTTTATAGAATTTCTTGTCCAGCATAACTTTGCACCAAAGTTTAATGAAATTGAAAAATTCATATTATGTTCCTTTTAAAGAAAACGGGGTGCATTTCGCAAGAACCAAACTCTACCATCTGCACTTTTTGAGTTATTCCCCCTTTTAAGAATTTCTTTTCCGGAGGGAAAATTTGTCACAAAAAATTTTAAAAGACTTAAAACCTTTATATTATGTTCCTTTTGACGCAATGTGCAGGGGGTAAAAAACCATAACTCTACCCTTTTGCACTTTTTTTAGTTATTTCCCTTTTTAAAAAAATTTCTTGCCAAACCCTAACTTTGTCACCATAAGTTTTAATGGGCTTGAAACTTCATATGTTGGTTTTCCCTTTTCAGTGACGCGGTGTGTGCGCATGAACCATAACTCTTCCCCTTTTTCACTTTTTGTGTTTTCCCCCTTTTATAGAAATTTTTTTTTCCGGGGCATAACCCTTTTTCATCATAATTTTAATGACTTGAAACCCTTTATTTTGTAAGGTTTCCCTTTCAATGACAAGGGTGCAGGCGCAAGATTCCAAACTGTACCTTGTGCACTTTTTTTAGTTTTTTCCCCTTTTTATAGAATTTTATGTCCGAGGGTAAATTGCACAAAAAATTTAATGACTTGGAAAAATCACAAAGTTTTTTTTTTTTTTTTTTCCTTTTAATGACCCAAAGTGCAGTGCATAAGAACCATAACTCTACCTTGGCACTTTTTTTGTTATTTCCCTTTGATAAATTTTTTTTCCGAAAACATAACTTTGTCACTATAAGTTTTAATGAAATTGAAACTTCAAATTTTTATGTTCCTTGCAAAGACGCGAATTTCAGTGCGCAAGGGCCATAAGTTTTACCTTGTGCACTTTTTGGTTATTCCCCCTTTTATAAAATTATCCCCGGGGGGGTTTTTTTAAAAGTCACTAGAGGCCCAAAAACTCCCGTTTTTTTTTTTTTTTTTGAGGTCTGAATTTAATTAAGTTTTTTTTTTCGTTGTTTTCTTGCATAACCAATCAAAATGATACAATTTTAATTTTTTATTGTTTAAAAAAAGTGATTGAAATTTTTCGAAAAAACCCATTGGATTTTTAAACGCAATTCCCGAAAGGCCCATTTTTAGTTATTTTTATTTTTCCCAACCCTTTTTTTTGAACGGCATATCACCAAGATAAAAAAAAAAGGCCCCCAATTATGAAATTTTTAAAAACCCGTTCCTTTTATTTATCTGAACTTGATCCTAACTTTTAGAAAATTTTTTATTTTTGTCTTAATTTTTTTCCGGGTAGGGGGGGGCTTTTTAAAAAAATCAACAAAAAAAAAAGCTAAAAAACTCGTTATTTGAGGCCCCAATTTTAGATTGGTTTTTTTCATTGGTTCCCTTTTTCAAAAGCCTAAACAAATTTTATAGGTTTCAAAAAACTGCGTATATAAAACTTTTTTTACTACGGAAGGGGTTTAAAGTTCGAACTTCGCAAAAACAGTGAAAAGAGGTAGGTCTAAAAAAAAAGTGCCCACTTTTATTGGGAAATTTAATAAAAGAATTTTGTTTTTTTGCTATGATTTGCAAGACAATACGCCCAAAAAATATGGGGGGGGCGAATTCGGGAAATGCCCTGGTTTTGGGCCCAGTATGCGGTCAAAAATTCCAAAAAATTTTCGAAAAACCCAAAATTTTTAAAGCATGACTGTTAAGATTTTTTGCCCGCTCCTGACTTTTTTTTTAGTTTTAATTTCAAAGATATTTTCACATTTAAGTAAAACTATGTTTCCCCTTTAAATGTCACATAAAAAAAAACGTAAAAATGGGATTGTAAAGGTCAAGGGGCCCTAATTTGGAAATTTTATATCAATTTTGGCTTTTAAATAGCTCAAAATCAAAAAAAAAATTCAAAAACAATATATGAACAAAAAATTTTGGGATTTGAAAATTCTTTCCCAAATGATGTATTTTGATTTTTTAAAAATCGGACTTGATTTGGTCCCTTTTTCGGCAAATCCAAATTTTTATCCCTTTTTCGAATAATTGTAAATCAGTTTTTTGCTTTAAAATGTGATGTAAAAGAAAAAGAATTTTTCGACTAGTGCGATTTTAACTTTAAATTTTAACCCATTTTCCGCATTGCTTTGGGACCTAAAGGTAAAAAAATTTTTAAACAAATTTTTTTTCTCATTTTGGCCCCTAGGGGGCGCATAGCAAAGAAAGCACTTTTCCCACTTTTAATTCCAAAAAGTTGAAAAATCTGATCCATAACGTTTGTTTCATTTTTGTTCCTTTTGATAACCAAAAAGGAAATATGATAGTTTTAAGGTAAGTGGATGAGTGGCCCTTTAAAATTTTTTTTCAAAATAACGGAAGGGTTGAAATTTCGAACCCGCAAAAAAAAGTGCAATTAGGGTTTGGTTTTTAAACCAAAAAACCCAAACCAAAATTTTTTAGAGATCAGATAGAAGAATTCTGTTTGCGCCCAAAAAAAAAGAAAAAAAAATTTCAAGACAAAAAAAGCACAAAAAAAAAAATGGGGTTTGGGGAATTTAAGAAAATGCAAGGTTTTGGTTTTCTTTGAAATGGTCAAACTTTAAATAAATTTTTGGAAAAATTTAAAAATTTTTAAAAAAATTTTTTTGCCCCCTCCTGAAATTTATTTTTTTTTCATTCTTTTATTTATTTTTCACCAATTAGTATTGTTTGTCTGAAAGGGCCCACAAAATTAAAAAATTAAAAAAAAATGGCAAAGTCAAGGGGATCTTTTCCCATTATTGGGGTTTTTTTATTTTGGGTCCAATAGCCCCCAAAACAAAAAAAAATTTCATTGAAAATAAAATTTAAAAAAAGTTTTTTTTTTCTTTAAAAACCCCCTTTTCCGTGATGTTAAGGGTTTTTAAATCGGCCCCTTTATTTTTGGCCCTTTTAAAAGCAGTCCAAGTTTTTTTATCCATTTAAAAACATTGGGAAATCAGTTTTTTAAGCTTTTAAATTGGGATATAAAATGAATAGAATGTTTGACTAGTGCGCTTTATACTTTTTGAACCATTTGCTGCATTTCTAGGAAACCCAATTTGTAAAATTTTTAAACATTTTTTGTTCTCATTTTTTCGGGGTTGGGGGGGATTTTGCTTGAAATCCCCATTAATAAATTTAAAAAAAAAAGAAGCTTTAAATTTTTAAAGCGATTTTTTTTTGCATTTCCCGTTCTTCGGTGACATCAATTTGAAATGATTAAAAAAAGATAAAGCGATATTTCCCTGAAAATGAAAGTAATTCAAAGCAACAGTTTCCCTTTGAATTTGTGTTTTTAGTGGCATATTGGGATGTCCTTTGTCATTTTATACTGTTGTTTGTCGTTTTTCAATTGGTTTTATCGAATACAATTGTCATTTGCCCCATCAAAAAACAAAACACACATATAACAATTTCCGTACCCAATTTCCCAAAAAAAAGTTTTTAAGTTTAAAGACTACAAAAAAAACAGGAAAAACTCAAAGTATTCTTCTTGGTAAAAAGTCCGATTATACATTTTCCACAAAAAAAGTTTTAAAGATCACGTTTACATATTCAAAAAAGCCATTGAACGAAGAAAAAATGTTTTTCGAAACATAAAGACTCATGAACTGAATGGAAAATTGGGTTTTATGAAAACGAAGATACGCGATTTTATAACTTACAGGAAAACCAAAAAAACTCTCTTGGGGAAAAAACTTTTAAAAAATTGCGAAAAGAAACGTTTTTAAAGCAAAAGTTAACAGTACCAAAAAGCAATTGAACGAAAAAAATGGGTTTTTTGAATCATGCGACCGTGAAAATGAAATTTTAAATTTCTGTTTCCCAAAACCGATGAATCGCGATTGCGAAATTTTGTTTGGTTTTTGCATCGCTTTCGAAAAAACCCATTGTTTTTCTTCCCGTTTTTTTTTTTTTTTTTTAGGTTTTTGCACAAAACGAAATTTCGAAAACCCATTGTTCTCCGGGTTTTGTTTTTTTTTGTCATTTTTTTTTTTTTTTTTAAATTTTTTTTCTTCTGCAAAAATTTTTTCCCAGCCTACAGTTAAAGTAGGATTAACTACGACCATGAAAATTTTTAAAACTTATTCACATTGTCCCACTAATCCTTAGGAGCCATTTTTCAGATTTTTCTCCCATTGCCGCTGGTGGGGTTTTTTTAAAAAGTAATTATTGTATTGAAAAATCTCCAAAAAACCAAAGTCGGGTTTAGATACGGGTTTTTTTAAATTTTGTCCTTATTGGCACCCCCCAAAAAAATATATAGGTTTTAGAAAATTCAAAAAAAATATTTATTTTCCCGTTCAGGGGGGACCAAAGTTCCAAACTTTGGGAAAAAAACCGTTTTTTAAAAAGAAAATATTGGGAGGGCCCTTTAAAAAAGAAATATTGGCCGACTTTGATAAATAGAAGAATTTTGTTGTTTAAAAGATTCGGGAAGGGGGCCCACCCCACAAAATATATAGTGGGCAATTTTTAGGAAAAGCAAACCCTTTATCCGCTAAGGCATCAAAGAAAACTTAATACGGGAAAAAAAAAAAAATTTTAAATTTTTTTAAAAATTTAAATTTTTTGTCATTTTTTCTTGTTTTTTTTTTGTTCTCCTTTTTTATTTCCTTTTTCGATTTTTATGAAAATTTTTACTGAATTTTCAGTAAGATGTTCTTAATCAGCTTATACTTTAAAATTTAAAAAAAGGTAAATTTAAAGGGCAAGGTCAATCACAATATCGATTTTTTTTGACCTCATATAGCTCAAAAACCCTAAATATTCTATCGAGACCTAACGGGTATAAAAAATTTTTTTTCTTTAAGAGACCTTTTTAAAGGGACCAAAAATTTTTTAAAAATCAGACATCAAATGAAAAAAAAAATTATGAAAAAACCAATTTTAGGTACAACACATGGGTTTTCCCGCATTTATCCAGAATTTTAAACCCCATAAACATTTTAATTTTATTATCAAAATTTATAGAATGTTTATTTACCTTTTTAACGAAAATGCATTTTTGAAAAAACGGGGGGAAAAAAAGGTCAGTTTTTGTTAATTTCCAAAACGTAGCTAAAACCCAATTTTTAAAAAATTTTAGTCCAACGCTTAAACTTTAAATTTACTGGGGGGGTAAAAATTTTTTCAGTGGGATTATTGGCCATTTGAAACCCCAGCGTAGCTGGGAGATGTAAAAAACCGCGGTCAAGTGACTTTTCCGCAGTCAAAGCTTGGGCTACCTTTCTGGTGAACTGGGGGGTGTAAAGTTCTCATTTTATTGGCCCCACGGCTGGGGTATGTTTAAACCCTTTTTTGGGTTTTTTAAAAAATGTAGGACACAGTTTTTTTTAGCTTTATAAAAAGAGGTACAATTTCATAAAAAAAAGTGAAAGGGAAAGATAGAAGAAGAACAATACAAATTTTTATGAAGCTTTTCTAAGTGAGAAAACCGATGATGTTTTCGGAAGCAACTCCCAATTTAAATTTTTTTTTTAAATTTTCCAACCCCGCATGCGAAAACCTATTGGTTTTTTCTTTGTTTTAAATTTTTTTTAAATTTTTATTTTTCTAAAACCTTTTTTTGTGAACGGCTATCACAAATAAAAAAAAGTCACATTTTTGATTTTTTTACCATTTTTTCCCAAGTCGAATTTGATCCTAACGTTGAGAAAATTTTCATTTTTTTTCTTATTTTGCCGCTAGGTGGCGTTTTTTTAAAAATGCCCAAGGGAAAAAACTCTGTTATTTTTTTTTCCGATTCAAATGCGGGTTTTTTGCATTGTGTTTTTTTGTCAGAAACTTAATAAAATATAATACGTTTTTAATTATTTTCGTATATAAAAAAATTTTGGCTAAGGGGGTTGAAAGTTCGAATCTCGAAAAAAAAGAAAAATAAAAAGGGAAGGCACGAAAAAAGGGCCCCCTTTTTTTCAGAGATAGATAGGAGAAATTTTTTTTGTTGCATTTTGAAACGCAAGACATATACGCACAAAAAATATGGGGTGGGGATTTTGAAAAGCAGGTTTGTCCACAGTAACGGCCCAAAATTTTTCCAAAATTTTCAAAAAAAACAACATTTTCAAAGCATGACTTTTACGGGTTTTTTGCAGCTCCTGACTTTTTTTTTTTTATTCAATCTTCATCATTATTTCAAATGTTTATGCATTTTATAAAAAAAATAAAATTTTAAAGAAAAAATATCCCAAACATAATATGCAAAAGGGCAAAGGGCCCTATACCCAAATTTTTATTATTTTTAAACGGCATAAAAACCTCCAAATCAAAAAAATTTTATAGAGAGTAAATGAACAAAAGTTTTTAAGGGCGTTTAAGAGATCTTTTTCCCTTTAAAGTTTTGTTTTTTTAAGATCGGGCCTTTAATTTTATAAAAAGACCACAGTCCAAAGTTTTTCCTCTTTTCAAACAATGTATAACCCAAAATTTACCCCCTTTTTTTGCTGCTCCTGACTTTTTTTTTTGTTCAATCTTTATCATTATTTCACTGTTTATGCATTTTTATAAAACAAATAAATTCATAGAAAAAAGCAAGCATAATATGTCAAGGTCATATACCAATTATTGTCATTTTTATTTGCACAAAAAAGCCCCAAATCTAAAACGATCTAATATGATACGTTTCAATTTCTGTTGCTTAAAAAAGTGATTGAATTGCGAAAACCGATGATATCGCAATTCTGATTGCGATTCTAGTTTATTTTATTTTTTTCTAACCTTTTTTTGTGAACGGCATATCACCATGATGGAAAAAAAGTCACATGTATGAAATTTTAATCAGTTATTACCAAGTATTTGAAAATGATACTAACGTTGAGAAAATTTCATTTATGTCTTACTTTTCCCGCCAGGGGGCGTTTGCATGAAATTTATTAATGGCTAATAACTCACTTATTTGAGGTCCGATTCAAATGCGGTTTTTTGCATTCTGTTCCTTGTTGATAGTCAAATAAAATATGATAAGTTTCGAGGGTACGTGTCGCTGAAAGTATTTGAGCTACAGAAGGTTGAAAGTTCGAACCTCGCAAAAAACTGTGCAAATGAGGGTAGGTCTACGAAAAACCTATCCATTTTTGCTAGAGATCAGACAGATGAATTCTGTTTGCTGCAAATGATTTGCAAGACATATACGCACAAAATATATGGGGTGGCGAATTTAAGAAATGTATGGTTTGTCCTCTGGAAACGGTCAAACTTCACTAAATTTTAGGAAAAGTTAAAGGTTCAAAAACATGTTTTTTATCGCTTCTGACTTTATTTTTTGTTAATTCTTCATGATATTTTCACAAGTTATGTATTGTTATGTCTGAAAGGGGATCACAATTAAAAAGTTAAAAAATAAATGAAAAGGTCAAGGTCATATTACGATTATTGTGTTTTTATTCGGCCACAAATAGCTCCAAAACTAAAAATATTTCTTTGAGAGTATATGAACAAAAGTTTTAGTTATTCAAGAGCTCTTTCCAGTGATGTTTAGTTTTTGAAGATCGGACTTGATTTGGTCATTTTACGGTAGTCCAAAGTTTGATCCTTTTTTTTGGAATAATTGTAAATCAGTTTTTATGCTTCAAATTGTGATATATAAGAAATAGAATGTTCGACTAGTGCGACTTGCGTACTTGATTGAACTATTTGCTGCATTGCTAGGTACCTAATGGTAAAATTTTAATCAATTTTGTTTCTCATTTTGCCGCTAGGGGGCGCTTAGCTTAAAAACACTCTTCTACTTATAACTCAAAAAGTTGAAGTCTGATCCAAATGCGGTTTGTTGCATTGTGTTCCTTGTTGATACTCTAATAAAATATGATAGTTTCCAGTTATGAGTGGCTAAAACTTTTGAGCTACTAAAGGAAGGTTGAAAGTTCGAACCTCGCAAAAAACTGTGCAGATGAGGGTAGGTCTACGAATAACCTATCCATTTTTGTTAGAGATCAGATAGAAGAATTCTGTTTGCTGCAAATTATTTACAAGACATATACGCACAAAATATATTGGGTGGCGAACTTAATAAATGCATGGTTTGTCCTCTAGAAACGGTCAAACTTCACTAAATTTTAGGAATAATCAAAATTTCAAAAACGTGGTTTTTGTCGCTCCTGACTTTATTTTTATTTCATTCTTCATGATATTTTCACAAGTTATGTATTGTTATGTTTGAAGTGACCCCACAATTAAGAAGTTAAAATGAAATTGCAAAGGTCAAGGTCATATTACGATTACTGTGTTTTTATTCGGCTCAAAATAGCTCAAAAACAAAAAATATTTTATTGAAAGTGTATGAACAAAAGTTTTAGTTCTTGAAGAGCCCTTTCCAGTGATGTTTAGTTTTTGAAGAATGAACTTGATTTGGTCATTTTACGGCAGTCCAAATTTTGATTCTCTTTAGAACAATTGTAAATCAGGTTTTATACTTCAAATTTTGATATATAAGGAATAGAATGTTTGACTAGTGCGACTTGTATACTTGATTGAACCAATTGCTGCATTGCTAGGTACCTAATAGAAAATATTTACTCAATTTTGTTTCTCAAAATAATTGAAGTCTGATTTTATGCAATTTTTTTTTGCATTCTGTTTCTTGGTGACATCAATTTGAAACAACACTAAAAATCAAAGCGATATTTCATGAAAATGATAGTAATTCAATGTAACATTAGTCTGTAATAGTGTTGAGTTGCATAATATATTGTCGCGTGTTATTGTCGTTTGCAATTCTTGTTTATCGAGTACAATTGTGTATGTCGCCATCATAAATCAACACACACATATAACGTTGCAGTACCCGAAGTCCGTAAAAAAGGTTTTCAAGTTTGCGACTACATAACAGACAGGTAATACTTAAAAGTGTTCTTCTTGGTAAAAAGTCTGCTTAAACATTGCAACAAAAATGTTTGAAAGATCACTGTTAACAGTATTCAACAAGCCATTGAACGAAGAAATGTGTTTTTTGAAACATGCGACTCGTGAACTGAAAGGAATTGATTTCGTGAAAACTGATGATATCGCGACTACATAACTGACAGGTAATACTCAACAATATTCTTTTGGGTAAAAAGTCTGCTAAAACATTGCGACAAAAATGTTTGAAAGATCCTGTTAACAGTATCAACAAGCCATTGAACGAAGAAATGTTTTTCGAATCATGCAACTCGTGAACTGAATGGAATTGCTTTCGTGAAAACATTGATATCGCGACTACATAACTGACAGGTAATACTCAAAAATATTCTTTTGGGTAAAAAGTCTGCTAAAACATTGTGACAAAAATGTTTGAAAGATCGCTGTTAAAGTATCAACAAGCCATTGACCAAAGAAATGTTTTTTGAATCATGCGACTCATGAACTGAATGAAATTGCTTTAATGAAATCCATTGATATCGCGACTACATAACTAACAGGTAATACTCAAAAATCTTCTTTTGGTTAAAAAGTCTGCTTAAACATTGCGACAAAAATGTTTGAAAGATTGCTGTTAACAGTATTCAACAAGCCATTGAACGAAGAAATATGTTTTTCGAATCATGCGACTAGTGAACTGAGAATTGCTTTTGCGAAAACCGATGATATCGCGATAGCGATTCTAGTTTTGTTTTGTTTTTCTTTTCTGTGTTTTTTGTGAACGCAGATTTCATATTGAACTTTCGTTTTGTCTCGCTGTGATAGAAAATGATTTCTACTAATCTCTACTGAGAACCGCTCCGGTTATGAAAAATTAACCAGAGCGGATCTCAGTAGAGATAAGATTTCTACCAGATATTTATCGATGTTCGTCGATGTCTGCAAAATCTCAACTGACGAGTTCTTGTGCATTTTGGTTCAATTTAGATAGATTTTGTAGAGTGAAATTGCATTTTTTCAGCTGACTTCATCGGTCACTTGTCTGGTTCCTGTCCCGTTTAAGCTATATGTATCAAAGCACCGACAGCACTGGTAGGTGGGGCAAATTTTAATTTCAGTTGTTGGTTATCCCACAAATGTTCAAGATGTTTTTGTTTTTACAAAAGTAGTATGGACCCATGCACTTCTATATTTTCAGTGATTATTTTTATCCAAATCCATTAAGTAATTGTTTTCATACTTTGCATGATCTTGGTGGAACTTTTAGCCCATTGATGATTTAAAAGAAACTTGGAACAAGGTCAGGCTTCAAATAAGAGTCCTGTTTTGTGATATTAACTGTTTGAAACTCTTTATTTGTTAAAAAAAAATACTGCACACTCATGTAGACCTATCACTCATGGACTTTAATAATAATGCAGTGAACATCTGGAGACATAAAGAGGAGAGGTTCATTTTTGTCAAAAAGTAGTACATGTCTGTGCCAGTTTGTTTGTAAAATATACCTCACAAATTTTAACTTTAAGTTTTGTATGCTTGGGCCCATCATTTTTGAAAATGACCCACCATTTTTCAGCTTCAGGGGCCCATCCGGCCCACCAATCTTGGAAAAAATCTGAAGCTCTGAAAAATATGTTAACATGTGACCTTCTGACCTTGACCTTTGAGGTATTAACACCACAATAAATAGAGGTCTTCTACTTGTCATTAACAACAACCATATGATGTTTGAGACTTAATTATTGTCATGAAGTTTGAAGAAGATTGCTTAAGAAATGAAGATGCTAGTGTGTACACAGAGCGAAATCTGGCATTTTATTTAATCTTTCAAGGGACAAAACTCCAGACTTTATGGTCAGACATCAACCATAATTTAAATTAGCAAGGAATTTATGTTCATAAAAAATTTCATGATGTATGAAGAAGATTGCCTAAGAAATGAAAATGCATGAGAGAACACAAAGTGTAATTTGGCATTTTTCAATCATTCAAGGGACATAACTTTGAACCTTATGTGCAGTATTATATCATTATATTGACTTACCAAAATAGCTCAACTTGAGCACTAGGTGAGCTAAAAAAGTTGTGAGTCTTTAAAAAATGTAGTAAATCTTGGAAGTGGACTGTCCCTGTAAGTCACAAAACTCGCAACTTGTATAAATTTGCTTACATAAGCCATATACATGTATAGTGAAACGATTTTAGGCTTTGATATCATAATCTTTCGGCTTAATTGGTGCTGGAAAAATTGTTTAATTTTTTTAAAATGATATATGATTCAGTTTGTGTCAGGTGGTAATTATTAAATATTTGTATTTTCTTGAATAACCTCCCTTTATTCTAACCCCAATGGAAATATATAAATCTTCCACATACTATACAGGAGTGTAAAAATCCATTCATCCGCTTGTATTGGCCAGTGGAATGATGGAATGGGCAAGTTAGAAATAATAGGCTGTCTTCAGACAGGACGAGTGCATTTCAAGTCTGATATTTAGATCAAGTATTTATTTTAAAATGATGTACAGTCAACATCGTACATGCGACCACCTGTATTAAACGACTTTTTTATTTAACGACCGTTATAAATCCCGCCCGAACGTTTTTACTATATCAATTTATCCCATTAAGCGACTTTTTTATTATGCGACCAGCGACCACAAAAATCAAGTCCCAGCACGTAAGATTATGCACAAAATCAACTTTTTTGAGCGACCGTGTTTGATTCCGTTGCTAATTATCGTGTACGCTGGAGCATGTGTATATTCATCTTTAACACATCCGAACAAACAAACAATTATCCCGATCATAAGTGCTCACCTGAAACCAATTTGTTTTGACCACGCATGACTGCACCATGTGCAACTAAATTCTAAATATAGTTGCTGGTTCCTATTTCAACATTTACTAAGCATAACATAGGTGAAACCATCCCTCCAAATGCCGAATGCTTCGGATTTTGGTAAAAGAATATTTGGGAATAAGGTAAATTAATACTTCCGGATGCAATGCGTACCATTAATAATTCGTACCTAAGAGTATGTACATTGCGTCTTATGATATACGACCAGGACGCCATTTTGAAATAAATTTATCGGGGTTTCTGGATTTATCTTAGAGACATAAAGAAAGCTCATTGTTAAATAATATTTTTTCTTGAAATTGTCCGAATCCATCCATGAATTCGATGTCAAATGTTGTTTTTTTCCACCGAACACCAAATGCAAACGTCAGCAAATGATCCAAGGTATTATTTCAACATAACAGTTAAAAAAATCGAAAGATATGACGAAAAATAAACATGTTGATGTTTATTGATATAAAACAACAAAACATTGTGTAGTTTACATACGTATTCATGTTGTAATATGATATAACGTTATGATACAATTTAGCTTACAGTTTGTATATATGACTTGTTTGCCGGGAATTCCAAAAATATCTATTAAGAGACCATTTCATTAAGCGACCACTTTTTGGCAGTCCCTTGAGCGGTCGCTTAATACAATGTCGACTGTAATTATTATATTCTGCACTGCTTTAAGTTTCCTTTCTATCTCTCAAATCCATCCTGGTCCATCTATCATCTCAGCATCCAAGGGCCATGAAGTTGCGTATGAAACCAACATGTGCTGGTTTCCTAGTAATGGAACAGACTGGTTTACGTAAATAACAAAAGTTATGTCCAGTAATCCAGAAAAGGTGTTAAGTTTAATTGATGGATTGTGTAAATAATCAACACACATTTCTCTCCATTTTTGATATAAAATAAATGTGGTCACTTTAACATTACTAAGAAATATATACAACGCTTATTCATTTTTTAAATCTATTTCTAAATGGTACACAGTCTAAACTTGAATGGTAAATATTACTGAAGAAACCGCTGAATTCCCCGGAAAATGTCACGTAACAGTGAATGAACCAGCATATTCAGTTCCTTTTTTGATGGTATGTGGTGGGAGGTTGTGAGACAATGAAGAGGATTACTATTAGATGAACGGAAATCACGGCATTTAATTATGACAAATCTGACAGAACACAGTGTGTATGTATTGGTTCTTCTTTATTACCATGGACTGAGGTTGTCAGCAGTGTCCCTCAGGGTAGTGTGATCAGGCATGTGCTTTTCCTGTGCTTTATTAATGATTTACCGGAGATTGTAACTGGAATGGTCAAGATCTTTGCTGACGACACCAAGATTTTTTCAAAAGTTTCGACAAATCCTCTGTGTGAGAAGTTACAGCAGGATCCTGAGTCTTGGAGAATGGAGTGAAAAGTGGAAACTTTCATTTAATGCAGGGAAATGCTAGGTTCTTCATATTGGAGCTAATAATTTTAGTTGGGTGAAACAGTTATTTCTAAGAAAGATTTGGATGAAACCATTGACAACCATCTTAACTTCGATGAACATATTACAAGCATTGTTAATAAAGCTCAGAAAACCTTGGGAATTTTAAAAAGGTCATTTGAATATATGGCTAAGGAGATGTTCTTGCCTCTTTATAAATCACTGATTAGGCCAATTTCAGAGTATGGATCCTGTGTATGCAGGTCACCTTACTGCAGGCAACCAGACTTGTACCAGGTTTATCCCTTGGATTTGTCTTATGAACAGAGGCTACGAGAGTTGGGATTAGTCACCTTGGAGTATAGAAGGGACCACACTGATATGATCCAGATATACATGCAATGCATAACTTGGATGACTTCAAGTGGGACATTCTATTTGTCTTGAGTTCTGATGACTTAAGAGGCCATTACTTGAAGTTTAAATCTAACAAGAGGGCCATGATGGCCCTCAAATGCTCACCTGAGTACCATTGCTACAACTGATTACAAGGTTTTTAAACAGACAAGAATCCTGATATAACTCAATCTTAAACATTTTAGCCCTGACAATACTACACACCAAATATATAAGCACGGCGCCTTATGGTTTCAGAGGAGAAGACTTAGTGCGGGGTCATTTATCTCCAAAGGGCCACCGTTTTGAAAATCTTGATAATGAACCATTATTTATTTAAATTTATTTATTTTTTGTCGATTAGGAAACAAGTTCTTATAACTTATACTAGTCCCTCTTGACGGTTCCTGGGTTGGACCAGTACTTTGCGCCTGGGAAGATTGTGAAGAATTCTTGCCTCCAACGGGGTTCGAACCCACAACCTTCGGATCCGTAACCACTGGACCACGGCTAACCATAAGATGATACTACATACCAAAACCAAAAATCTAATCTCTAGGCCTTATGGATTCATAGTAGAAGAAGATTTTTAAAGATTTTCCTATATAACTCTATGTAAAACAAGTGACCCCTGGTGTGGGGGCATTTATCACCGTAGGGTCATGATTTGTACAATCTTGGTAATGAACCATAAGATGATGCTACATACCAAATATCTAATCTCTAGGCCTTATGGATTCATAGAAGAAGATTTTTAAAGATTTTCCTATATAACTCTATGTAAAACAAGTGACCCCTATTGCAGGGGCATTTATCACCGTTTGGCTATGATATGAACAATCTTGGTAATAAACCCTTAGATGATGCTACATACCAAATATCTAATCTCTAGGCCTTATGGATTCATAGAAGAAGATTTTTAAAGATTTTCCTATATAACTCTATGTAAAACAAGTGACACATGGTGCGGGGCCATTTATCACCATAGGGTCATGATTTGAACAATCTTGGTAATGAACCATAAGATGATGCTACATACCAAATATCTAATCTCTAGGCCTTATGGATTCATAGAAGATGATTTTTAAAGATTTTCCTATATAACTCTATGTAAAACAAGTGACCCCTATTGCAGGGGCATTTATCACCGTTTGGCTATGATTTGAACAATCTTGGTAATGAACCATTAGATGATGCTACATACCAAATATCTAATCTCTAGGCCTTATGGATTCATAAGAAGATTTTTAAAGATTTTCCTATATAACTCTATGTAAAACAAGTGACCGGTGCGGGGCATTTATCACCTAGGGCATGATTTGACAATCTTGGTAATGAACCATAAGATGATGCCACCAAATATCTAATCTCTAGGCCTTATGGATTCATAGAAGAAGATTTTTAAAGATTTTCCTATATAACTCTATGTAAAACAAGTGACACATGGTGCGGGGCCATTTATCACCATAGGGTCATGATTTGTACAATCTTGGTAATGAACCATAAGATGATGCCACCAAATATCTAATCTCTAGGCCTTATGGATTCATAGAAGAAGATTTTTAAAGATTTTCCTATATAACTCTATGTAAAACAAGTGACCCCTATTGCAGGGGCATTTATCACCGTTTGGCTATGATTTGAACAATCTTGGTAATGAACCATTAGATGATGCTACATACCAAATATCTAATCTCTAGGCCTTATGGATTCATAGAAGAAGATTTTTAAAGATTTTCCTATATAACTCTATGTAAAACAAGTGACACATGGTGCGGGGCCATTTATCACCATAGGGTCATGATTTGTACAATCTTGGTAATGAACCATTAGATGATGCTACATACCAAATATCTAAGTTCTAGGCCTTATGGATTCATAGAAGAAGATTTTTAAAGATTTTCCTATATAACTCTATGTAAAACAAGTGACCCCTGGTGCGGGGGCATTTATCACCGTAGGGCTATGATTTGAACAATCTTGGTAATGAACCATTAGATGATGCTACATACCAAATATCTAAGCTCTAGGCCATGCAGTTTTGCAGAAGAAGATTTTCAAAGTTTGCATTTTTAAAATCTATTTTTAGCTCCTGTGACCTACTTTTTTAACCAATCTGAATAATTTGTACAACTTTGATAGAGGGCATCATAAGGATGATTCCTGTGAAGTTTGGTCAAAATCCCTTCAGCGGTTCATGAGGAGTTGTTGTTTAAAGCAAATTGTTGACGACGGACGGAAGCATGCTCGCACGCACGGACGACGGACAAAAGGCGATCACAAAAGCTATCCATGAGCACGTTGTGCTCAGGTGAGCTAAAAAGTGCAAGTTAAATGTGAGACTTAATTCTTTCAGCCAAAGAACAATAAAATTCTGGAATAATCTGACTTGACTATTTGAGTTTACCGTTGCCTCAACAGTATTTCAGTCATATAGCGACGTCCAGCTAATTACAGGTGGAGGAATGCATGAAAGCATCCAAGTAGAACCACCAACCTACCGCAAGCCTGGAGCTAGAAGGCTTCCTCACATGAAAACCCAAATGACCCTGCCGGGATTCGAACCCAAGCGGTGAGGGGCTGAGTGAGTGTTAAAGTCAGCGACTTTACCCTCTTGGCCATGGAGGCCCCGGAATTATCTGAATGAGAATACTACTTCTGCCAAGCCTGTGAACCATTTTAAATCATTGCTGAACTTTGAAAATTGGAACAAAAAGAAAGTGCATTTTCAAGTCACTAGTCCTATCCTGGTGTATCCAGTTCTCGACAGCATAAGAAGTTATTGCAAGAAAAATTAACAAAACGATCCCTCACTTTTATATTAAATATATCATCAAATACATCACTATCTTCCCTTCAAATGTAATTAATTTTCAATGGTAATTAAAAGCAAATTTAAACAAGAGGGCCAAGATTGCCCTAAAGATGCTCACCTAAGAAATACCGACTTCATTGCCTGTACATGTTATTAAATTATGGCATAGTTGTACTGAATACATAATCCATGAGATCATTTAAAATTCCACAAACAATACAGTGTCTGTGGCCGAAATTTGAAGTCAGACTTGACTTGAGAAATTATGGCTTTAAACATACAAATTTAAACATTAAAAGGAGCATAACTCCTGAACTAATGGGCCGATACCAGCCATAATCAAAATTGGTCAAGATATCATGGCAATAAACATTGTCATTAAGTTTGAAGATGATTGCTTTAGAATGAAGATGCTAGAGTACAAACAAACTGAAAATTGGCATTTTTTATATTAAAGGGGCATAACTCCTACCTAAGGCGATATCAGCATACAATTGGCTGAGATTATGGTAATAAAATTGTCATAAAGTTTGAAGATGATTGCTTAAGAAATGAAGATGCTAGAGTGCAAACAAACTGAAAATTGGCATTTTTTAATATTAAAAGGGGCATAACTCCTGACCTAATGGGCAGATATCAGCCATCATCTAACTTGGCCGTGAGATTATGGTAATAAACATTGCAATAAAGTTTGAAGATGATTGCTTTAGAAATGAAGATGCTAGAGTGCAAACAATGTGAAATCTGTCATTTTTTTAATATTAAAAGGGGCATAACTCCTGACCTAATAGGCCAATATCAGCCATAATCGAACTTGTCCATAAGATTATAGTAATAAACATTTTGTCATAAATTTTTAAGAGGACTGCTAAAGAAATGAAGATGCTAAAGTGCAAACAATGTGAAATCTGTCATTTAATATTAAAAGTGGCATAACTCCTGACCTAATAGGCCAATATCAGCCATAATCGAACTTGTCCATGAGATTATAGTAATAAACATTGTCATAAAGTTTTAAGAGGATTGCTTAAGAAATGAAGATGCTAGAGTGCAAACAAAGTGTTAAATCAGGTGACCCCTTGGCAGGGCCAAATTTGACCCCAGGGCCATGATTTGAACAAACTTGGTTGTGATCTACTAGACAATGCTTCACACCAAATATCTAAACCCCAGGTCTTGTGGTTTCTGAGAAGAAGATTTTTCAAGTTTTTTTCCAATATTAGCCTATGTAAAATCAGGGATCCCTTGGCGGGGCCAAATTTGACCCCAGGACCATGATTTGAACAAACTTGGTTGTGATCTACTAGACAATGCTGCACACCAAATATCTAAACCCCAGGCCTTGTGGTTTCTGAGAAGAAGATTTTTCAAGTTTTTCCTATATTACCTGGGGTGGGGCCAATTTTGACCACAGGGTCATAATTTGAACAATCTTGGTAGAGAGTCATAAGATCATGCTACATACCAACAAGAGGGCCAAGATGGCCCTTGGTCGCTCACCTGAGAAAGATGATTGCTTAAGAAATAATGATGCTTGAGTGTAAAAGTGAAATCTGGCTTTTTTTTTTATGGTGAAATGGGCATAACTCCTAAATTTACAAGTCAATATCAGTTATAATTGAACCTGATTGTGAGATTATGGGCATAAACATTGTCTTAAAGTTTAAAAATGATTGTTAAAAAAATGAAGTTGGTAGAGAATAAACAAAGTGAAATATGGCTTTTTTTTATATTAAAAGGGGCATAACTCCTGACCTAAATGACCCATCTCAGCCACAATTGAACTCAATCGAGACCTTATGGTCATAAGCATTGTCATAAAGTTTGAAGATGATTGCTCAAAAGATGAAGATGCTAGAGTGTAAACAAAGTGATTTCTGGCATTTTTTTAATATTAAAAGGGGCATAACTTTTGAACTAATTGACGGATCTCAGCATTAATCGAACTCAATCGAGACCTTATGGTCATAAACATTGTAATAAAGTTTGAAGATGATTGCTCAAAAGATGAAGATGCTAGAGTGTAAACAACGTGAAATCTGGCATTTTTTTTATATTAAAAGGGGCTTAACTCCTGACCTAATCAACTTGTCTCAGTCATAATCAAACTCAATCAAGACATTATGGTCATAAGCATTGCCATTAAGTTTGAAGATGATTGCTCAAAAGATGAAGATGCTAGAGTGTAAACAAAGTGAAATATGGCATTTTTTTAATATTAAAAGGGGCATAACTCCTGACCTAATTGATGAATCTCAGCCATAATCAAACTCAATTGAGACCTTATGATCATAAACATTGCCATAAAGTTTGAAGAGGATTGCTCATGAAATGAAGATGCTAGAGTGCAAACAATGTGAAATCTGGCTTTTTTTAATTTTAAAAGGGGCATAACTCCTGACCTAATGTTCCGATATCAGCCATAATCAAACTTGGCCGAGATTTTATGGTTATAAACATTGTTTTAAAGTTTGAAGATAATTGCTCATAAAATGAAGATGCTAGAGTGCAAACGAACAAATTGTGGACGACGGACGACGGACGGACGACGGACATTCATCGATCCTAAAAGCTCATCCTGAGCACACGTGCTCAGGTGAGCTAAAAATCAAAAGGCTAGGCCTTGTGGTTTTAGAGAAGAAGATTTTTCAAGTTTTTCCTATATTTGCCTATGTTAAATCATGTGACCCCTGGGGCAGGGCCAAATTTGACCCCAGGGTCATAATTTGAACAATCTTGGTGGAGAGTCATAATAAGATCATACTACATACCAAAATTCAAAAGGCTAGGCCTTGTGGTTTCGGAGAAGATTTTTAAAATTTTCATTTTTAAATCTATTTTTAGCTCCTGTGACCTAGATTTTTGACTAATCAAAATAATTTTAAAACTTTGGTAAAGGGCCCCATAATGAACATTCCTGTGAAGTTTTATCAAAATCTAGTGAGTAGTTTAGAAGGAGATTTTGTTTAAAGAAATTGTTGACGACGGACACACGCACGCACGACAGACGACGGACAAAAGGCGATCACAAAAGCTCGCCATGAGCACATTGTGCTCAGGTGAGCTTAAAAAAACACTATCACACAGAAAATGTTCATGTTATTATAGAGTGCCCTCCGAGTTTTTGTAACTGGGGGTACAACAGCAATTTTTCTTAACTTTGTATCCTTTCAACCAGAGAGTCCTTTACAATTTTTGGAGGTATATGGACAATTTTGGGTGTAAAAACCCTATACAAAGGTTAAATGGGCATGCTGTATAACAATTATCAAGTATAAAGTTTACTATCATATTAATAACAGCTATGGCTCTAAATGAAGTCTGTACATAGTATTTTTGAAAAGTGTATTCTTAATCAAACCTACACTATTTTAAGAACAGATGTTGGTTTACATAAATCAGTGATCGTATGCTTGCTGAATATTAACGGTAGATTTAACAGGTGGTTTAAGAAATCATAAAAAGAAGCATTAGTGAAATGGTAGAAAATCTGTACTTCTTTATTAAATGAATATTTTTACCTGTTTTCCAAACATTTTCAATAAAAAGGTTTAGAAACAAGGATCAATCAATGTTGTTTATTGCGGACGGTTTCTCTGTAAAATTACGTCATACTTGACATCAAATATTGCACTAGTGTAAATAGCCCGAGAACCCCAATATGGCGAGAACTCAATACTTCAGGATACAGGGAGAGTAGCATTTTGAAAAAAATTTAATTGACAGAACTTAAAACTCCTGTGTTTAAACGAAGGCAAGGCAATATAAATCCTTAGATTGAAATGGATATTGTTTATCTTAATTTATTATTTTTATTTCTTTTTTTTGTCTAGACCTCATAGAGAAAACTGGTTGGGAGGTAAAATAAAGGGTTAGTTGGGTAACCAGAAACGCATATATGCAAGTCTTTTTTTTGTCTTTTTTTCACACCTTTATACAAATTGAGGTATTAAGGAGGGTAAATAAGATGCATATAGTTATTGATATGTTTCACATTCCATTTATTTAAAGAATAATTTACGACTACATGAAAGGTTTTGGGGATTGTTCTTTAAAAATACTTTTCTTCAGGAGATCAAGACACCTTCCTTTTATTCTCTCGTGTCCTGCTAATTTCCGCGTTTTACACTTGTCAACAATACTCCCGCCATATCTTTAAATACAACCTAGAACATTTATAAATATCCAAATAATTCCAAAGTGTGTTAGGATTACTGACGCATAATATGTCCTACATTGATATGCACAAGACTACTGTTTACTTACCTAAAGATAATCACCACATAGTGAACAGTGTCGCACTTGCAGTGCCAGTGGGTCGCTGTTTCTGAATATTTTCCAGCAAGGGTAGTTCAGCCAATCTATAAATAGAAACTGTAACGGTGTTGACACATTGTAGTTCAGCTGTTATCTGATTGGTTAAAAATAAATGACGCGAACTTTCAGTTAAAGGCATCTCGAAAGGAATGTGGTATCCCACTGAGCCAGCCCCCATCTGCTGTGACCAGACCTGCTAATTGCTGGTCATCACTGCAGGGAGTCTTTAGCCAATATAGTTCTAATCTGTCACAGTAAAACCTCTGATGGGTTAATGCAAAACTAAATTACCTGCTAGTATGGAAGTGAGACAGTAGGCTAGTTTTACACAAAGCCATAAACATTTTAATGAATGTTAGTGATAATGTGGGTTGTTTACTGTATGATCGGATCCCTTACATATTCTTTATTGCATTGATTACTAGGTGTCAATTTTGTAATTGCATGATTATGTCATAACATATTATGACATAACAAACAAAAATCAAGTATTTAAAACAGTGTTGATTTTCTGGCATAAACATGAGTTGAGGGAAGAATTGAGAGAATGAAAGTATTTAGTAATACATAATTTATTTCCAAACTTAATGTCGCTTTTTATGATAAATTTTACAAATCAAAATAAAATATAAATTAAAATATATATGAGAACTAAAAGAATGAAAGAAAGAAATAACAAAATGTATAAGAAATAACAAAATCAACCAACAAAGTAAGAAAGAAAACAAATAAAGATTTATATTTAATTAAATAAAAAAAAGAATAAAAAAGAACTGATAGAATAATTTCTGGTATTTAGGATTGCGTAATTGGTATATTCACATATTCACAACTATTTCCTTTACAAACTGTGAATGACTATGTCCAACCCCCAAATATAGCATACATACACTTGGATCTTGAACAATACCTGTGTGACAGACACATTGTGACAGACTGTGGCAGCCTGGCTTATCAGAAAACAGATGCCCACACATGCTGGGTGGGTGAATAAATGGGGGGGTCACTTATATAAGGGTTTTGAGATGCCTTTAAGGAATGGAGGCCCGTCAAGTTCTAAAAAAGAAAACTATTATAGATCTTATTTATAAATTCTTCAATATCTTTTTCACACATATAGAATATTTGTACACATCGATTGCCTAGTTTTATTCAATACAACTAAATAGTCGAGACCCCTATATTCAATCACAGACCTATTGAATATGCG
>CM037795.1:34040868-34090868 GCA_021229015.1 Solen grandis | reverse complement strand
CGTAAAAAATGGTACTGTTATAGCTTCCTTGCTTGGCGTTCAACATATAAGGGTAGTTGCAGGACTGGTTAGCTCGGTATCAGGATGATGTGACTGGGTGTTGTATCATGCCACTTGTCTACGGCAGTGTGGCAGCACTATACCCGCATGAAGTAGACATCGTCTCCAAATGACTGAAATACTGTCGGTGGGACGTTAAACCCAACAAACAAACAAATTTAACAAGTGCTGACAATGATTTAATGTTGTGTCAAATCAACTAAAAAAAGAAAAAGATGCTAAATTAAATACTAAAATACAAGTACAGTTTATTAGGTTTAACGTCCCACCGACAGTATTCAAGTCTTTTGGAGACAATGTCTACTTGAGACGAAATGTAGTGTTGTCACACTGCACAGTATCACGTCGTAGACAGTTGGCATGAAACATTGCAATTTCCCGACTTTATTGTTGCATCAATCGATAAATGTTGTATAAGCTATATTCCAAATTCATGATAAATGATAAGCTATGTGAAAATATATGTTATAGTACAATGTAATTTCATTGCCAGCTTGAGATACAATGGGCGTGTATAAGTGTAGAGTAACTTTGTTTAGAGTTTGCCCGCTATTTCTATCTAATCAGTGAGCCCAAAATTTCAAATTCCTGGTCGATTTAATTTGTTAAGAGTTCGAGATTTTGCGAGACTTGTCTACTTAATTGTGATTTAACTGTTAAGAGTTAACGGCGAAATGCGCATGTCTTTTTTTTTTCTTCAAATTATGCTCCGCCCTATTCACATATCATATATGGCAGTGTTTACTACACCGATCCCTACACACGAGGTGTGCAAACTGGCGCATATTGACGTCTTTTGTAAACATCTAGTAAAGTTGCTTAAATAATCATGTTTATAGATAAACATTTACATAAGAATGAGTAGTTTCGGAAATATTTTTTTTTCAAAGGGATGATTACCAGCTCGATCCAAACGGACTCCTAAGGAAAGAAAAAGTTGCTAAATTAAATACTAAAATACAAGTACAGTTTATTAGGTTTAACGTCCCACCGACAGTATTCAAGTCTTTTGGAGACGATGTCTACTTGAGACAAATGTAGTGTTGTCACACTGCACAGTATCACGTCGTAGACAGTTGTCATGATACCACACCCAGTCACTTTATCCGGACACCGGGCAATCAGTCCTGGAACTACCCTTATGAAGTTGAGCGCCAAGCAAGGGAGCTATACCAGTACCTATGTTTACGAATTTGGTAAATACAAGAATTAAAATTGATATAACGTTTTTAAACAACTTACAGATCATGTATTAATTCGTTTGATTTGGTATTTCCGGGGAATTCCTAGCCATGATATCTTCCGCTGACACAGACTTTTTTTAAACGATTATTATTTACATATTTCGTTCTTTCCTTAATGTCAATCAGTTGATATTTTCTGATGTCTTAACTAATAAAAACAAGATAAATAAATAAAAAAAACAGCCATCACATAAATTGATTGAAATCTGAAAAAGAAATATGCCGACGGTCAAAAAATGCGCGAAATTTATGTGTCACTCGCTACGCTCGTTCTGGCTTCTTAACTGTTAAATTCCTTCTTAATAAACACTAACGATAATGTACTATAGTCGTCTCCATCGTATGTATAAGCATTACTGAAATTTAACTCACGAGGCTACACGCGTCGACGATTCTATTGCATGGTAGCATTTAAGGTTTTATTCCCGCGGCTGTACACTAAATTTTAAAAAAAAAATTGATATGCAGAATTAATAGGTTTAAGTTTAATTGCTTATATTTTGAAACCCTATAAAACTAGACCCAAATATGTACAATTGAATTGTAGGGATTTTCAGGACATATATTTTGGTACATAGAATACTAAAATTGGAATCTCTCAGCCCCTCACCGCTGTGGGTTCGAATCCCGGTAGGGACTACGGATTTTTCATATGAGGAAGCCTTCCAGCTTGCTTGCGGTAGGTCGGTGGTTCTATCCGGGTACCTCTGTGTACTCGGGATTTTCCTCCACCTGTTATTAGCTGGATGTCGCTGTATGATTGAAATGCTATCGCAGCGACGGTAAACCCCAATACAACAACGGCAACTAAAATTGGTCAAGTTATAAGAAAGCGATATCAAAATAAAGAGTTATTTATTTTTGCCATATGGCTTACTTCACAAAGTTCATGCATGAGAAGTCCATACGAAAAAAAAAGTAAAAGGTTAGGAATTTAATATATATTCTCTCTAACGGTAATAATCTTTACATTTCAAAATGTTGCAGAAAGTCCTATCATTCGTATCAACGAATGAAATCTAGTTAAATACTGTATTCATAACATGAAAAATGCATTTACTATGCTAAATTAAATGTTTCCTGCTTAAAATTTGATCATTGTTTACCTACATGTATTAAAAACATATTAGACGAAATTAGCCACAATGGGGAATAACAACAAAACGGAAAAATCATCACACTACAAAAGATATCTCGTGGTTATACCATAGTCATTTCGTGACATTCGGCGATAATCGGTAAAGTTCGGATTTGTAGTTGTTCAAAAAGGAGTACTAAAAATACTGACTTTCAATTCATTAACGGCTGCCCGAATATATTTAAATGAAATTTGACAGCTATGTTTAATATTGTACATGCATATCATACATAGCACGATTTTATCGAATTATAGTACTCAGTAGGATTTAACATGACGTTTTAGACATTTTCGAAACAATTAGAATCAACAGAAAACCCTAAAATTGCTGGCGATTCCCGAGACTCTTCCGAAAAGAGCGATTTATATTCGACAGTGTGTGGCCATTACTCGGTATATTGAAATACTTAATATTAATTAATATTAATATTGGTTTCATGATAATCCTGACGACAGTTTCTCAATTCCTTGAGCGCTTTGATATTGTTTCCCAATGATCCGGAGTAAGGTTCAATTCATAAATTGCTTACCCAAGGAGGTCATGACCTTACAATCGCATTTAGTTGGCGAGGAGTGATAAATGCGATGAAAATAACAGTGGTAATTACGCAATTCCGCAATTCCTGCTTTTGTTATCGGTACGTAAGACTGTCGCTACATTTAGTCGGATTTTAATTTAACTTCACAGCATGTATAAATATATGTACCAAGCTTAGTTTCACATATCGTTGGCATGTCATGATCAGTTTGATTTCAAATGAGTTATGGCTCTTTCTTACATTTATTTGATATATTTTGTCTGTACTATCTTTCAGCTACAAATGGTCTAACTTTCATTTAACTTCACGGCAATTACAAGTACCAAGCCCACTTGTGCATATATGCTTGCTTCAGTTTTCACTTAGTTTTGCCCCCTTATCATGTTTATTGAATATATATTACCTGTTCTATTTGCTAGCTACTGTCGCTACATTTGGTCGGATTTTAATTTAACTTCACAGCATGTATAAATATATGTACCAAGCCTAGTTTCACATATCGTTGGCACGTCATGATCAGCTTGATTTTAATTGAGTTATTGCCCTTTGTTATATTTTTTTTTCTGCGATACATGTGTTAGTGTATCATAGCTCTACCGTTTTATTTTTATCCTTTAACTGTGTCAAGATTGTCTCTGACATGGTTACAGTAACTGTTTCAAAGCGGTACCTGGAAGTATTCATTATCTTCAAGGGGCCTCCGTGGCCGAGAGGGACTTTAACACTCACTAATCCTCTCACCACGTGGGTTCGAATATTGGCAGGGTCATTCGGATTTTCATGTGAGGAAGCCTTCCAGTTGGCATGCGGTAGTCGGTGGTTCTACCCGGATGCCTCCGTGCATTCGGGATCTTCCTCAGCCCGCAATTAGCTGGGCGTCGCTATATGACTGATATACTGTCGAAGGGACGGTAAACTCAAATAGTCAAGTCGAGTCATCATCTTCAATGATAGTCCTTGTTTTACTTATTAACCCTTTCCCTCATAGAGGACACCATGAAAAGACCTATGCAAACAACATAAAACCAGATCAGCCTGCGAGTAACTCGCAGACTTATCAGGTTTTATGCTGTTTGCTGTTCCTCAGTGGTCTGGTAATAAGGATTTTGTAATTAAATTTGGTAAGGTTTAACTGTGGTTTTCTGCAGATCAGGCATTATGTGGTACCTATTGAGTGCGTCAAAATGAGTCTATATGAGGGAAAGGGTTAAGCTATTGCCCTTTGTTATATTTATTTAATATAGTTCGTTTGAGATATACACTCAGTTACAAAAGTAAGAGTGCGCTTTTTGATTTTAGATATTCAAAGACCTATGTAACAAAGATTGATAACTAGTCTGAATGTCACAAAAGCACGCAGCATTTTTTCCATTTCTCGTAAAGTCACGTTTTCATATATCTCCTTTTCTATTGAAGATATATGAAAGTTAATTATATCTTCCAATAAAACATTACACTACCATCAAAAAGATGCCTTATTTGTCAAAATAAGTCGGATAATAAAAAAAGTTTAACCTAAGATAAAAAAAAGTACCAGCATGAAGAAAAAAAAATTAAAATTGTGTGTGTTTATTTTTCATACACCGGTTGAATTTAGTCATGATTTCATAGACTTTTGAAAATAAATTAAAATCATATTAGAGAAATGGTTATTTTATAATATGGTTACATTTTCCTGTTTTTTTTTGTTGTTTTTTTGTTGTTTTTTTTTCTTTGTTTTGTTTTTCCATACTTTTTAAAAAAAGTTCGAAAAAATTGAATAATCTGCTAAGTCCCGAAACACAATTTTCCACTGGCTTTTGAAGGAGTTTCCTATTTATGTTAGATAGGTCTTTGAGAGATATTTCAAATTTTAGCAAATATATCATTTTCAATTTTCGCTCACTATATCACGATCTAGCCCAAAGATCTTTCCATGCCATGTGGATAAATTTTGGGCTATATCGATGACAAATACACACGAGATTAAAAGTTGAAATTGATATGTTTGCTATATATTGAAATATTTTAAGTTAAAAAGCCCAACATTTCTTTTTGAACTGGGTAAATGTTTAAGTGTATAAGAGCCCGACCTGTTTTTGTTTGTTTTTATTTTCATCCTTGCCTGTGTCATGACTTCGACATGGTTACAGTAATTGTGATAATGCAACTACTTTCTCTCAAAGATAATGACCCCCAAAATCGAAAGTCACAAAATTGCAGTTTTCACAATGTGATAATAGAACGGAATGCATTTGAGATTATATGAGCCTTTCATTTGGTCACTTTTTTTTTATTTCTCGAACTTGAATATTTCATTCTACATAGACTGAATACCCGGAATTTGTAATTTTATTTTAAATAGTTTATGAATTTACTATTGTTGAACAATTAAGAGATGGAATAATATATTAAAATATTGATTTTAAACCTATGAAATGCGTTGTTCATTTTTACAACATTGATTTCAGAGATAACGTACTTTACAAATGTGTTAAGTTGGTAATTACGCAACAACCAAGAAAAGTATGAAGCCACTTGCAAAGTAATAGAAAGTCCATATAGTAAAATTTGGTAAAGATATTGGTACAATTTTGAGATATAAATAAAATATTGAAAGCTAAGACTAGAGGTTATATCCCCGCCCCCTCCTGTGCAGGTGTCGGATATGCAGCGGCCGTGATGGCGGCATGGTTGAACATCTTCTACATCGTGATCCTGGCCTGGGGCATCTACTACCTTTTCTCCTCCTTCACGTCCGAGCTCCCCTGGTCTCAATGTAACCACGAGTGGAACACAGACCGCTGCATGTCCAACTACGATAGGGACCACATACCCTATAAATGTACCAACAGCTCTTTCTCATTTGAGGTCAGTATCCACATTTGCGGATTGGCTCAGCTGCTGGCTTATCAGCCAGTGGTGTACACAATTCAAATTCATTCTTTATATTTAAAGTTAGAATCGGAAGTTCAACCAGATTGCTTCTGTTTATTGTTCTGTATACAGTTCATCATCCGGTATTGATCAAAAAATATCTTGTAGCAGTGTGTTCTCACAGAGAGGGCAAAGTGGGAATACCAAAAAGGTACAAATACCATCTTAATCCTACGGTGTCCAGGTTAAAGAATATCATCAGCAAAATCTCTATTGATTATGTGAAGGAACAAAGTGTATGAAAAAGTATGAAATGTTTATATATAAATCGATCAGCATCTTAACTTACCTCAAACATACCGGGTAGAGTCAATAAGTGGTGAGGCTTAAATAAATTAGCTTTTATTAATGTTAGTCAGTTATTATATTAACAGAACAGAACAGCTAAATGCATTAATCAGGGCATCGAGACATAATCATCTGAATAAAAATAAATTGAATTAATCTACTATAAAAATAAGTGTAACATAATTTTTATATAGGGGAAATGACTGGGTCACTTATTGGAATTATTGAGGCTAAATTAATATACTAACGTCTTTGTTGATAACCTTTAACTATAATTGACTAGTTTCACTTTTCAGTACATTCTTTGGTGTAGAGTTAAATCAAATTATTGACTCGTTAATTGAATTTGGACTTACATATATCCTACTTTTTCATTTTTAGTAACTCGATTTCTACATTATTTCAGTTGAACACAACTGAATACTTGAAAGGTAACATGACGGCCATATACGGTAATATGACCGGGTTTACATGTAAGCAGTATTATGATGGATTGAAGTTCGAGTCACCGGTTCGGGAATTCTGGGAGTAAGTGAATATAACTTTATTAATCGGTTGAAACACGCGCTTAATCCTGCTCTAGGGTAAACCAAAACGTTATCTAAATAAAATTTCTAAAAAAAAAAGTGTTTATACCTATTTATAGTTTCAAGTATCCTGTAAATTTACATGTACTTGGATTAATATAAAATGACTTTTGTCAGCCTCGCAACATGTACTGTATTTTTTTTAATCAAAAGAGGGGATGATTATATGGAAGGCAATTCGCATCCTTAAGTTTTAATTGTGTAAGCTCTAGTCTCGATTTAAAACTCACACGCTGATCTGATCTAGGTAATACAGTTCACAGAGGTCTTTTTTCCACTATTTCATTTGGTATTTTGAATACACATACCTGTGTTTTTGTTGTCTACCTGCAGGCGTCATGTGCTCCAGATCTCTAAAGGTATTGACCATCCGGGGAACGTGCGCTGGGAGCTGGCTTTGTGCCTACTGCTAGTCTGGATCCTGTGCTACTTCTGTATCTGGAAAGGAATCAAATGGACCGGAAAGGTGTTTAAAACCCATATCACGTGTATACACAATTTTGATTTATTTCAAGTAGTTATACTAATACATAATTCAAATGAAAACCATTCATCATTGCATTTTAATAGGGTTTCAGATTATGTCACGATTCTGCTTTGAGGTACATGTAGTTTAACTTCAACTTGCAATTTCTTACTTATTGATATGAGAAAGAAAGAGAGAGAGAGAGAGAGAGTGCCAAAACAAACAATTATCCTCTATCTGTTTAGCTTTAAATTTATGTTCTCATATACCTCGTTTAGCAAGGCCATTCACTACCATCGAATGGGCAATAACGTCGGAAAAAGTTCGTAGAGGTGTGTCATAAGCCGCCAATCTGATTGGCCGCTGCATCATTTTATGCAGATAAGGAAATCCAATTTCATTTCTTGATAGGAAATCAATATCATTGGCGCCTTACGGAGATTTTGCAGTGTATTTGCACAGGACCTTTTAGTTAACTGAATAAGGCCTGGGTTACCAAGGATTAGTCTTCTGTCTGTCTCCACAGGTGGTGTATGTGACAGCGCTGTTTCCCTACTTCTTGATGTCAATCCTACTTATCCGTGGAGTGACGCTGCCGGGAGCCATGGACGGCATCAAATTTTATCTTCTTCCGGATTTTGAAAAAATCCAGAACTCTAGCGTAAGTGCAAGTATACTATGTTAGGCTATTTATATTCGTTATTTTAAAGGCAACAGCATCACTCTAAAATTTGAATGCAATGAACTAGTGTAATATGATATTTCCTGTTGTTCATTTATACAACTTTTCACTGATGATTACTTTGATATTACATCTGCTGTCAGGTTTGGATTGATGCCGTGACCCAAATATTTTTCTCATACGGTCTTGGACTGGGGTCGCTGATTGCGTTAGGGAGCTATAACAAGTACAACAATAACGTGTACAGGTACGTATCACGCATGTGCACACACGCGCGCGCCAACAAACACGGATTCATAAACTATAGACACTCGTTGAGTTGATTTTTCATGTGGAACATTTTCACCTTTGTGTACTTCAATTTCTTTTATCCATATAAAGTATCACATCAAAATAATACTATTTTATCCATTTCCTTCAATATTCATCCTTTCGGTGATCGTTTTAGATCGACTGTCATTAAAGATTTGCTGATGAATAGAATACTAGAAACGTAATTTTATTTTCAGGGATGCAATTTGTATATCAATTCTAAACAGTACCACGAGTTTGTTTGCTGGTTTTGTCATCTTTTCTGTGATTGGCTTTATGGCGCATGAGCAGCAACTTCCGGTCAGCGAGGTGGCAGCTTCCGGTAATACACTGTGTAGATAAATAATAAATATTGTATCTTTTATTTATTTATTTATTTATTTTTTAATTTTTTAAATTTTTTGTACAAAGAAGATCCAACGTTGTGAATACAAAGCTCTTTCCGACAAATTCATGAAAGTATGTAGCACACTGGGCTACAAGCATTGGATGCTGGTGGCCGGAGTATTTGTTTACATTGATTCTTTATTTGGATAATTCATTTGTTTTTACTTATCTTGATACAGCCTATTTTATTATTCAGTAACAAATGACTTATTTTGCGTTAAGCATAAGTTGGAACGGTAAAGGAGTAATAAGGAACTGTTCATTAATTTTCCAGACCAAAAATGGATCTTGTAGCTAATAAGTCATTTTACTGTAGGGCCGAACACATTCATTGAACAACATTCTATTTGAAATAACCAAGGACACATCACATGCTAGAGGTGCGGGAATTCACTTTTCATGTTTAGCGAATTCACTGGCTTACGTCACACAATTCATCATATATTGACATTTTTTCCCGCTTTCATTTTGTTTCAGATCTGTCGTGACAACTTCTACAATATAGTGATAATTAAATCATATAAAGAAGGTTGTTGTGCATTTAATTAATGTAATATATATCAAATGTCGCACGCCTTAATAGGAGATCGTCATGAGAACATATTTATCTACTGCATAACGATGGTTCGAGCAAACAGGTGAATATATAGTTTAGGCATTTGGATATCAGGTATAATTTAAATTTCCACGGGCCTTATTTCTAGAGGATAACATATTTGGCAATGTCATTCTTCCATATCGTCCTCTTAACAATAATAAAACACAATTTTTAGGTATTAAAAGTGAAGAAATAAAATGTTTTATATCACTAACATATGATAAATGATGATGAAGTATTCAAAATATCTCCAACACATGGGTGTACGTTATCAAAATGGTAATAATCATTGTACATGTATGCTGTTTTGTAGAATCATTTTATAAACAAAGAATCAATGATTTTGATGATACGATATGAACAAATGATTCAGAAACAATATCTAATTAGAAAACTGTCGAAAACAGAAGTGTGAATTGTATCAAAATAAACAACAATAGATGTTTAACAACAGTCGCCTATTAAAGTCATACATAATTGGCAATGCACTATGTTCCAATAAGTACATTTTCAACATCTTTTAAAAGACACAATCGACTCGCATTTCTTTATTCTCAATGGAAGCGAGTTCCATAGCTTTGGGGCAACCACTGCAAAAGATTTACAAAATGATAAGCCATTAATTTAGGAACTTTTAAGTTTCCAAAAGATACTGATCTTAGATTCCTATGATTACTGTATGTTACTTCATTTAACATCGAAGTTATTTAAGTCTGAGCCGAATCATTAATTGCTTTGTAAGTTAGCATAAGACCATGATATTTGATATGGCACCGTATTGGCAGCCAATTAGCATAAGACCATGATATTTGATATGACACCGTATTGGCAGCCAATTAGCATAAGACCATGATATTTGATATGACACCGTATTGGCAGCCAATTAGCATAAGACCATGATATTTGATATGACACCGTATTGGCAGCCAATTAACATTAAGGCTGATGGCGTATATAAACCTGTTTTAAGAATAATACGCGCTGCTCGTTTTTGTAATTTTTCAATGTGTTTACTAAGCTTGTTCCGCCCCATATAATATTAAATAGGCAGTATAATACTTCATTTAATCTTCACGGGACACGTATGATGATATTAACTGTATTAGGGAAAGTTTACGGGAAATCTGTATAACCATTTTGTCAATTTGAGAGTTCCAAGTTAGTTAATTATCAATAACAACCCCAAGTAGCTTTTGTCAAATTACATTCGTTATAGATGTATTGTCTATATGTAAGCTTATATCTGAAACCTGTGTAAGTCTATTACGTGTTTCAATCAACATTATTGATGATTTTTCGGCGGCATAAAGAAATATATAATTATATGAGCACCAGTTCAAAACTGCATCGTTTGCAATTGAAGTTTGAGTTTGATTACATCTAAGTTCTTGCCATGCATATGCACTGTTGTGTCATCCACAAAGAGATCAGTCGAACAATATATTGTAAACAACGCAACATAATATTAAAACAATATATTGTTAACAATGCAACATAATAAACAATATATTGTAAACAACGCAACAAAATAAACAATTTATTGTAAACAACGCAACATAATAAACAATAGTTTAAAATATTTAAAAAGTTTTGTTTTGGTGTAAATTTTACTCAGTTAAATATACGGGGGTGTTTCAGAAGTCCTGGATGTTTGTTATATAATTTTTATAACTTGCATTTGTTTTGATGCACATGATGGCAAATTGCATAGATTATTATGTGAAATAAGTTACATTCAATAAACAAAACAAAAAACAAAACAAAACAAAAATACGTAAGTCTACCGCTGTCTGACCGGTGCTCACCACTTCCAGCAACGTCACAAGTCAATATTTCTCCGGTAGGCCTAATTGAACACTCCTCCGGTAAAAGACGTTCTATATCTCGGTATTAGTTAACATCGAGAATACTATTAACATACTCCGCGTGTTTGCGGTATAGACAGGAACATCCGTACCCATGACACTTACTTTCGAGTTCCTATCCGAGGTGGGGTGTTACAGGCAACGGCTTTTAATAGGGACAGAGGCTCACTGGTGCCCGAGGTACGGACGCTCCGTTCTATACCGTAAATAAATGATTTATTTTGCCCCCTTAAGCACATTTTCGTGGACGACTTAAACTTTTCAAATAATTAGCTTGCAGAACATGATATTTTTATCTGAGCGATTACTATCAACGGTCATTATAAATTTTGTACATTGCAGTAGCGTAGTAAATTACTTTTAGTTTTCCGTCGTTCAGAAAGTCATACGGAAGCACAGAGAGGACATGGTGTTTTCTATTTTATTATCTCGAGTCAGCAAATTTTTTTTTCTTAATTACTATCTCGTGGCCACGTGATGATAAAAAAAAGCATGAGCCCTCATTGCTTCCGTGAAGTCATGATGTCATAGCACGTAAATTATTTGGAACATAGGGTAGTGGTATCTCTAAAAGCACGCGACGTGCAAGGAGAAACAATATTTAGTCGTTCATTCACTGTCACAAGAGATTTGGTGTCTGCGCCTTGTCAGGGTAACATGCTGTATGTCGGCAGCATATCATATTAAGGTATACATACGCAACACTGAGGTTTTTGTTACTTATTTCTCCGAGTCTGTAGTAATCCTGTAAACAAAACGATATACAACATGAAAGTACAATCTTTATATTTTTGTTTTATACTATAATGGACATATGGGTCGTCACTCTAAAGTCAGAAAATAAATAAATAAGCGACTTAGACTAATGTAAAAGTAAGGACTGCAAAATCAACAGTGAAACAATAATATTTTTTTTTGTACAAATCACTTTTATTTAGGATCTTTAGGAAATATTTTGTTAGTGTCTTACACTTCATCAGAAAACATATTCCACAGGTACGATTGTTACCAATGAATGGGTATTTCCAGTTCCAATCTACCTGTCCAATGTCCTTGTCCAAAACAATTTGGATTCAAAAAATGAAAAATTACAAACATACAGTAATAACAAACGAAGTGAACATTAGTCTTTTCACCTGTTTTCAATAATTTTTATATAAAAGATACATAAATCATTTCAGAAATTGAGCTTGCGGTAGGTCCTACCCGGATGCCTCCGTGCACTCGTGGTCTTCCTCCACCTGTAATTAGCTGGACGCCGCTATATGACTGAAATACTGTCGAAGCGACGGTAAACTCAAATAGTTAAGTCAGAAATTGAAATACAACCAGAAAGTTCACGTATAACTTTAAAGTTGTCAGACTGTACATATGTTAGAAGATTTAACATATATACTGTACTATGTTTTATGTGTTTTCCTAGGCCCTGGGCTGACGTTTCTTGCTTACCCGAGCGCCATGGTACAGCTCCCAATCTCTCCATTCTGGGCCGTGCTCTTCTTCCTGATGCTACTCATGTTGGGCATGGACAGTCAGGTATACTGACCTGTTGGTGTAATGACATTCAGTTAAATAGTTTAGTGGCATGTTCCATCTATATATGTATATATATGGTACATATACTGGAATATTATGGTGGCATATTGCATAACGATCACTGTGCATAGTGGTACATCGTTGTTCTTACTTTCAGTGTGTTAATTAGAAGCGACTGGGACATATTGTGTTAGTACGTAGTGTTGCCTGTTATGGCCACAGTACTATAAAATTTACTTGAATAAGGAAAATAATACTTTACTTTCTAAACTAGAGCTAATTGTTGGCTTTTTCGAAAATCATATCTAAATGACATATTTGTATTGGGAAGTTATCCGAAATTTCCAATAAATATTTTTCCAGAAGTGACACCTGTAGTTAGAGTAACACGACAGGTATTCTTTCTACATTGATAATTTCTAAATTAGTCAACTTTTAGCATAACTACATTCGTATTTAGCTAATATCTGATATTCTTGTATACATTTCTCACACAGTTTGTCACGATGGAGGGTTTCTTTACTGCCCTGATTGACGAGTGGCCAGAGAAACTAAGCAAACGTCGCGAGATCTTCATCGGCATCATCTGCTTCCTCTCCTACTTGGTGGGACTCTCCTGTGTCACAGAGGTAACTATAGACAGATACTCAATAAAATCAACTATACAAAATTAAAAGTGATACCGTCTAAGGTTGTGGAAATTGTGTCGATCACGTAATATGGCCGATGCATTACGTTGTGTTTTTTTTCCGTTTTTTTTTAGCCATCATACCCGTACAGTTTAAAGAAAATAAGGAGTAAATATAATAGTGTTCTTTGTACCGTGTATATTTAAATTCATCATACCTAAATTTAAGTAGGATAATGAATCCGGTTTCCAGTTGTTGCACGCTATTCCTTTTCTATTCAATCGTCTGTTTGTGGGCAGGGCGGGATGTACATATATCAGCTGTTTGACTTCTACGCCGCCAGTGGGTTGTGTCTGCTCGTCCTCATCTTCTTCGAGTGTATCGCCGTCTCCTGGGGTTACGGTGAGTCCCATTCTTCTTTCTCTCCATCAACTGTCACAATTTTTAGTATTTTCTTCCTTATCGCTACCGCTACACATACATTGTTCCGTACGGTATATCTTGCTAAGATGAAATAATAGCTTGAAGTTTATCTATAGAAGAAAAGTTATAACAGAAAGAAAGAGAATGAAAATAAGAAACGTGTGAATATACTGAATGAAAGGTTCGTTTCCTTTGTTTGCAGGTATCAACCGGTTCTACGAGAACCTCCATTCTATGTTCGGGTTCTACCCCAGCTTTTTCTGGAAGATCACATGGGTGGTCGCTACCCCCGGGATCTGTGGGGTGAGACCATAGAAAACCTCCTTAAATGTTTTACCAGGCATTCAAAGGAGACAAATATTTCATATAAGTTAAACTTAATTTACTTTAATGTCAGTTAGGTAACAATTTTTTACAACCTGAAGTAATTCCAATCAACGGTTCCTGTGTTGGACCAGTACTCTGCGTCCTGAAAGGCCATAAAAATTATTGCCCCCCCCCCCGACCGAAAGACCACCAGAACCACAGTGATGTAGGTTACCACTGAACCACAGTGATGTAGGTTACCACTGAACCACAGTGATGTAGGTTACCACTGAACCACAGTGATGTAGGTTACCACTGAACCACAGTGATGTATATTACCACTGAACCACAGTGATGTAGGTTACCACTGAACCACAGTGATGTAGGTTACCACTGAACCACAGTGATGTAGGTTACCACTGAACCACAGTGACATAGGTTACCACTGAACCACAGTGATGTAGGTTACCACTGAACCACAGTGATGTAGGTTACCACAGAACCACAGTGATGTAGGTTACCACAGAACCACAGTGATGTAGGTTACCACTGAACCACAGTGATGTAGGTTACCACGACCACAGAAGACCACGAACACGTGATGTAGGTTACCACTGAACCACAGTGATGTAGGTTACCACAGAACCACAGTGATGTAGGTTACCACTGAACCACAGTGATGTAGGTTACCACAGAACCACAGTGATGTAGGTTACCACTGAACCACAGTGATGTAGGTTACCACAGAACCAGTGATGAGGTTACCAAACCACAGTGATGTAGGTTACCACTGAACACAGTGATGTAGGTTACCACGAACCACAGTGATGTAGGTTACCACGAACCACAGTGATGTAGGTTACCACGAACACAGTGATGTAGGTTACCACTGAACCACAGTGATGTAGGTTACCACGAACCACAGTGATGTGTTACCACTGAACCACAGTGAGTAGGTTACCACGAACCACAGTGATGAGGTACTACACAGAAACCACAGACCTGATGTAGGTTACCACAGAACCACAGTGATGTAGGTTACCACGAACACAGTGATGTAGGTTACCGAACCACAGTGATGTAGGTTACCACTGAACCACAGTGATGTAGGTTACCACTGAACCACAGTGATGTAGGTTACCACTGAACCACAGTGATGTAGGTTACCACTGAACCACAGTGATGTAGGTTACCACTGAACCACAGTGATGTAGGTTACCACAGAACCACAGTGATGTAGGTTACCACTGAACCACAGTGATGTAGGTTACCACGAACCACAGTGATGTAGGTTACACGAACCACAGTGAGTAGTACCACTGAACACAGTGATGTAGTTACCACGAACACAGTGATGTAGGTTACCACTGAACCACAGTGATGTAGGTTACCACGAACCACAGGTGTTAGGTTACCACGAACCACAGTGATGTAGGTTACCATGAACCACAGTGTAGGTACCACTAGAACCACAGTGATGTAGGTTACCACGAACACAGTGATGTAGGTTACCACGAACCACGTGATGTAGGTTACCACGAACCACAGTGATGTAGGTTACCACAGAACCACAGTGATGTAGTTACAGAACCACAGGATAGTACACGAGACCACAGTGATGTAGTTACCACGAACAGAGTAGTAGTACCACTGAACCACAGTGATGTAGGTTACCACAGAACCACAGTGATGTAGGTTACCACTGAACCACAGTGATGTAGGTTACCACAGAAACACTGAGGTTACACTGAACCACAGTGAGTAGGTTACCACTGAACCACAGTGATGTAGGTTACCAGAACACGTGATGTAGGACAAGAACCACAGTGATGTAGGTTACCACTGAACCACAGTGATGTAGGTTACCAGAACCACAGTGATGTAGGTTACCACTGAAACACAGTGATGTAGGTTACCAACACAGTGATGTAGTACCACTGACCACAGTGATGTAGTTACCACTGAACCACAGTGATGTAGGTTACCACTGAACCACAGTGATGTAGTTACCACTGAACCACAGTGTAGGTTAGACCACTGATAGTGTGAGTTACCACTGAACCACATGATGTAGGTTACACCAGAACCACAGTGTGTAGGTTACCACTGAACCACAGTGATGTAGGTTACCACTGAACACAGTGATGTAGGTTACCATGAACACCACAGTGATGTAGGTTACCACGAACCACGATGAGTTACCACGAACCACATGATGTAGTTACCACTGAACCACAGTGATGTAGGTTACCACTGAACCACAGTGATGTAGGTTACCACTGAACCACAGTGATGTAGGTTACCACAAACACACAGTGATGTAGGTTACAGAACCACAGTGAGTAGTTACCATGAACCACAGTGATGTAGTTACCACGAACCACAGTGATGTAGTTACCACAGAACCACAGTGATGTAGGTTACCACATGAACCACAGGATGTAGGTTACCACGAACCACAGTGATGTAGGTTACCACAGAACCACAGTGATGTAGGTTACCACTGAACCACAGGATGTAGGTTAGCACTGAACCACAGTGATGTAGGTTACCACTGAACCACAGTGATGTAGGTTACCACGAACCACAGTGATGTAGGTTACCACTGAACCACAGTGATGTAGGTTACCACTGAACCACAGTGATGTAGGTTACCACTGAACCACAGATGTAGTTACACTAACCACAGTGAGTATTCCACAGAACACAGTGATTAGGTTACCACTGAACCACAGTGATGTAGGTTACCACTGAACCACAGTGATGTAGGTTACCACTGAACCACAGTGATGTAGGTTACCACGAACCACAGTGATGTAGGTTACCCCATCAGAACCACAGTGATGTAGGTTACCAAGAACCACAGTGATGTAGGTTACACGAAAACCAGACAGTGATGAGGTTACCACGAACCACAGTGTAGTAGACAAAAGGAAACCACAGTGATGTAGGTTACCAACCTGAGAACCATGAAGACCACATGAACAGTATAGTACCACGAACCACAGTGATGTAGTTACCACGAACCACAGTGATGTAGTTACCACGAACACAGTGATGTAGTTACCACTAGTGACCAAACAGGATGTAGTACCAGAACCACAGTGAGATACCACAGACCACTGATAGTACAGAACCAGATGTAGACACGAACCCAGTGATGAGGTTACCACAACACAGTGGTAGGTACCACAGAACCACAGTGATGTAAGGTTACCACGAACCACAGTGATGTAGGTTACCACTGAACACAGTGATGTAGTTACCACGAACACAGTGATGTAGGTTACACCGAAACACAGTGATGTAGTTACCACTGAACACAGTGATGTAGGTTACCACTGAACCACAGTGAAGTAGGTTACCACAGAACCACAGTGATGTAGGTTACCACTGAACCACAGTGATGTAGATTACCACTGAACCACAGTGATGTAGGTTACCACTGAACCACAGTGATGTAGGTTACCACAGAACCACAGTGATGTAGGTTACCACCAGAACCACAGTGATGTAGGTTACCACAGAACCACAGTGATGTAGGTTACCACAGAACCACAGTGATGTAGGTTACCACTGAACCACAGTGATGTAGGTTACCACAGAACCACAGTGATGTAGGTTACCACCAGAACCACAGTGATGTAGGTTACCACCAGAACCACAGTGATGTAGGTTACCACTGAACCACAGTGATGTAGGTTACCACAGAACCACAGTGATGTAGGTTACCACTGAACCACAGTGATGTAGGTTACCACCAGAACCACAGTGATGTAGGTTACCACTGAACCACAGTGATGTAGGTTACCACTGAACCACAGTGATGTAGGTTACCACTGAACCACAGTGATGTAGGTTACCACAGAACCACAGTGATGTAGGTTACCACTGAACCACAGTGATGTAGGTTACCACTGAACCACAATGATGTAAGTTACCACTGAACCACAGTGATGTAGGTTACCACAGAAACACAGTGATGTAGGTTACCACTGAACCACAGTGATGTAGGTTACCACTGAACCACAGTGATGTAGGTTACCACAGAACCACAGTGATGTAGGTTACCACCAGAACCACAGTGATGTAGGTTACCACCAGAACCACAGTGATGTAGGTTACCACTGAACCACAGTGATGTAGGTTACCACTGAACCACAGTGATGTAGGTTACCACTGAACCACAGTGATGTAGGTTACCACTGAACCACAGTGATGTAGGTTACCACTGAACCACAGGGTCCTTTATCAGTTCGATGATTTTATTTTCAAATATCTTTTCGGTGCATTTATAATAATAACAATTTATATACAGTCGAATCCCGGATATTCGAAGTCCTGGGGATCGGCGTTTTATTTCGAGTAAGGCACGTATTCGAATAAACCAAATCACGTCGACCGTTGGAACAAAAGCCCATCCCAGCCATGCTTTTTCATGCAGTGAACGTAATATATAATGTATTTTATATCAAAATATGTTATTTTGATTTAGGAACGTTAATGAAAACGACTATAGATAATTAACTTTTATCTTTTTGTGCATAAATGATATCGATGCATATATAATAAATGCATACGTCAATAACAAAGATACATGCATACATTTATCAGGTGTGACTTAATCACATGCGACTACACGTATCCAATATCAACGTCGTAATGAAAACAGCAATGGATATTTGATATTTAATTAACACCATTCATCTATTTCTGCATAAATTATACATAATAAATGCATGCATCCATCCATCAGGTCTGACTAAATCACAAGAAACTACATGTATCAACGTGATATCAACATCATCTCGAAATGTTCATTTAAAAAAGGATGTAATCGTGGTCTGCTTGTTACACTTGTTTAATTCTTCCTTTCCAAGCGTATCCGAAATACGTTTCGCATACCTAAAAAATCATCAATCATCACCTTTATCTTTATGATTGAACTGCACAAACATCCAATCAATTAACAACTTATGCAAACTGTAAGCGGCCGTCTCCCACCCATTTCGGTAATTAATTGACGTTTGCGCCTTTCCATTGTTTGTTTTCAAAATGTCGCCGGTAATTAATGTTCGTCAGCGACTTCGGATAAGGAGGTGCGAAACTCTTACGAATTTATTGGCACGGGCCGAAATATCTTTTCGGATGAGGCCAGGTATTCGAATGGCACAAATTTGAATAACCCAGATATTTTTATATAGAAATAAGAAGGAGAGTGATTGGGACCAACGAAGTGTTTCGAATGACGCCGGGTATTTGAATGAGAGGTGGTGGAGTAACTGGGGTTCGACTGTAATAATAATAATAACATCAATGAAATATTACCTAAGATTATTTCTTATGTATATCAGTACGTTCAAATAAACATTAAAGTCTTGTCAAATATGTTAAAACTGAAGTGGAGGGTGTGAGTTGATCCATATCGCTTTCTTACTCCATATGTATGTTTATTTTTCGGAAAAAAATGTTTTATACTGAAATATTTCAGGGTGTATTCCTATTCTACCTATTTAAATTCGAGCCCGTAAAGTACCTCAAGTACGAGTACCCGAGTTGGGCTCACGGCATAGGAGCCCTGATGGCGCTCTCCTCTGTCGGCATCATACCCATTTACATGATCGTCATGTTCTTCCGCACTCCGGGAACCATTCGGCAGGTAAAAGTGTTGCATTCCATACTTTAAATGTGATAGATATGGTTAAGGTTTTTATGAGAATTATTATATACATAATGCACTCCAATAAAAATGGGAAATGAAGCGCTTTCGTTTCACAAATATGTTGTTTTAAAGTTTCTTACAATCTTAAGATTTTGTTGAAAAGTATAACTGGACTGAGATTTTTTATAGAAGATTCAGTATTATACTATTCTTGTTTGGAAGGACTTTTAATGCTTTTAAGTGCCGGTATACTTAAATAGCGTGCTTTGAGGAACAATCTTCAGAAGGTCATGCTTAAAGCTAAGTCGGCACAAGCACTTTTGCTTTCCATAAAAATATGAAACTTTCCATAAAACGCTTAACCAATGATTTCAAATGTTCTTTCGGTCCTGGAATTACTGTAACAAGGGGCTGTATTTGACGTTTGTTCGCTTGCTGGTGGCAATGTGAATAGTATGTAGAATCTAACCTTTTTATGAAAGAAATACTGCCACACTGCGGGATCCAGCGTCGGACACCCATGGCCAATTATTTCCGACATCCGTGAAATTTCAATTACAAATTTTTTACGCTTTAAGTATGGAAATATTTTAGCATATCTCAAAATGACGTTTACATTTTGGATACTCTTCGTGTGGAGGTAAAAAATGTAGTTGTTGGAGAATATATTATACAGGATATTACGCTACGAGTGTTCGGGTTGGTTAACGTCATGCAGGGCAAGTATCTTGCATCCAATCGGATTAATATATCTGATTTTGATATAAATTGCCAAACGAGAGTGAAATAAAACACAGGTGCTGTATGGAGAGTAGCGTAATCAGCAGCCGTGGGTTTACTTGAGACAGATATAGTGCTGCCACGCCATAGACATTTGGTATGAAACCACACCCATTCACATTATCCTGACACCGGGCAAAAGTACCCTGTATAATAATAGACAGAGCGCCCGCCAAAGGCAGGCTATTGGTACTGCTGATAGAGAAAAATAATCTCACTATAGTAATTAATAAGTAAATCGAACCCACGACCTTCCGCTCCAAAAGACGGAAAAAAGTCATATGTTCGTGTATATCTAGGTTATATATAATCCACTGACAGTATATACGATCCGGTATGCAAATGATACCAAAGAGCTGCGACAGCAGAATGTGGTCAATCCATGTGACCTCTGACAAGCTCTTGGCACTGTCGGACAGGAACTGGAAAGTGTTAAACTATCATTTCAAAAATCTTATTCTTTCTGAATTCTGTTTTAATTTTCTTCCAAGCAGGCGGCCGCTTAAACTGTGCAATACTAATAGTTCATCAAAATCAATCTGAAGAAACAAAAAAGTTACCATGAATTTTACTTTGTGAGATTTTCGTTTTCTGGTTTAACAGTACCAATGCCCGGCCTTCGCGAAACAGTAATAAACTTACAGGCAGTGTTACTCATATCTATCATACAGATTGCAAGCATGATGTATAAAATTTCTCATTCTATTGTATTAAGCCTGGAAGGACATTGTTGTCAGTACAATATTTACGTATATAAAAAAGAATAAATTGAAACACAATAGTATGTTTTATATAACAGCGTCTGAAATTGATGTTCCGACCGGATGTCAAGTTGCCAGGACAACGACCAGATGATCCTCCCCCGTACTCAGAAGTTTCCATGCACGTTGTTCAAGATGGCGCCGTTCAGTTCTGACTTAGCACATGTTAATGTGAACAATGGAATATAACTGACTGGTGCGCTATAAACAATCTGAGTTGAATAAATCGAGGAAAGGGCAACTGGCTTATGACATTGATGGAGGTTCGAAACCATTCGGTAAATGTTTCAGTGAGACATTGGAACGACTTCAGTGGTCGTTATTTTTAACCATTATCTGTGTATGTAGATTTACTTGAGATCCAAATTGTGTTGTCTTTTGTTGAAATGTGTTGTTTGTACAGCTTGGAAATGCATTTTCTTCTAAAAGTTAGTAGTAGAAAAGAAAATAGATAAAAAAAAATAGTGCATTTTACAGTATTGCTGCTTCTTTTTACCAAAAACACGTGGAAATCTGCTGTTTTGTAGGAGACATGTCTGGCATTGTTTATTTAATATAGGAGCATGGAGAAAAAACTAAAAAAAAAAGAAGAAAGAAAATGAAAAAAGAAGATAAAACAAAGGCTAGCCAGGCATTTCATCAAGCACAAAATGTCAAATGGTCTAAATAAATGAATGAAAACAAGTTGAAATGATGAAGTTAGATCTAGATGAAATGCATATTTTACATCAACCGACTTCTGCCTTTAAATCTAGACCATTATACAACTCGGGGATCAAAACCACAGCGCTCTGCCAATGACAAGGTCTATTATTTACAGACATTTACCCATAATGTAATAATTGAACATGCAAAGTGGTTACATATAGGTTTTCTTCATATAAAAGATATAAAGACTTCTTTAATTATTGTACTTAAGTCCCACCCCTACCAAAAAAAAGCATGTTTAGTGAGTATGCGGAAAATCACATAGGTATAATTATCGGATTACTGTAAATAATTTTCAGAGGTGTATTCAAAAAGTGTCAGTACTCATTAATGATAGACTGCTATGGGCCTTTAGGCAAAATAAGTTATGTGTTTCCGCTAACACCTCAAAAGAAAATAGGGTCGGTAAGTTGGCAAAACCTTTTTTATTACATGTATATTTAACATTTTTCATGTGTTCCTTTTTTCCGATTTAGATAACAGGACAAAAAAAACAACGTTTCACAACTGCTAGCAAAAAAAAAATAAGGGTCGGTATTGAAAGGTAGGGTTGGTCGGGTTAGCGGAAAGACAACGTTTTGTATGCCTTAATAACACCAGACTAAACCGGCCTTGAAACTTTAAGATTCAGTTACACATGTGCATCTCATTTTTGATACTTTTAATTTTGGAGGAATGTGCCACGTGTATATAAATATGTATCCTTTTTTCTTAGAAAAAGAACTTTGTGTTGTTTTTTTGTTGTTGTTTTTTTTGTTTGTTTTTGTATCTTAATTTTTTTGCAGAAGGAAAAAAAGAATACATGGGATATAACTGGGATGTGTGTTTGGTTTTGTTGGTTGTAAGCCGCATGTGACAATGAATGGCAGATTTAGAAGTGACCGTTTTCAAGCTTGTGTGAACAAACACAGCATGGTGTGGCGTACTGAATGACTGTAGTTTAAATTTGAAAAGATTCTCATGTCAGATAATGAACTGGCATGTGTTACATATTATAACATCTTAAATAAATTGAGATTTACTCAGGATCTTTGGTTATCTAAATCTTACTTAATCATTGACAAAGAGAAAAGAAATTGTGCATGCATGCTATATTTTAAAGAGAATGATCACCAGTTCCTTTATGATTTCAAAATTATAGTGAAACACAGTTTTAAATATGACAGTTATTTTATAAGTTGAGGAAGATCTCAGTGTGTGTTTGTGTGGAGGGCACTGATTTCATACTTGACATGTATGGTAATAATTTTAGACGGTCCAGGCCCGGATTCACCGAGGAGACGAGGGGGCCTTGACACCCTCCCCACCCCCTGCCCTGGTCATATATTTTTTCTAGGCTTTAAAATCCCTTGATTACACAATGATTGCGCTGTTCAGAGGAAATCCTCATCGTGGGTCCCCATATAGAACCACCCCGCATAACCACCTAACCAGCAAGACTTCTATAGACTTACTCTGGAATTAACTTGACGCCAAAGTAGGTATAGCCACGCCCCGAATATTTGTCGGGAGGTTGTGGAACTATGGTAACTATTGAAAGCAAGGTTCACGTGCATTTGTTTGTCATGGAATTAAACTGGCGTGCGTTCAGTATGCCAAACCGTATGCAACCGGTCGCTTATAATCAGCTATGGAGGTCTCTTGGGACCATATCGCATGCTGTTCACGTGCTCCTTATGCTATACATGGGTATTCGTCAACATCGTGGTTTATGACACTGAGATAGTTTCATAGCTGACGGTTGCATACGGTTTGTCATACTGAACGCACGCCAGTTTTTCACTGGTTAAACCGATATGCATATTCATTTCGGGGCGTTTTGGCGTCAAGTAAATTAAGAATATTTGGAAATTTCCCAGCTAATCCGGGGGTACAAACAAACTTTTACAGTTACATTTAGATTTATTGATACTCTCAGTACAATATACAATTGTTAACATGACGTTGTACATAATCAACATATGGAACGAGGGAATACATTTCATGTATATATAAGATGTTATTAAATAAGTAAGTAATACCAATGTATAAGAAACATCAGTATGCTTCAATGAATTTGTACAGAATGAGGGAGAACTCTCATAAACTGTTCTGTAATAAATATAAATAAGAGTAAGTATTTCATAATAATTTCATGGAAACATAGTTAATTTGTTGCTGTTAAAACATGTTTTATAAAAAGTGTTAATTTTCTAAATTGCTTAACATTCGTTGTGTTCATCAAACTTATGAATTTAACAAAACTTGGTCTGATATAGATTTTTTTTATTCAAAAATTGCTTACGTTTTTCTAGAAAATCAGGGCATTCAATAATATAAAGGTATTCATCTCCTATTGTTAAATTACATCGTGTACATATTCTGTTTTCGTATGGAATATTATTCCATCTACCAGTTTCACAAGGTAGTTTATGGTTTCTAGTTCGGAATTTTGCGAAACATTTTACAAGTAAATCATATGTCTTTATTAAATAATTTTCCATCTCAATTCTAGTCTTAACTGAGGTATAAAATCTATTAGCTATTGCATGATTTAATTGTTCTATACCAGTCATTATAAAGATATCTTTATATTTTTTATTGATAGAGTGCACCAACCATTTACTATTTGTGAATTCTTGAGTAATACCAAATACCATTTAACCCAGTTTTTATCAAGATTTGTTTTACATTTTGTAACCATTTGAAATTATTTCTATCATTTTGCTTCTGGTGTATTATTATAATTATTTAGAAATTAGCAAATATACTTTAGTGGTGAGTTGTGGAATAATAGGTTGTACCAGATTAGCCCAATATTTCACTATTCTGATCTCAATATCACTACTGATTGAAAATACACCTGTTTCACCATATACCATTGGTGATGGGGTCGACTCTTTTAGTGATTATATATACATCAAAGATTTTAATTGAACTCTTCCTATAATCTCATTATTCCCATACCCCATATTTCACATCCATAGTAATATTGATTTGACTAACATATCAAATAGGTCAATTTGCATGCTAATAGGTAGACAAAGATGTTTAGATTTTTTTAATCAAACAATACATAGCCCTTGTGGCTTGGTTAGAAATATGTTTCTTTGCATTTTCAATTAATTTTGACTAGAGTCCGTTTGGCCAGACTGTGTCAAAGGAGGCTTTTAAGTCAATGAAGGCACAAAATAATTTTTTCTTTTTAAATTTCAAAATTTCGAACAATGACTGCAGGACGAACATGTTGTCAATCGTTGAATGATTAGCACGGAAACCCGATTGGAATTCATTTATCAAATCTTCATCTGTAGCAAACGTTTATTTAGTATTGCGGTAAATAATTAACCTAGACAGCTTAAGGTAGCGACATTGGGTAATAACGGTAAAATGCATCAAAATGGGGTTTTAACGGAATAAAATACTCCACACCTTCTTCTAATGATCTGTGAAAACAAAAATCCAATATCTCACTTTTAAATATGCGATTTATGGCCCTGAATAACCAGACCCCATATAGCCAGATTTCAGATTTTATTGATACTCTCAGTACAATATACAATTGTAAACATGAGGTAATACATAATCAATATATATCGAACGAGGCATACATTCATACATACATATACAAGGTAAGTAATTTTGATGTATTGAAATAATCAGGTAAAGAACATATGTTGTTGAAAGTTTAAGAATGAGGGAGAACTCTCATTAAACTGTCCTATATTAAACATTAATACGATTAAAAATTTTAATTAATTTTAAGTTTAAAATTTATAAATATTGTTTACGTTTTTCTAAGAATTCAGGGCATTCAATAATATAATGGTATTCATCTCCTATTGTAAGATTACATTTAGCACATGTTCTATTTTCATATGGGATATTATTCCATCTGCCTGTTTCACAGGGTAATTTATGATTTCTTGTTCTGAATTTTGCGTAACTTTTTATATTTAAATCATACGTCTTTTTTAAGTAATTTTCCATCTCAAATTTAGTCTTAACTAAGGTGTAAAATCTACAGCTATTACATGAACTAATTTTACTATACCAGTCATTTATAAAAATATCTTTTAGTTTTTGTTTGACAGAGTATACTAACCATTTACTATTTGCAAATTCTTGAGTTAACCATTTTTGGTTTTTTGGTTTTGGAATAGAAATGGTTTCCCAATATTTCATAATTCTAGTTTTATATCAATTTGGATTGGAAATACACCTGTTTCACCATATACCATAGCTGTTGGGGTCGACTCTTTAAATGATAATATGTACTTTAGAAATTTTAATTGAACTCTTTCTATTATCTCATTATTTCCCATACCCCATATTTCACATCCATAAAGTAATATTGGCTTTACTAATTTATCAAATAGGTCAATTTGCATGTTTACAGGTAGACAGAGATGTTTAGATTTTTTAATCAAGCTATACATTGCCCTTGTTGCTTGATTAGAAATATATTTCTTTGTGTTTTTAAAAGAACCAGAACTGTTAAGGTATATACCTAAGTATTTATATTCTTTAACAATTTCATAGAACGATTATTATATTTAAAATTATATGTCGTATTTCTTCTTGATGAGAATACTAATATTTTCGTTTTCTCAATGTTCACTTTTAACTTCCAAGTTTCACAATAATCAAAATAAATATTAAGACTTTTTTGGAGATCTTCTGCAGATTCGCTAACTATGACTGTATCATCTGCGTATAGTAGTATATAAAGTTTCAGGTATATAGATAACTGTTCATCACTACAATCTATCCCGTTAGCTCCCTTGTCTACGAAAAAATTATGCAGGTCATTTAAATATAGGGAAAATAAAATAGGTGAAAGATTCTCGCCTTGCCTGACACCGATATTACTAGAGAAATATTCTGAAAAATTACCATTTGCTCTGATGCAGGACTTAATTGACTTATACATATGTTTAATAACAGTTAAAAATTTTCCCCCTATTTTGTATTCAATTAATTTTGCCCAGAGGCCATTGCGCCAAACAGTATCAAAAGCAGCTTTAAGGTCAATGAAGGCACAAAATAATTTCTTCTTTTTATATTTCACCATTTCGAACAATGAATATAGGACGAACATATTGTCAACTGTTGAATGAAATGCACGGAACCCTGATTGGAATTCGCTCATCAAATCTTCAGTTATAACAACTTCTTGTAAACGTTTATTAAGTATTGCTGTAAATAATTTACCTAGACAGCTTAGTAAAGTAATTGGTCTATAGTTTTCAGCAAGTTTAGGATCTCCTTTATTTTTAAAAATTGGTTGTATTATACCTTTTGTCCACGTTTCTGGCACAAGACCTGTGTTTAAAACTAGATTAAATAACTTAACATATGTCTGATCAAAAAGCGTCAATGTCTGTTTTATATGTTCGTTTAATATCTTGTCTATACCACTTGCCTTTCCATTCTTTAAACTTTTAACTGTGTCGTGGACCTCTTTAAGTGTTATTGGTGCATTTAATGTTTCATTAATATGTTCTATATTTTCTGTGTTTATGGGGGTATTTTCGCAATCCGAATCATCGGTGTTTTCATTTATATTTTTTAAGTGGCCAAAAAGATCGTTTAATGATGCTTGTATTTCGTTACAATTTTTACCATTTAATATTCGCCAGTATAATTTTGGGTCTGTTTTACCTAAAGTTTTTAATTTATCTATATTTGTATTTTTATATTTCATGTACGATTTATTATTTTAATTTAAATTTTCATTATTCTTATGTATCTTGAATTTATATTTTGCCTTATGAAATTTGCGTCTTGCTAAATTACATTCTTTTGAGTACCATACATGTCTCTTTGTGTTATGTAATTGTTTTGTTTCGTTTCTACCAAACGTTTTTTCTGCACTTTTTGTAAAAATGTTTGTCAAGTCTTCAGTTATTTCATTAATGTCACAATATGCTACATCAGTATTATTGGACAATTCATCAATCTTAGAATTAACATACCCAATTTGTATTGCATCAATATTATCTTTAAATACCGTTACCTTTGTTTTGTCCCATAATTTAATGTCATTTTGGTGAGTGGGGCCTTCTATTGTATGTTCTATATTTTGATGTTTGGTTTTAATTGTGAGTAATACCGGACTATGTCCGTCTGATAAAAGTGGACAGAAATCATCAACTAATAATGAATCAACAGCTTCCAGAAACCCCAAAGATGATATATAATAATCTATTACACTGATATCCCTATAAGTACATTTACCATGAAGATCACCAACTGTTCTACCATTTAAAATATACAAGTTATTTCTTCGCAAAAACTCCAACAAAGTCCGCTATTTCGATCACGTGACGTCGAGTAGGCGGAAGATCATAATCTCCATAATCATCCCTGAATCATCTATAATGGTTCGCATGTACTCAACGATATATACATCCCTTAATCCCTACGGGGATATTCCACCGATGTTTCAGATTCGATGAAGCTCCGAGTTACTTCTCCGATCAACGGAGGTCATCCGGAGTTTTCCCGAACATCGGGATTCAAGCCATGAAACGTAGCAACCCCGAAACCTTATCAGTGTGCCATCTCCCATGATACTGCTCCGTCTTTTTGGCTCAAACGTCGGGAGCCATCGGGGGAAAATATGTATATTTCCACATCGCCGATGATTTTCCCCAGTGGGAAATAAGGCATTATTCCATGGCCTTCAAGTTTTCAAAAATTATATATCGGATTAAAAAAAAAAAGTCACTTTAATCCCCAGATACCCCTCCCACTCCCAGCACTCGCATCATCACATTCAGATTTTGCACCCCCCCCCCCCCCCCAGCTGCAAAATTCTGGATCCGGGCCTGCAGACCCCACTTTATGCCAGACCAGTTAACCCAACTTATGAACAATGTACCCGGCATATTGAATGTGGTAACTCATCTAGATGTTACGCTTGGTTTAATGTTAATAAGAGAACGTTTGTCATTTGTTTCACTGGAAAACTGTACGATTATGTATCCATATATCATTTATATGAAAACGTGTAATACATTTTAAACAGCCTTTTTTTGTGAAAACTTTGTATATTCCTGTTTATTGTTGGAATGTAAAAGTGTGTGTGTGAGGGGGGTGTTTAAAATGGTCGGGCCAATATTCTATAATTGGGATTGTTTATTAACATTATAATGTAGATCATTGAGCACTCAGTAACATAACTGTATTCAAATGTATAGAATATGTTTGCGCTGAAGAAAACGCGTGTAGTGTTATTATTATTTTTTTTAGCATATGAAAGATACACATAGCCCGGTTATTGTTTCTATTTAAAACACACAACTTCAATTATGGAGTACAGAAATGGTTACAGATGATTTTGTTATACTTTCCGGGAATAAATTTCAAAATACAGTACACAAATTATTTCATTGTGTAAAAATACACGTTTTAGTGCAATTAATGTTGTAGGTGTATTCAAAATAGAATGATTTTATCCTAGTTGAATTTTATACCATATTCTGTATAGTCTTCCTTAAACGTTGGCATATGCATGTCGTATTCACCCATAACACGTAGAAATAAAATTGATGTTTTTCGTGAAATTATGATTAAATACATCGTCGAATACCCACGGCTGATAGATCATCTATATGATGTCATGTAGTAAAACGGAATAAGTCAGCCGAGGGTATTCAACGATGAATCAAATAGGATTGTCCAGTGAGTTTCTTATTAAACTGAATTTTATGAAATATTAATCTGAATTACCAACCTATGAATTAAATATGCTACAGTACTATCTATATAGTTGACAGCAAATGTTGTGGGCCTGGATTATATCCTGACATGTATACGCCAACATGTGTATGGACATGTCGTGACTACCAATAAAACGTAAACATTGTTTGTGTCACTATTGTCTTTCTTACCATTCACTAAGCGGACTTGATGAACAAAGAGAGTATTGAAGTGATTTAGTTTAATTTCAAGCAAATGTACACTGGATATCTTTGGCCATTGTGTGTACATTTTGAACACACACACACACACACACACACACACACACACATCATGACATGTATACACGAAGTGAAAATGTGATACGTACTTTATTAATGTTTCTAAAGTGTGCCAGGGACCCTGGCTCTGAACTGACACAATCATTTTGTGTCGATTTTTTTTTTTTTTTTGCAATAAGTATATCGCATAAGCTACAATTACTCAAAACGACGACAAAAAAGTTTCCATAATTTCCTTGACATCCAAACTACATTCAAAACGACAACAAAAAAGTTTCTATAATTTAACTGAAATCATGTTAACTTGTTCAATCACCTTTATTTAAAACACACACACACACACACACACACACACACATTTACGTACATACAACAATATAATGAGAGAACATAATGTCAGCCCCTGCCCGCGCGTGTTTGAAGTTTTCGGCTACCAACTTTCGTGGATATACCGATCCTGTCTTATACATTGCTCCCGAGTTGAAGGTAAAAGCCTTCATTGTAATAGTAACTATGTTTCACACAATAACCGATATTACAAAAGGGCCGACCTCCCTTCAACAGGCAATCGACAATAGAGACGGACATCTCCGGATTGGGTTGAGGTCAATCATATATACCGTGGGGTGGTACAACATCCACGAACCGGTAGCCGACGCCGTCCAGGCTTGTGGACCTTCAACGCTCTCGCTACAGCATTAAAAACGTTAGATTTGTCCGTCACAGTTAACGAACAGACGGGGAAGGCTTCTATTACGACGCAGCACAACACAAGAATCTATTATCCCCATGTGATGTGCGATCTTCTAGGTTTTAAAGATGGATGGATAGAGGGTTCTGTAGAAGGAGACAGACCGGTAGATTTGAGCCCGAACAAGATGTTATTTGTCCACCTAAATACCTCTGAGAACTCCTCAGACGGGGTCCTAGTAATCTACTAGCTGTTGTCGCCGTCAGCAGCTAGTCATACGGGAAGATCAAATCCTTGGTATTTCCGAACCCCGAGTTCAAGTCGCTGCAGGCGGGCACCCTATCAGAGCTCGCACTCTCCATTAAAGATGAGCGGGGCTCTGTCATAGACAACCACAGTTTGCCAGTTAGTGTCGTGCTTGAAATAAAATGAGCATATTCGGCGGATATGGCTCTGCGGACGCTACGTTGGCCGTTGCTTCGCCCCCGATCTGTCTCGATATCTAAAGAAGATAGAGGAATACTAGTAAGTAAAATCCCCAAGCCCGAAATAACCGTCGTGGCAGAGGAGCGCGGACCTTTGGGGCGGGAAATTTGAATGGTCATTCGGTTCAAACTTGGATGGTGAGAGTCATGTTGAAGTGGGCTACGTAATGATGAAAAAAGGGAAGAATCCTCGCCATGTCACTGTCCGCAGCCGATCGTAATAGATCAGCAAGGTACCCGACAGATGTGAACATTTCTGTTAATGGTGTAATTCGTGGAATATACTCTTTAGCTATCATAGATAGTCGTCATTCCACTTATACGACTTTCAGAGAACCGTAGAAGTTAATTAAGGCGATATTATCAACTTTATAATGCGCCAATCGAATAAAAAGCATACTTCCGGAGTGGTTGCCATTCTAATTGAACTAGATAAATGAATAATATTATACATAACAAGAGCTGTCAGAGGACAGCACGCTCGACTATTCAAAATGCTTGTTGGTAAATCAAATGAAATCTATTTAAATTCTTGCCCTTCACATTCCCTGTACATGATAATAGTCAAAAATGATATACTTTATAGTCTGATGCCCCTGAAGACACTCCTTAATTTTCTAGTCAATTCCACATGCAATTTCTGAGATATAAGCTGGATAGTAGCTTAAATGCAAAAAATTAACCAAAATTCTAAGTTAAAAGGGGGTCATAATTTTTAATTTATTTTATCAAGTGTTTTCCTTTATCCCCAAAGGACTCTGAGATATAAGCATGAAAGTAACTTGCATGCAAAACTTTAACCAAAATTTCTAAGTTAAAAAAGGTGCCATAACTTGTAATATATTCCATCAAAGGTTATCTACCTTGATAGTATGATACTCCAAAACATATTAAAGATATTTAAAATCAATCCCATGCCTGGATACTGAGATATAAGCATGAGAGTATCTTGCATGCAAAACTTTAACCAAAATTTCTAAGTTAAAAATGGGCCATAATTCATATTAAATTCAGTCAAGGGTTATCTACCTTGGTTGTCTGATGCCCCTGAACATATTTATAAACTTTCAAGTCAATACCATAAATGGTTATTGAGATATAAGGTTTATAGTAACTTGCACGCAAAACTTTAACCAAAAGCTGCAACGCCAACGCCGACGCCAGGGTGACTACAATAGCTCTCATATTCTTCGAATAGTCGAGCTAAAAATGAAGGACGAAGTAACTCCTCCATCTCTTTATCCAAGCCTAGACGGACATGCTTACCGTCTGCAGGAGATAGCCCGCATACAGACTGACTTGACACGTGAGGCTGAAAAAAGAGCCGGCCTTTGTAAAAAATATAAACGCGTAATTTTTTTAGATTGCGTTGACACCGCTTTGGTGACCGCCGGGCGGGGCTTGGTATCGGCGGAGTTGGGCTTTTAGCAACAGTCGTAGCGGTTCCGGTTGCAATAGGACTAGAAGCAGCGTCATTAGGATGTGCGGGGCTCTGCATCATTGGTAAGATGGCCCAGCGTCGGCTAACTGCAATATACAGTCGAATCCCGGATATTCGAAGTCCTGGGGATCGGCGTTTTATTTCGAGTAAGGCACGTATTCGAATAAACCAAATCACGTCGACCGTTGGAACAAAAGCCCATCCCAGCCATGCTTTTTCATGCAGTGAACGTAATATATAATGTATTTTATATCAAAATATGTTATTTTGATTTAGGAACGTTAATGAAAACGACTATAGATAATTAACTTTTATCTTTTTGTGCATAAATGATATCGATGCATATATAATAAATGCATACGTCAATAACAAAGATACATGCATACATTTATCAGGTGTGACTTAATCACATGCGGCTACACGTATCCAATATCAACGTCGTAATGAAAACAGCAATGGATATTTGATATTTAATTAACACCATTCATCAAAAAAAAAAAATCAAATGTTCATTTAAAAAAGGATGTAATCGTGGTCTGCTTGTTACACTTGTTTAATTCTTCCTTTCCAAGCGTATCCGAAATACGTTTCGCATACCTAAAAAATCATCAATCATCACCTTTATCTTTATGATTGAACTGCACAAACATCCAATCTATTAACAACTTATGCAAACTGTAAGCGGCCGTCTCCCACCCATTTCGGTAATTAATTGACGTTTGCGCCTTTCCATTGTTTGTTTTCAAAATGTCGCCGGTAATTAATGTTCGTCAGCGACTTCGGATAAGGAGGTGCGAAACTCTTACGAATTTATTGGCACGGGCCGAAATATCTTTTCGGATGAGGCCAGGTATTCGAATGGCACAAATTTGAATAACCCAGATATTTTTATATAGAAATAAGAAGGAGAGTGATTGGGACCAACGAAGTGTTTCGAATGACGCCGGGTATTTGAATGAGAGGTGGTGGAGTAACTGGGGTTCGACTGTATGACAAGCACTGCCGCATTGAAACAATAGCCCGTGCTAAGCTGATTACCATCTCGGATAATATAAGCAAGTCCCTAGCGGACGGAGATATATCTATGGTGGAGTACAAATTAGTCCTGAAGGAGCTTAAAAAATTCGAAGACATGAAACAATCGCTCCGCGTCAAAAGGTCGTCGGAAAGTATGGATGGACTGAAAAAAAGATTTCTCGAGGAAGGTCGCAGAGAAACACTGGTGGAACTCGTCAAAAAAGTAAATGGATCCTAAGCTGCGTGTATATTAGAGATTCAGACCCACCTCTTTTATACAGACAATGTGCCCACCAACAATAGATTAGGGGCCGCCGTGGCCGAGCGGTTACAGTCGTGGACTACAAATCTCTCAGCCCCTCACAAAATTAAAAGTTCGAATCCCGGTAGGGACTTCGGATTGTTCATGTGAGGAAGCCTTCCAGCTGGCTTGCGGTAGGTCGGTGGTTCTACCCGGGTACCTCTGTGTACTCGGGGTCTTCCTCCACCTGTAATTAGCTGGACGTCGCTATATGATTGAAATACTATCGCAGTAACGGTAAACCCCAATACAACAACAACAACCAACAATAGATTTGGCCGAGATCGCCATAGATATATCCTTTACTATAGGAATAATACAGGTTATCTTTGATTTTAAAGAAAATAAGTTACTATCGAACATGAGATAAAAGAGCTCTAAAAAAATCGGACGCCGCCGTTCTCCGAAACATCGCCGACGAACCGCGCGAGGCGTAAAATAGCTACCCCTTTTTTCTGAAATCTCAATATAAGCAAGAAAGATAACTAAGATTATCTTAGTTTAATACTTTACGAGAGTTACTTCTCTTTGCATCTTACGAGATTGCTACAGCACGACTCATTAACGCGTAGGGTGATTACACAACAACAACTCTTTGATTATATTTGATAAAAAAAAATCAATAAAATACACTTAAACAAAGTTAAAAGTTAAACTTATATAAAAAAAAGTTAAAAAAAAACAACATTTTGCTATACATGACTTAACACATGGGTGATTGCGCAACAACTAATCGAAACTTTATCATTATTAAAAACCCCGAATTTTCTCGTCCCACGTGGGACAGACACGGGCAGAGATATCTCAAAATATGACATGTTACCTTAGGACTAGTCAATTCGAATAGATTTCGGACATACGTCCGCATAGGGTTGAACGTGATTCTGATATATGTTTGACCGCCAAAGGTTTAAAGGTTAAAGTGGTCAAAAACAGCTGACAAGCCGAAACGTTATGTGAGGAAGGTGTGAGAGAAAAAAAAGGGATTGATTCCGTTTTCTGCCTAAAATTAAGGCTTGTCAACTGAGTCCGTGAGGCAGTTTTGCTCTTTTTTTTCTTTTTTTAAAAAATACTAGTGGGCCATGGGTTCGAATCTCAGACGGGGCGATTTTTTTTTTAATTTTAGATTTTTTTTTTATATTCAGACAAAATTTTAACCAAAAAGCGGTGTTTTTTTTTGTTGTTGTTTTGTTTTTTAAAGTCTTTAAGCCATTATTGCCCTTGTCAAAATACAATGTGTTTACTCGAGCTCGCGTGTACTCATTGATAACACAGCTGTAATTTGAGACCAAAAGCGTCGTCTGCTATACACTTCGTCTGCTTAATAGTGCACTGTATGTACACTTAAAACCAGTCACATCAACCTCATCGAGGATTGTGTGACAATATGGATAAAGAGTTTTTCTCATTTTTAGAGGTTAGTGTTTACAGAACAGGTGAGTCCATATACTGGGCCCAGCTGTTGGGGTGGGGCGGGTAGCCGAAATTTGCGGCCGCAGAAAATGCGCTGTAGTAATGTTGTTCTCTCCCCAGGACCTCCTACAGTACTCTAGTATGTGTACCCCTGTGGGGTTACCCGCTTTTTGGTCAAAGTGTGTTAGCACAGGTACGAAAACAGTTTTTTTTATGCTATTCCCTATACTACTCGGTGTTGGGGTGGGGCGAGCCCTGGTAGCCGAAATTTGCGGTATCTCCGGCAAAAAATACGCTATAGTAAGAAATGACTAGAAAGGCTCCGTTTGTCATAAAGAAAGTGGTCCAGAACCGCTAGTATCTATACTACTAGAGTACTTAACTATAACCATAATACTGTCGGTGGGACGTTAAACCCAACAAACAAAACAAGCATATGACCGTGATGTATTTAAGAAAAGTTAATCGTAAGTAAAAAAGCATTATCATATATCTCTATAATTTTAGATAGTGTGTGTGTGTGTGTTTAAGTACCTTCCAAAATGCATATACGGCGTTCCATGGGCATTTTCCCAGGGGAGGGAGGCATTCCCCCGGACCCACCTAAAATGGACACAGGAACGCCCCTGCCAAGAATAGTTTCAAGAGCCACTAAACTTTTTGCTACTAGATTGCTTGAATTGAATGAAGAAAAATAAAAATATATATTATGCGGATGCATTCGGTCCTGTACGTTACAGGTTGATAGTAAAGTGAACGTATTTTGTGAAGCGAAAATAGCTAGAATGTTTGCATCAATCCAAAAAGCAGTGGAACGTTTTGATTCTAAACTGATTGCTTTACCTAAACAAATTGAATTCTGGCAACACGTTCTTGTCGGAAAGCATGCCATTGTAACTTTGCCTGCTAAATATGGCAAAAGCCTAATTTATCAAGTTTTGACAGGCCTAATAAAGGATGTTACAAAGATTGACAAGCCAGTTGTCATAGTAATATCGCCACTCAACATTATTAAAAATGAATTCATATTGCTTGTCCCCACATTTCCTCTATGGGACACAAAAACACTTTCCCAGATAAAGCCCATGTGGGACCCATATGGGATCTATTTGGGTAAAAAATATGGGAATACTACCATTGAACCGTTAACTATATGGGTCAACACACATAGATTTTTCAACTATAACAGTTTTCTTTGGCGTAGCCGCCTCCATTTTGAAGTCACATGCCGTTTTTAATGGTCACGTGACGTTTGTGAAGGCAGTGATTTGAGAGCGTAGCTCTGCCAATCAAATTACTGTTACTTAAGGAACTGGTTCCCGGCATTTTACGAAAATATGGAAACCATCAGTTACAATCAACACATAAAGCAACTTACGAAGGGTACCAGCATAGTGTTGAACTCATATTTAAAAAACACATGAACTTAGGCCTTTACTAAACTTTAGGTATCCGAGAATACCCGAAACCGTACTATTTACTATTAAAATAAAAAAATATATAAATAAAAAATAATATTTCTACTGGAAGATAGCTTAAACATACTGGGATATCTTTCGTAATAGTTTTTGTTTGTTTGGTTGGTTGGTTGGTTGGTTGGTTGGTTGGTTGGTTTGACGTCCCACCGACAGTATTTCAATCATTTGGAGACGGTATCTTCATGAGACGGATAGTGCTGCCACACTGCAGTATCACGCCGTAGACATGGTACCCCCGTAACCATGTGACGTAATACCACACCCAGTCACATTATCCTGACACCGGGCCAGCCAGTCCTGGAACTATCTTTATCTGCAGATCGCCAATCAACTTTGGTATTGAAGCGATTTTAGGCTTTTATCTTTTGGCTTAATTTATACTCAAAAATAATGTTTATATTTTTATATGATTCAGTTTTGTTATTTTAGTTTTGTCTACAAGTTGGAAATTATCAAATATTTATATTTTCTTGAATTACCCCCCTTTCAATTATGTTTAACTCAGGGGAAAATCTTCCACATATATACTTTTGTGCGTCTCAACTAATTAGGGAGGGCGAGGAGGGTCACTACACCAGTCTGCCTCTGGCAGCTGACCCAAACGGTCCTTTTCAGCACCACCTCCTCCCTTCACCTTTGTCACAGGGGATGACAACATTTAGGCTGAATTAGCCGAGTTTGTCATTCCCACTTTGGCTTCAAAATTCTTGATTTTATTAAGTACCTACCTCACACCTGTGAGGCTTTTCAAAGTTCGACCTATTTCGGCATTCAAATTCATCTTTAAGGTGTTTGGGTCCGAACCATAAAACTGTTAATACTGTAGGCGGACCCTCATTAAGCATCTTATAAACAAAAACAAAACTAATTAGGGAAGGAGGAAGAGAGTTGTCACTTAGTTAGTCTTTCATCTTTTATTGGAATCGCTAGGTGAAAAGACAGTTTTTAAAATAACTATCTTAATCAGGTCTATGGAACAGAATTAGGGCAAAAATTGCCCCTTAGAACCTTGGAAAATATTTTTTCTAGGAGGACGGAGATGCATTCTGAGGGGGGGGGGGGGGGGGGGGGGGGGCATCTGAGGGAAATTTGGTAGATGACTTTTTTTCAGTTTTGACAAGATTCCTGTCCCACGACCCTCTTGGCATTGTAATGGGGGTGGGGGTGAATGACAACGCTTGGAGGTTGTTGGAGTAGACGGGCAGTTAACCTATTATTGCTCTTAGGAAGGACCAGTACTAGACTCATATCCTCCGTGAAATATCTCGCATACAAAACCATGGTAGGTAGCCGCCGGGGCTTGAACTCACAGCCCGTTAATTCAATAAATAGATTGTGAAAATATTTTTCTACATGATTAACACGAATTTTATGGCAACTGCTGCAAAGCTAGGTTGCGAGTTCTAATCAAGCTTGGGGACGTTTTTGTTATATGTATTGAAACTTGTTAATAATTTAAAAAAAAAAATGAAAATAAAATGTATGTTCAGCAATACTAAAGGCGTTTGCCTGGTTCAGATTAAAGCAGACACAATACCGTTGACATAATGACAGCGTAGATAAGTGACAGTGGATGCTCTCTCAGCAAGGGTCGGCCTGGGTGACTGGTAATTGGCTAACTTTATTTCAGTAAGGGGCTCACGATTGGGATTTCCATTTACCCAATCAAGGCAGTTTCAGTCATCAGAAAATTGTATTATCAGGCCAGCTGGGGGTGGGGGTGGGGGTGTTGCTTGAGCCCCCTAAGCCGCCCGGTGACTCTGGGACTAGATCGAAGAGATGTGCTAGCATATAAAATTTTGCGTGACGTTCATTATTTTTAAATATTCATCTCTGTAAGCCTGAGCTCATATTAATATCTGAAATGTTCGGCCTGCACTTAGGAAAGCATTGGAAAGTATTATGTACAATGCAATTATGTCTTTAAGCAGTGGATCTACTTTCAATTTCAAACAATTTGTTTAAAAGAAATAACTTTTTCGAATTTGGAAAACATCCACAGTTTCGTACTTCATTTTGCCGATTCTTCCCGAACAGTAGAATAAAGTGATTTATTATAGGTACGCCACCTTTTCTGTGGAGGACGAAATTTCTGTATATACTACTCCGAACTACCGACAGCGTGTTCAGGTGACCAACTATAGTTCTACTCGAGTTATAGAGCGTCCATATCGGGTGCGGGAGGTCGTGGGTTCAATCCCTGGTCGCATCATACCAAAGTCGCAAAAAATGGTGCTGTTAAGGCTCCCTTGCTTGGCGCTCACCATATAAGGGTAGTTGCAGGATTGGCTGACCCGGTGTCAGGGTAATGTGACTGGGTGTGGTATCATGCCACATGTCCACGGCGTGATACTGCAATGTGACAGCACTTTATCTATCTCAAGTAGACATCGTCTCCAAATGACTGAAATACTGTCGGTGGGACGTTAAACCCAACAAACCCTACTCGAGTAAACTCGTATTGATGACGTAATAAATATACTCTAGTTAGCAATAAACTGAACGCATGAGGTTTACTCCTTGTGACGTTATTTGTAAATAGACATATGATTAAAACAATAGATCTTTTATTTATGACTTTTTTCGAGCTTGGACTTGAATAAAGTAGCTGCCAGCTTACAGGCTTATTTAAAGACAGGATATCATAGATATTTATAACTTTCTATAAATTTGCCTAGATGCTTTCCGTCCGCCATATTGCTTTCTAGTCTACCCACCTACCTCACTGGGTTGAACTCGTGTTACCCTACAGAGTTCCTAGGGTAAAAAACCCGCGCGTTTTTATTGCAACTCTAGTAACTCTAGTTAACTCTAGTAGGTAAACTGAACTCGCTCCAAGTCAAACCGGCATAGCGCTCTCCAACGTCATAATGATAGGTGCACATTTCGACATTTGTCTGCTTGCGTACATGTGTTATTTTGCTTAGCTACATGTGTCATTCATCGATTCGTTAAACCGACGAAATAAATTCCATTTTAATACGAATGCGCAAACTGGAAAACTGGACTGTCCAGCTATACACAGTGCTATACGGTGATGAAATGGAAATAAAAGCAGATGTATTTTCAGTAGTTAATTATGATGTGAATGAATAATGAATGTTTAATGTAAAAAGCAAATAACGCAGATGACGATTACGCCGTATTGTACTAGTCAAAATGATACTAGTCACTTAGACAAATGAAGCAATAAACATGTCAAAAGGCAAAATGTATTTTTGCCCGAATTCTGTTCCATACAGGTCATTACCAAAGCCAATTTATATTGGTATTCTTCGCTGGTACATGTTGTAAGTCAGCACATTCAAAATGCCTCCTTGCAATTCTTACACAGATTGCATTGCGCTATCTGGTGAGTTTGCAAGATTTGAGGTGGCGAACCTGCTGGTCGGGTAGCAGTAAGGAGTAATACGTTAAGCTTTGTATTTTAAGGTAAGGTTACCACTGCACGCAGAAAGCATTGCGCTATCTGGTGTGGGGTAACTTGGAAGGAGTTAGGGTTATATATATTTTTAGTTTAGTTGCAGCTCAGAGTTTGAACTATAGGACATGCTATAAGTTAGGACTGACGTGACGAATTTCAGCTAGGGCTCTTATAATTTCAGTATTAGTTAGGATTGTTTTCTATCTCTGATTCTTAAATAATCGAATGCTAATTATTTGAGACAATAATTTGTTGTAACAATCATTTCTAAAACCGGCCTTGTATATATTCCATAACATATCTTTATTTAATCACACGACAAGGAGAGTCACAAGGAAATTTTAAATTAATATCTATATAGTTGTTCAGACCGCTCGGACAAGTTACGGTATGTCGCGACCGGGATCGAACCATATACATATACCTTCCGCTTCCGAGGCGGACGCTCTAACCACTCGGTCACCGGGACGGTGTAATAGTTTTTAATATACGTTTTCCTGGTATTTTCATTTGAAGGACAAAGTATAATAAAATGATATTCTTCCTCAACAGCCTTAGCATTACTGATTGCACAGCATCTGGGTGCGTACGATTTGATCACTCGGTTTATTAACCTACTAGAGTGGTCCAGGATAACTCGGGTAAGGCCGATTAATACGAACGGCTGGTAGGGGGATAGTTTGCTTGTTGGGTTTAACGGCCCACCAGCAGTATTTCAGTCATTTGGAGACGATGTCTACTTGAGACAGATATAGTGCTGCCACACTGCCAGTATCACGCCGTAGACATGTGGCATGATACTACACCCAGTCACATCCTGACACCGGGCCAACCAGTCCTGTACTACCCTTATATGCTGAGCGCCAAACAAGGGAACTATACCAGTACCAATTTTTACGACTTTGGTATATCGCGGCCGGGGATTGAACCCAAGACCTCAGGCTCCCAAGGCAGACGCTTAACCACTCGCCCTTCTTTACCCTGCTCACGGGGTAGGGTAAGAAAAGTTAACCCGGGAAATATCTGCCTTACCTGGGTTTTGACAAGTTATGACTTGGGTTATCCCCACTGTCATGAATCCAACTGTATCTACTACTTCCGCTAGTGAATAATTTATCGGGGATTTATTCAGAGTACATGTTCACGGCTCCGAGAAAGGAAAGTTTTTCTGTATTTTTGTTGATATAATCGTATTTATGGAATGGAATAATTAAATGAATAATAAAGAGCTGGTCCATTGTTATTTACGAAGTGTTTGTTTTAAGTATAGGGTTAAATAATCCAGGTAATCACCGAAAACAGTGAACATGTACCCTCGCCTTTATCTAGAAATTGCCAAATAACCTAAATATAACGGAGAACGTACGTAATTATCATTGATATATGAATATTAAAAGGTAAGCCATACAATCATTGAAAGTTTATTGCGCTTTATATGTGAAAAATGCTTTTTAACTGGCTTATAGACTGTATCATACTTAGCAAAAGTTGGCGAGTGATCTGTATGATGATAGTGATCTATTTGTATGAATATTAGAGATTTAGTAGATGATTTCTAGATGGACCAACATTTTGAATAGTCGTTCCTGAATATTATTCTTTTATTTATTAGCAAGCTAAGGCTTACAATAAAACAGAACGAGTTGGGAGTTAAGATTTATAACTAATTTTTGCCCAACAGCGGATGTACTAGCATATGTCGACTTTATTCTATTGAAACTGTGTTTTTACGTTCGGTATGAATTATTTCTTTCAAAATGAGAAACTCGACAACAAATTGTACATGTATACAAACAGAGTTAGCTACTGTTTTATTTATCATTAGCGTATGTTCTATCTTATTTTGAGGCCAGCGATGTGATTATTTGGAAGGTTTAAGATTGATTTGCAGCACGTCCTTGTTTTGGTTAATTTTCAACTCAAAGAGTACCCAGAGATTAAACGCTGTTCAAAGGTATATTTGATGTATCTTGACTATTCATTCGAGGCATGGTACCAGTGGTAGGTATACATTTGTTTACACCAATATATTATGCGGTTATATCGCCAAGTGATATATTTTTTTCCAGGTAAAAATGTCAGACGAATAAAATCGTTGGCGTTGATGGAAGTTTTATTTAAAAAAAAAAGTGACAGTAACATCAACCCCTTTGAAAAGCGTTCAAAAAGTAAAAACAACTGATATCACTGCCAACACACAGTGCTTTCGCCTGTAAGTAGTCTTCCTCCGCAAGATATAGCATGATAGGGTTGAGCATCATCAAAGATTTGATTGTCCAAAATGTGAAAGAAAATTCAAATGGAGATCTAGCTAGATAACTTAAAGTCGTCTGATATCACAAGTATAAATCACTTGTGCCTACACTCTCACGTTAATTGTTGTTGTTTTTTTTCTTCTTCTCTTCTTTCAGTAAATGTTGATGCCAAATATTTTTGAGCCAATTTTGTCCAGACAGTTTTGTTGTTAGCTCATCTAAGCATACATCTCATGTCGTTTATCAAGTAATTGTGACCATGTTTTCACAGAAAATATCATTTGATGTTCATTTTTGTAAAGTTTTCTAATTTTTCGTCACCTTATTTTGCAACTCGTTTTTTTCGATTGATTGTCATGACGTTAATTTTCATTTTTTAAATGTTGCTCCATTATAATTATTAGACCGAGAGAGCTATGACCTTGAAAACTTGCATTAACATCGACCTTAATGAGAAGAGCAATTTATATTAACCATTACTTAGTCTCTTTATTCATGATATTCCAGTATTCACAATGTTCAGGAGACTAAAAATATCAAGGTGGATAACTCTTGAAGTTATTGCTAATTATGCCCCTTCTGGAGAGAATTGTATGAAATTTTTGCGGCAAGCAACTTTTATGCATATACTCAATAATTAAACATTCTTGAAACATTAAGACTATGTTCAGTAAGCATGATAAATTTTAAGTCAAGGTAGATAACTTACAAAAATAGTTTACTTTATTATGCCATATTCTAGGCCATTCTCTATTATCTGTTAAAAGATAGTAGTATACTATACCAACTAACTTTATATAGATTTTTGTATACATTTTATATCTTCCTTGTTAAGACAGGTTTGTCATGAATTCAATTCAAATGTGCTTAGTATATTAGGAATTTTATGACAATGATTCATATAATCCAGCACTATGTCCAGAGACAACTCTTGTTGTTTATACATTTGTATATGTTTGTTTAAACAGCTTTTAGTATTTTCTATGGAAGAAACTATATTCTCCGTTTAATTGTTCAACAATTATTCTAATTACCATTTCAAGCTACTGGGCTCCAGATATTGGTTGAAAATTGTTCTTCGTGTTTGTGTTATTTTCGTTGTTATGCTGTTATTAATTATTTTCTAAACATGATTTTTCTTTTTATGATTTCTATGAAGGTATTCGTTAAACAAAATATTCGAGTAACTATCATAATTAAAACATCATAGCTCGGTATCTCCTATGGCATAGTTTCCAGTATGAAACAACACCAACTTATTTAATATGTTGATCATTTGGTTTTAGTGCAAGTTAAGTCTTTAGTGGCACTATTTGAAAAATTTGAAGAGGGCGTTATTCCACTCATTTGAAGGTTAGCATCAGTATAATCATTGGTTTAATATTTTGTTATAGCTGTGCGCAACCTACCATCTAAATTGAAATAAATAAGATATTTTAATAAATATCAAGGGTTTTCGAATTAAATGCCTTCCTAATGACTGAAATAAAAAATAACGCCACGTGACGTGGCGCCGTGTGATAGTATTGAACACTCGTGATTTCTGACAACTACTGATATTTCATTGCATTCATATGTTTAAAATAAAACAACACAACAAAACAAAGCATTAATACTGTACTGTACTAAACGATTGTATTGAGAAACTTTAAGAGAGTTCATTTCTGGCTGAATATTTACTTATTCTTATCTTTTGTTTTTTGTCTTTGTGGTCGTTTATACAGTGGTAAATTACTTCTTCTAAATCTTGTGTTGCAAAATTGTAGTTTTGACATTTAAGTTCTTCCATATTTTACCTGAAACTTAATGAAAATGAACTTATGAATATGATACAACTTTGTTCCCATCACTTTTGTTAAACTCGCTAAATATGATACAAATAATTCCGTAATTTCGCTAGTTATGATACAGGATCCGTACTAAATATGATACAGTCGTTACGCAACCCATGACTGTGAAATTACAGCAATAGTTTTTAATACAAATTCCTTTATTCAGCAAATTAAGGCCTCCGGCCCATAATACATTTCATTATACATATGTGAATATAACAATGTAGAGAGTTGTGTTTTCTAATACATGTACCAGTCTTTTATTACATTTAATTTAATATAAGAAATAATTATTGTCATACTTTAGTAATCCCCTGAGTTTATTGCATTCAGTAAATGATTTATGTAACAAGATACATTATTGATAATTGAATCATCATTGCTACTTAATAAATGATAAAAATGGTGGAGTGTGTATCCTGAGGTGTACCATGCGTACAAAAAGTGTTCTCTGATATTTTCATATTATTTACAATGAAAAAAGGCATGGAATTCACAGTCAATGATAGGTACATTATTTGATGAACAATATTCACAAATTCTATGTTTTTCTGGTATATGTGTATATCTCCTAACTTCAATGATAATTTGTGATTTGAACATCGAAATTTGACTAATGCTATTTTAAATTTTCTTTTTATGCTTAAACAAAGGTAACGTTCGGGATTCAATTGGGTTTTAAATTGTTTATAATGGTGACAACGGCTTGATGTTGTAATGTCTTCATACCACTTCTGAGTGTAACAATCTTTAATCCGTTGCTTGAAATGAGAAACAAATACATTTTCATCACCGACATCCTGTGAAATCCAAACATAACCAAATCCATACTTAAATAAAACTTTTTTTTATTTTAGTGGCCCAGCAAGATTTGTTAACATCATCAAGAGACTTTAACATTAGATAACAATTACGGGGAAATCTGTGCCGTGGCATCTATATTAAGGTGCACCAATATCTTATGCAATTTGTTAAATATTTGATAGAGAGAGGGAGTCATCCAATTCACCTAATGCGATGCAGTTGTTAGTATTCTTATTAACATTTAAATATCGTTTACAAAAAGTTGAATGGACAGATTCTATAACATCATAATATTCATAACCCCATATTTGAGACCCATAACATAAAATAGGGGATATCATTGAATCAAATATTTTAAACAATTCTTGAGGTCTAAAGTAACCAAAAGGTCGCTGGAACTTGTATATTGAGTAAATGGCTTTTTGTGCCTGCATTGATAATTTATTTACGGCTTGATTCCAGGATAAATTTGGTGTAAATAGTAACCATATACTTATACATGGACGTTGTTCTTATTGTCTGTCCGCGAAATTTCCAACACTCAGTATTTTTTAAAGATCCTCCATTTTGAAAAACTATTATTTCAGTTTTATCAAGATTGACTTCCATTCCAGTAGATTGGCAATAGACATCAATACAATTAAGTTGCTGCTGTAACTTATTGACCGTTTCTGCACAGTTTGCAACATCATCAGCAAACATTAGACATATAATATCCGGAATTTCATTATTGATAAATATACCTGTACCACAAGTGTTATATAATTGTCATAACTCGTCAATGAAATGTAGAACATGATTCATCACCTTGTCTTGTGCCAATATTGCATGTAAACATGTCGGTTATGTAATCAGCGTTATTATCACCTTGTCTTGTGCCAATATTGTATGTAAACATGTCGGTTATGTAATCAGCGTTATTATCACCTTGTCTTGTGCCAATATTACATGTAAACATGTCGGTTATGTAATCAGCGTTATTATCACCTTGTCTTGTGCCAATATTACATGTAAACATGTCGGTTATGTAATCAGCGTTATTATCACCTTGTCTTGTGCCAATATTGCATGTAAACATGTCGGTTATGTAATCAGCGTTATTATCACCTTGTCTTGTGCCAATATTACATGTAAACATGTCGGTTATGTAATCAGCGTTATTATCACCTTGTCTTGTGCCAATATTGCATGTAAACATGTCGGTTATGTAATCAGCGTTATTATCACCTTGTCTTGTGCCAATATTGCATGTAAACATGTCGGTTATGTAATCAGCGTCATTATCACATTGTCTTGTGCCAATATTGCATGTAAACATGTCGGTTATGTAATCAGCGTTATTATCACCTTGTCTTGTGCCAATATTGCATGTAAACATGTCGGTTATGTAATCAGCGTTATTATCACCTTGTCTTGTGCCAATATTGCATGTAAACATGTCGGTTATGTAATCAGCGTTATTATAACAATTATTGTGTTGACTATCAATATAGATAAACCGGTATTAACGTTCGGTTGTTTTACTTTAATACAAGACTTGAGGTCACTATACATTGTTTTTAGGATGTAAAGAAATCGACCATGTATACCCTTTTTTTTCAGACATTTAAATAATTTGTGATGACTGATTTTATCAAATGTTTTTCGAAAATCAACATACAAACAGTAAAACCGACCACCTTTCTTTGATAAATATTTTTGCACCATTGCCTGTAAGCAAAAGACATTGTCTACTGCTGAGTAGCCGCGCCTAAAACCCGCTTGTGACTCATTTATTTTATTGACTTCTGACCAAGTATATAGACGTTTATTAATTATCCCAGAAAAAATTTATACATTGTATTAGTCAATGATATTCCTCTATAATTATTTGTATCAGAGGTAGAACCAGATTTAAACACTGGACATACAGCACTCGTGCCCCAAGACAGAGGGAATATTCCTGTTTCAAAAATTCTGTTGAACAAAGCTGTAAATAATGGTGTGATTTCATACATTGTATATTTATAAATTTCAGATGGGATACCTATACCGCAACTTTTATAATTAACCAGTTGTGATATAGAATTTATAACTTCTTGTTGTTCAATAGGTCGGTTTAATATACTCGCTGACTCATCAATATATTGTGTATTATCATTCATGTCAATACCAATGGCATTTCTATCGTAGAGCAAGGCACTAAAATAATTATACCACTCGCTTGCTGATATATTGCAGTCAGGTGATTTCTTTCTGATTACAACGTTTTATCATTGACCAGAATGTCTTTTTTTCCTTTTCCTGATATGCATGTATTTTGATTTTGCATGTTGTTGTTTTTTTAAATCATTTCGTTTCTCTTTATAATTACGAAGGTCGTCGATAGAGCTAGTAAATCTGAAGCGTCTTAGTAGTCTATATTTTTTTTCTTATCCTCGCATTCAGCGTCCCACCATGGTGGCTGTGTGTCATATGTAATATTCATATATACTTTCATTGATTTTCCAGACATTTTGTAAAGAGTTGTTATGAAGTCAATAGCTCCATTAATATCAAACGAAATTACACCTGCTATAGTTTCCTTTTGCTCATGCAATAATTCTGTAAATTTTGACTGAAACGTTTGTCGTTTGTTTCCACGCCATTTGAATCGTTCTAATAAATGTATATTACCATTTGTTTGTCCGAGATTAGATTTATGTGTTATTTTCTTATACAACAATTTAAATTGACATGAAATTGGGAAATGGTCGGATTCATCTCTAACACAGAGAAGTTATTTATGCAATTATTAAAGAGTTCAGTGGAAGCAATCATATAATCTACAACACTGGCTCCATCATTCGCAAAGCATGTAAATTCTCCGTTTTTATCGCTGTCAAAGCGCCCATTTAACAAATGAATATCACAGAGACAACACATATTTACAAGTGTCCTGCCAAAATTATTACCTCTTATTATATCTCTGTTATGTCTCGGCATATCAAATGATGAGTTATCATAATCAACATTTCCATAAACTAAATCAAGATAATCATTCGGAAAAAAATCTAAATAATCTTTGGTTCTACTATTAAACTCACCTGCCAGAAACAGTAAAGTATTTTGATATATTTGCTGTATTTCTTCTAGATCTTTTTGTACTTTCAGTACACCATTTTTCTCGTTATAATTTTCATAAATAGTAGATCCCTCTGGCGACACATATGTGAAATACATAACAATATCTTTCACATTAAACAACTTAGAGAATGAAAATAATAGTACTACACAATCTTTAAAATCTATACAAATACGCGACATTATTTTAAAAGATTGTAACCTATTACTAACGTATACTGCTATACCACCACTGTTCCTTAGTGAGAAAGTATTACGTTGTCTCACAGAATCATAACAGGTAAAATTGTTTAAATAATCATTAAATTCTCCACTTCTATCGATCCAAGTTTCACAAATACTTATAATATCAAAAGTTTCGAGAAAATATTTAATTTGGGTGTTGTCTGAATATTTTGCTAACCCAGCAATGTTCCACGATAATACACTAAGATTGACTTGACTATTTGAGTTTACCGTCGCTGCGACAGTATTTCAGTCTTATAGCGACGTCAGTGGAGGAAGACCCCAAATACACGGAGGCATTCGGGTAGAACCACCGACCTACCGCAAGCCAGCTGGAAGGCTTCCTCACATGAAAATCCGAATGACCCTGCCGGGTTTCGAACCCACGCGGTGAGGGGCTGAGTGAGTGTTAAAGTAAGGGACTTTACCCTCTCTTTGCCCGGTTTTAATACACATTTTTTGTACATTTAAACACCAGTGATTACTGTGACTGAAACCAACAATTCAAATAATTGGTGTTACACGCATAGCCTTAACGTGTGTCTTCACAGTCGCTGGTGATTCTTAAAGATTTCACGTATTATCTTGGAATATAAGACTAACGTGTACATTGGAAAGGGAGATTGCAATTCGTTACAACAAAGAACAAAAGGTTTACTTACATTTTGCGGGTATTTACATACGAAAATAGTGATCAAAAGCAGCAATGAACTTATACTGTATACAAAATCAATACGTTTTGTTCACTAGCGGAAGTAGTAGATACAGTTGGATTCATGACTGTGATCCCGAGTTGACCCGAGTGTAATTTCCGAAAGCGCTCTCTATAAACTTTTACTACCCTATTTTGACTGTTACGCCCTGTTTCAATTCTTAATATATTTGAAGACAATCTGAAAATATCTAAAGCTAATATAAATACTTGAAAAGTATTGTTATATGAGGTTTCACATTTCCACCAAGATCTATTTTACATTGGTTGCACGTGAAAATCCGTCAAAAGTACAAGCACATGGTTGTATAGCTCACCAATCGATCTGACAGGCGTGTTTCACGTGATCCACATGTGAAAAGTTGAAGTGCTCACATTCGAAATTCATAAATGATGTTTAGCTCATCAGAGCACAACGTCCGAGCACGGAGGTAATTTTAGGTTTTCACATCCTTGGTCCGAGGAAGAGGTTGATCGTCAACAACAGCTTGAGAGAGAGAGAGACGAAGAGAGAGAGAGAGAGGCGGTGTAAAAAAAGGAAGTATTTTCCCTGAAATACAATAACAAATATTTTATTTACCAAAAAAAACAAACAATCATAATGATATTGCATATTGATTAATTTCTCCCAATACAACTGATATTTAAAAAAATTCAAGATCCAGAACATGATTATAAAATATAAATTTCCTCTACACGCCCCCCCCCCCTATTTTTCTTTCTGATCATTATTTCTGTATCTCTCCGGTGTTTAGTTTCTTCTCCGGTGTTTAGTTTCTTATATACGTAAAGGTACCCTAGGTATTTCAAATTGTTTTATGGGGCATTATTGATAAAACTGCTATCGCCAAAATTAAAAGTAAAGCTCTCTCTTCCTCCTGATGTAGTTTAGAGACTGGCCATGGAATTATTAAAATCTTATAAATATTTGAGTCTACTTGTGTGCATCGATGTTCAAAGCATATG
>CM037795.1:34008958-34040768 GCA_021229015.1 Solen grandis | reverse complement strand
GTATCATAAATTTTGAGCATTCAAATTAAAACTTCAGAATTGATAAGTTAAAAAGAAGTGTTCCTACGAAAAAAAAAATTTTGGGTTCACGTGGTTATGACGTCATGCAAAATAAAGCAACGTTTAATTTTAAAAAATCTTTTTTAAAAAGGGCCAATTAGACCAAAAAATTTTTATAATTTTTCAAAAATTTCGAAATTTAAATTACTTTCCCATAAGGTCTTAAAAATTTTCAAGTAATTACGTCATCAAACATGTGGGAATATTCGTGTTTGTTTGGAATGCCTACTTAAAAAAAAAACCTGCCCCATTCTCGAAGATTTTTTTTTTTTTTTGGATTAATATAACGTTAGCTGAACATGCCCTTTTGAAAAAAATGATTTTTTCCTTAGCCCACTTGATTTTGGGAGGGGGTCGTTGAAAATAAAAAAATTTAAAATTCTTTTCAAAAAGGTATTCGCGCTCTAGCGTCATGAGTATTGATGCCAATCTTAAGCATACCTTAAGGAATTTATGTTGTGTCACTTGTTTTGTAAACAACATATGTTAAAAAAGATCAAAAGATTGGATATATTAACATTAGATAAGTAAAATTGCCGTACCTTAACATGCGCAAAAAGTCCAGAAAATTTCAAGTGATTACGTTATCAAAACTCATTCATGTTTTTCGTAAAAGGGCTAAATCATGAAAATCTATTAATTTGAAGAAAGAAATGAAAGCGGTCATTGGGTTGGTTGAGCAAGATCCGATTGTCCTTTTGCGGGAAAGAGTGCCTGCGTTGAATTTTGAACTGTGATACATTTTTGAGTAAATGAGTCGCATTTACGATGAATTAGTATAGTTATACTAGAGCCAGAAAACCTATACGGAAAACTTATTGCATTTACTATCACGGCTTTACGCAAACCTGAAGGAAATGACAAATACATATATATCTACCTATCGATTTTTTATGTTTTCTAAATGTTTTTATGGTTTCTTTTTCTAAATCTGTAAAAATAAGCAAATATATAAAGCAAATGAGTTGTTGAAAGTTTCTAGACGTTAATAACGTTAATTACATAGAAATAAGAAATTATTTTCACGATTTTGCTTACACCTCTGCCCTTGTTTCCATCTATCTTTGCAAATGTAAATCTCAATCAATTTAAAGGTTAAAAGTCATTGATTTCAAAATATTTTTGTTGTTTCTTACAATTTCAATTATGTGGATCAAATTGCAATGAATATTTGTTAAGTCATATACTTACGAAGAAATAGATATTAAATAAAAAATAAAAACATTAAAAATCGATTGAATAACGTGAGAAAAAAATTCTTGAGGAAAGTATTATCATCTTAAAATGTTCCTGTTTTTTTTTGTTTTGTTTTTTTCTGCATGATAGTAAACGGATGCGTAATCAAATAAGATCTATATTTATGCATTCTCAATATCTTCTTAAGAAGATGAAAATGAAAAAAAGAAAAAAAAGAAAAAAAGATTTAAAGTTTATTTTTGAACATAAGTATATATTTATGATAAAAATGATTTCCGCATTAAATCATACATTATTATGCATCATTATTCCATTTTCTTTTGTATTAACTCATATATTCAATACCTTTGAAATAAGCAAACGGAAAGCCGCTTCGTTTGTATCTTAAACAAACGACTTCTAGTTTCAGATAATGTTGTAAAATCTATATTTCATATCAAACATTCATGTTCTAAAACATTACCAAAGCTTTTAGACCATTTCATTGCCGTAAACAATAGTTATCAGTTAATGCTTTTTTTCTACGATCATACCGGAAGTAAACAAAGTTATATTCAAATAGCTTTTCACATGCTATTAAAACTACCAAAGGCATTTAAAATGAATATTTATTATAAATATTATGAAAGAATAATATTGTGTCAAGGTTGAATGCCAAATTTGAAGTATTACAAATATTTGTGCCGTTTAGGCTATTCATTTCGTATTCATAAACAGACCCGCAAAATCAACTTTTAATTTCACTTTGAAATTAACTTTTTATTTCCGGTTTCAATTTTTGAAAGATTACGATGTATTGACACATTTTACGTCACACTACAATTGCTTTCATTTAATATTATGTTTCTCTTGAAAAATCAAGAGTCCCGACGGAAGGAATCCCTTGCCAATTTTCTGTGTTATCTGGAATGCGGGAATGCGCTAGTGTACAACAATTACAGCTAAGATACGAAAAGGACCGAAAATGCCCAAAATGAAATGCCGACTGTCGAAGAGATTTTAATCTTTTTTTATAATTTTGACAAAAAAACGGTACATATAATCCGCATGCTAATGTAGTCACAAAATACCAACAAAAAAAAACAGCCAAACCCACCCACCCTCAATAAATAATCATATATCACTCAATTATGATCTGATGCATCTAGAAGTACATACAAACAATTTATCTCAGTTTCTCGTTTGTGGTATAGTGTCTCGCGCTAGAACGTAATTTAGCCTTATTTTGGAACGTCTGTCTAAACGACAACGCGTCAATCTTACTTTTTTGGTACATGTACGTACAATAATTTGAGAGCTTTAAATTTAAGATAAAACAACTTCCGCTGCTTACATTTGGTAAATAAAATTTGAATTTCATTGGGAAATAACTGACAAGATGAACAGATTGATGCTGGTAATAGCAATTTATAAGTGATTCTGAATGTGTAATTTCTTAAGACATTTTATGTTAGAGCTTTCCTTATCAACGATTCGAAAACCTGTCTGCTTGGATAATATAGAAATCAATTGATAACATCTTATTGTTCTACTCAACAAATTAAATACACAGTTGGATGTGAATGTTCAATTATTTAGACTTTCGTAAAAATAGTGTATCATATTAGTAATGAGGAAGATTATTTTTCACTTACATTTTCCTTATTACACTCTGGCAACGACTGCGCATGCCTCTCTAACAACCAATGATGTCGTCTGCTTCACGGGCGCTTGGGTTACTTCCACGCCTGCCACATATATTAACAGTTTTGGATTGAATGGAGTTAATCAGAAAATCGCATTCTGTAATATCTTTGTCTCATTCTTTTTCTGTTTGTCAATATGTCTGTCTTTCTTTTTTCCAAAGAAGATATACAGAAAAAATGAAACGCAGGGCATTTTTTGTGTCGATTGGGAGGGGATATATTTAATGAATTCATGTAATGTTGGTAAAAGTATATACAGACAACAAGCTTACTGGCGCTAGAACCACAGGAATTGCCACACACTATGGAATATTGATTAATATCAAAGATATATACGATTTAAAAAAAATTTCGTTCTCCAAGTTTATTGCCAGTGAACAAGCTATGCTTTATTAAAAAGAATAAAAATATTTATTCGAAATGAGTTTGGTTGATCATGTGTGATTAACAACAAAGTTAGATGAGCTACTGGGGTACATATTTTGCACTTTTGTTTCCTTGCGTATATAATGCTATTATCCGAAAACCACGCTTAGATTTTTACTGCTAAAAAAAAAAAAAAAAAAAAAAAAAAAAAAAAAAAAAAAAAAAAAAAAAAAAAAACTGGTTAGGCGCATTGTCTTTGTATCTGTGTTCTAATATTTGTTTGATGCTCGAATAATTTATGAATATTGTCATCAATTAATACTTGAGTGGATTGATAACAGTTTATTTTATAATACATGTATACATAAGGACTTTGAAAACGCACGCCTGTATTTTTTTTTTACACGAAATACGAAGGATTCCATCAAATGTATATCATATATTAACATTATTAAATCTCAACAACTTAATTTATTACAAGATGTTGAAAAGCGTACGTACATAACCATACAGTAAGTGATTTCGTTGTTATAACACACTTATCCAAAGCGTCCTAAAGTATACGCGTATATACATAGTAAAGACTATTTTGTGAGTATGCTTTGGAGTAAATATTTTTTATGTGTTTTTTTTTCTCTCTCTAAATTAAATCAATTCAGTGTGTAATTATTTCAACAGAAACACTTATGTATTGTTCACGGTTAAGTAAGTAATTTTAGTATTTATGGAGCAGAGAACAGAACAGAACAAAACTTTATTATCAGCTAAGTACAATGATCGAAGTACGTTATGGAGAACTGTTAAAATAACCAACTCGTGAAAATATTCGTTTTAAACATCTCTCGCATCGATTTGCTTACTTTTTTAAGACATGAATAACTTTGTTAAGAGTGAGTTTAACTTATACGATTTTTCTCCTGTACTTTACTGTACTGAATTTTAGTTTTTGCATCGTAAAAGTAGCTTTTATATAGAAAACAATGATACCAATCACTGACGTTGTCTGAATTGCAGAGATGCAGAAAGTGCATTTCTTGTCCTGCAGAGATGTTTTATGTAGATCATATTATATAATCAGCAATTTTAATTGCACTTCTGCACCGCTTCCTTATAATTATTACATAATGTTCTATTCAAGAGTCGTAAAAAAAGTTGTTTGTTGTAACTATTATCTGACAAACAAAATATGCAAAGTTTGAACAGTATATGTAAATATGTTTAGAGAGAGAGAGAGAAGAATGAGAAAGACATTAAGTGGAAACCGGGTATTTTTATACACATTTAATTAATGGATTCAGGCTACAAATGGGGACCCTTGTGACGTAATGTTCATCGTTTTGAGTCAATTTTCCATTTTCAAATATTCCTTCAAAGAACAAAACAATATTTTCTTTTAGGACATTCCTAGACGTAGAACTTGAAATTAAAGGCGAATTTTCGAAAATCATTAAGAATAATTTGTGAACAGAAGATTACTGTTGTAACGTGTACTTCCAATGATTTTAACTGATAACTGATGTAGAAAAAAGACTTATAGAAACTTAATCTCTATATAGCTTGCTTTTTTGAGGGGGGGGGGGGGGGGGGGGGGGGGGGGGGGGGGGGGGATTTTAATTCACTGATACTTCCCTATAATCCACCGAAAAACATTAAATAAAATATTTTTTATAATATTTGAGACACTTGCCGATCACTCTATTGGTTTTAATTTATATATTTATGAGAGACATTAATTTTGTCCAGTCTATTGTCTTGTTTCGACTTTCATTCATACATATTCACTCATACCATAACATCTTCATTTAATCAATCATTTTATTTGATACTAAACCGGTAGAGATCTCTGCACCTGAAAACTATGCACCGGCGCACTTTGATGGAGATCACGATGAAATTGTCAAAGGACATTATAATTTCTTTATTTTCTTCATTGGGGCTCTTCCTTTTCACAACCCGAGGCAGAACCCTTTCTACGGCGTAACACAGTGATAAAAAAAATTGAAATAGTACAATGCCATTCCATATGCGGTATCATCAATGATTGCATTTGAATGCACCTATTGTGACATAAACACTTTCAATCAACGAGTACACCCGACATTAACGTCGCGTGGCACTTTGAACGGCACACCAGACCTGGCACGTGACAACGTTGAATAAATGAACACCTGCCTTATCACACATACGGATTTGATTTCATTAAGTTATATACCAATGTCTTCTAATAATATTAACATTATCACAAAAAAATAAAATAAAAAATAACGTAAATCTGTTATAAAAATGAACTCCATATCGCGAATCACGCAGTGAACTCTAACTGATACGTGCCGTGATTTACATATATTCAATTTCATGTAAATTATAAAACATACTTTTTTTCTTTTATCAACTTCTGTTTATCAACAAGATCATTTTGTTTTGTAACAATATAAAATATTATTTAAAAAAGGTTAAATTTGTCATACAGTAGAAATAAACTCCATTTTGCGGTCAGGAAATGTTTCCAGCGGCTTCATTACGTGATTGTACTCAGTTTCATCTAGATCTAATATGTACATCAAACTGAAACATATCTCTTGCAACATTATTTATGATATTTATTATTCAATACCGTATTCATTAGATTTCACAGCAAACAATTAAATCCTACCTAATATAGCATGGTAATTTGTGGAGTTTACGAATCGACCTAAAAAAGAGGATACGAATTGGTTTGGTTACGAATGACAGCAACCACTGCCACTAGTGTAGCCCTTTCCCTCATAGAGGAAACCATGAAAAGACCTATGCGAACAGCATAAAACCAGATCAACCTGCGAGTAACTCGCAGGCTGATCAGGTTTTATGCTGTTCGCTGCTCCTCAGTGGTCTGAAATTGAGGATTTTACAATTAAATTGGTAAGATTTAACTGTGGTTTTCTGCAGATCAGGCTTTATGTGGTACCAAAATGAGTCTATATGAGGGAAAGGGATAGGGCATTATGTCACTGTGAGACAACACTTTATTTACCTCATGTTGACTTAAGTCCCATACAAACGGAAATAGTGTTGGTGGGACGTTAAACATTAATAAACAATCAAACAAACATTCCATCCATTATTACTGTTTCATTTTGTAAAGACTTAAAGAGAGTTGGAACACTTAGGAAAAAACAAAAAAACAAAAACAAAAAAAACCCTAAAAAACAAACATAAAGGTTAGTTTCTCAGGCACTTTTTTAACACGAATGAGGGAGGGCGGATTTTTTTTTATTGCTCCCGTTTTTTTTTTTATTTTATGTTTCTCTCAAGTTTCTTAATCTTGAAGTCCAAATGGACACTGCCTAATACGTATTGGAAAATACATTCTTGACCGGTTAAGGAACAATTTAACACACACACACACGCACTACTATATTTGATTAGGTTGCTACAACATCGATTCAGTCAGATATTTCCCCGAGAATTCTTTCATTTCTCAACTTATTTTCAGTGGAAGGCATCTCTGCAATGTTCAATAAATTTTAACAGCTTGCTCTATAATGCAGCATGGTAGTGTTGCTCTATAATGCAGCATGGTAGTGTTGCTCTATAATGCAGCATGGTAGTCTTGCTCTATAATGCAGCATGGCAGTGTTGCTCCATAATGCAGCATGGTAGTGTTGCTCTATAATGCAGCATGGTAGTGTTGCATTAAGTTTCGTTAAGTTTAACCCCTTACCTCATATCATGACATCATTTTCTGTTTATGACTCACTTTTTTTGAACTATTTCAAAAGTTTTTTTTCTTTAATTTTTTAAATAGGTTTTCAAATATAAAATTTCGTACATGAGTCAAAATGCGTCTCAGCTAATGAGTTAAATATAAGTTTACATCAAACAGCTGTCTATAATATGAATCTCTTTTTTTTATTGGAAGAATCATTATGAAAATACAAACATTGAAGCTTCTAACTTGTCAGTACAATATATGAGTTACATTACTTAAAAGTCCACGTTCTAATATCATTTCCAGATGAAACTTTACAACTATGTTGTTTTAATGAGGATGGCTATTGATCATGGATCTTCTACCATGTCCGATTATAATATGAACAGTAATATGAAAAAGTCAAGTTTGGGTTCAATGGTTCTGTCTTTAAGTTTCTCTATTAATAAATATGCCCCTCTTTAAAAAGAAGCCCTCCTTTAAATTCTTTAAGTTTATAAAATTGAAAAAAAAACTTGCTCAATTTTGGTCACTATTAAAGTGTTTTTTTTAAATAAAAACTTAATGAAATTGTCACATTAATGCAGGCATAGGATCAGTCTCTGTATTATTTTGCATGATTTAAGTGGTACTGTTCCAGCTTAGTTATATACAGCAAATGGGGGCGATATGATTCGACATACAGGTTTCATGCAGGGGGGGACAGAGGGAAACAGGAGAAATTAATGCCATTTGCCATTGCAAAAAGGATGAGGTCACAGCAAGAATTTGGGTTTTAAAAAAAACCAGTCCCCTGACCCCCAGGGTTTTCCCTTTGGAATGGTGTATTATTGAAACGAGTGGAAAAATTTTTCCGGTTGGGGCGGTGCTTAATTTTTTTAAAAAATTTCGGCAGAAAAAAACCAAGGCGGGGGTTTCAGAATTCCTTCCCCTTTAGTTCAAAAAAAAAAAATGCGATTTCTTAACTTTAAAAAAAGAAAACAGATTTGCCCCCTAAACATGGTGAGAAGGCTTTTAAAAAAATCAGAAAATTTTGGAAATCTTGAGAAGAGCCTTTTGACAGTGCCCCTGGTACGGATGTTTGCTGGGATGCTCCCAAGGTAAACTCTGTTTCCAGGGTTGTCCGGTTCGACGTTTTTGGAAAAAAAAAAAAATTAAAAAAAAATCCGGATTTTTTTGAAACAAGGGGTTTAAAAAGTTTGTGCAGAAAAAACAAACCCTTTTTATTTTTTTTTTTGGCAATATAAAAACAGGGAAAATATTGTCCTTAATAGAAAATTAATTTTTGAAAATTTTTTGGACTTTTAAGAATTTTAAGAGATGAAGTTCTTTTATTGCTTTTTTTTTGAATTTTTTTAAAACGTTTTAGATATTTTATTAAATTACGTTTTTTCGAGAATTTCATTTGGTTTTTTCCCGATAAAACTTTCTTTTTTTATGTTTTCTATCTTTTTTTAATTTGGGAAAAAACGATTTTGTAGGTGTCCCTAGTTTTTAGACTGTTGGGCAGTGGGCAGGCATTATAATTTAATAATTAAAAAATTTAATTCGATGAATGTAAAACCCAAAAAAAAAAGTTTTTTAAAACAAAAGTGATGTCATAAAGCCCCTTTGGGAAAAACGGGGCAAAGGTTGACGATTTGGTTAAAACTTTGGAAAAAAAAAAGTGTAGTGTTTTTAATTGAAACCGTGAAAGGGGGTAAAAAGATTTTCCCCTATTTGCAGGATTGTTAAAAAATCGCCAAAAATTTTTAAATATTTCCCCCCCAAAATTTCCCCAAAAGGCGTCAAACTGTTTGATTTTTTTGTTTTGTTTCCCGAATTCCTCAGTTGCAACTTTTAAGTAAGGCATTTTTTAAGTTCGAATCGGGAAAAAGGTGTGTTCAAGAAAAAGGAAACTCTTTTATTTATTTGTTATTTTCGCAGGTTTTCCCAAAGCTTCCCCCGTATGCTTTTGAGTCTTTTTCCCCTTTCCCTCAATAAAATCTTTTTGGCCCACAATGGGCCCCACAAAACCCCTGTTGCAAAAAACCCCTTAAACCTTAAAAATTTATAAATAAAGCCCTTTTTCCAGCCATGAGGGAGGAACAGCAAAAACCCTGATAGCCTGCGGTTACCGCAGGTGTTTGGTTTTTTTGCGTTCGCTGGGTTTTTTTTAGGGTGTTTCTTGGGGAAAGGGGGTTAACCCTTTAAAAGGCCATGACGGCGTGTAATTTTGCTAAATTACTTAATTAGTTTTTTTTAAGAACAAAATTTTTCGGAAAAATGTTTCTATAAATTTAAGAAAAGTTTATTTTTCCCTGGTTTTTTCTTTTGAATCATAAAAAATTAAAATTAAGTTTTTTTAAAAAGATATTCCATTCTTTTTTTTAAACCATGCTTTTAAAAATTTATAAAGTTTTTGTGTCGGGGGGACCCTTGACTTGAAGAAATGGTCTTTTAAAAAAAAAAATTTAAAGGTTCCCCTTTTTTTTAAAATTCCCAAAATTTTCTTTTAAAATTATTTACGCTAAATTTAAATTTAAAAAATTTTTGATTTTAAAAGAATTTTTAAGCATTATTTTTTAAAACCCCAAATTTGACATTATTCTTGTGTTAATTTTTTGGGTTTCTTTTTTCCTTTCTTATATCCCCAAATTCGTATTAGTAATTTAAAGTTTTTAAATTTATTTTTCCAACACTTGCCCCAACCCCCTTTTAATTTGAAAAGGGGTTTAAAATTTCTAAAACATTTAGTTTTAATATGTAAAATTCTTAATTTTCGTTGAATTTTTTTTTTTGCCCTAAGGGAATTTGTGAGCCTTTTATTCGTGGATCTATTTTAGAAAAGGTGAGGTTTGTAAGAGAAACTTTTGGGGGGATTAATTCCTGAAAAAACCCCACAAAAAATTATGTTTACTTTTTTTCCAAAGCCAAAAAAAATTTTCCCGGTTTTTTTTCTTTTATGTTTTATTCCAAAATTTTTCATTATTGTGACTTAAAAAGGTGATAATTTTTTTTTTCCGGTCCGGCCGGCCCACTGAGGGATCTTCTTTTGTCCGTTTTATCATGTGTTTTTGGCAAATTTTGGGGATATCAGGGATCTGCGAAGGCCGGTAAAATTTTTTATGAAAATTTTCTTTTTTTCGCTTGCTCTTTTCGAATTCCCTTTTTGTTAATATCAAAACGGGGGCCCGGGGGGCCCCGGTTATATGCTGTAGCCCGGGGTTTTTTGGGGTTAATTCCTTTTTTGTGGGTGGGGTGGGGGGGGACTATTGTCATGCGGATGACCCGAAATGATTAATTTCCGTTCAGTATCGATTTAAAAAACATGTTGTATATTTTACCAATCGCTTAAAAATTTTTTACATTTTTTAATGTATTTTGAATTTAAATTTTAATTTTTAAAGAACTGATTTTTTTTGCAAAATTCTCCCTACCAAAACTACGAAATTTTTTCCTTTTTTTTTCTTTATTATTTAAAACTTTTTAACCTTTGTTGTTGTTGTTGTGGTTTCCGTCGTGGTTGTATTTCAATCTTTTTGCGAGTCCCGTAATTGGTGGAGGGGCCCGGTACAGAGGTCCCCGGGAAAACCCCGACTACGAACAGGGGGTTAATGCTTTGTCATGAAAATATGTCGAAATAAAGTTGAAAAAGAAAAAAATCGCCCGATGTTCGAACTTTAGGCACATCATTTGTTCCCCTGTTATATTGTTATCGAATTGGTTAAACAGTCTTGTACCCTTTTCAAAATACCACTCAAAAAATTTATTTTTTGTTGCTTTAATTTTGGGAAAAACTTTTATTATATATATAAAAAAAAAGTTAAAAAGACTTTTTGGAAAATAAATTAAATTTCTGATTTTTTAAAGGGAAAACCCCCAAATAAAAGAGTGAATTCTGCCCCGTCATGCAATTAATAATTGCAGTTTCAATTTAATTTTTGGTTTCATTAAATATAAATTAATTTTAAAGGATTTATTTTTAAAATTTCAAAGATTTAACTTTTTTCATTTGGTTTTGTTCAGCCAAATCTAAATTTTTTTGTAATAAAGTAGAAAAATTTTTCATTTGTTTTATAAAGGTTCTTTTTACGATGTCCCCGGGGGGTTGTTCAAAAGGGATTCAACATAAAAACCGGGGTTTTTTTTTGTTCAGACGGGTAAGGGTATTTCTGTGAAGTGTAAGTTTCGAAAAATTTGTTTCTAAAAAGATTAAAAAGGGAAACGTTTTCCCAAGAAAAAAAAGTAGTGAAAAAAGTGTTAAATTTTTTAAGTAGAGTGATAAAATTTTTTTTTTCTTCCCCAAAATTTATGATTAAATTGTAAAATGAGTCATGGGGGTTAGGTGTCAAAATTTATTGATTTTATGTTTGTTAACCAAAAACCCCTTTTTTTGTATTAAAAATTTAAAAAGGAAGTGTTTTTTTTTTAAAATGCGGCATTTAGTTGATTTAAGAATGGTTTTACCGTAAAAGGTGTATAAGCATTTTTTTTTTTAAACGGGGGCATACACAGCTTTGGAAAAATTATTTCTTTATGTAGAAAAAAATAGCTTAATAGGACATTTACTTTAATAAATGAACAGCCAAAAATTTAAGTTGTCTCAACAAGCGCCGTGGTTAAAAAATGGCTTTTTTCCCCTAAAAATGTTAAAAAATTCTTTTTTTATCTTGCATCAATCCTAAATGGTTTTTTTAAAGTTTAGAAGCTACCCGGAAAAAAAAAAAAGGAAAAATTTTTGATAAATTTTTATATCTGCATTTTTTGTTTGGTGGTTATTAAAGGGGGAAAAAGGATAAAAAGGGTTGTAATTGTCATGTATTTTAGTATTATTTTTGATTCAAAAGTGTTTAGATTTAGTATGCACTGTGCGTAAATAACTAAAACTATATATTAAAATGTAAAAAAATTGCTTATTTAAAAGTATCAAAGACATTCACATTTCTATAAAAACTATATAAAAAACAGTCCCCCTCGATCTTCATTTTGTGGTGTCAATAAATTCAATTTTAGCATTCAATATCCAAAATTTTCATTTTGGAAAATCCCTTTTTAAAAATTTAATTTTTTAAGGCCGGCAGGGATTCTATAAAAGTTTTTTTAAAATCCCCGGGCCCCAATCGGTTGATGTATTCTTTTGGAAATCACTCAGTTTTCTAAAAAAAATTTGGAAATTTCTGTTTAAACACGTTGATAAAAATTTTCAAATGAATTCAATCGTTCCTTTCCCTTTTTAAAAACGAAAATTTATCAATTTATAAAAGAGGATTCCCGGTGATTGGAGAAAAATTTGTTGGGAGGATGACTTAAAAATTTGTAAAGTGGCTTAAGTTTAGAAGGATTTTTAAAAATTTTCTTTTTATTTCTGGTCGTTTTAACCAAAAGTTTTATTTTATGTATAAAATTTTAATTAAACTTTGAAATTCATTTTACTTTTCATTTTGATCAATATACGTTTGTGCTTCTGGAGTGTTTTACTGTAAGAAAACAATTAAATTTGATGTTTGAAATGCATTTTTGTCCATTGTAACGTTATGGGAATGCTCTTATTTCTCAATTTTTATTTATTTTTTCACACATTTAGAATTTTTTTAAGCATACTTTTGTATAATTTATTTTCTGTCTCATTAAGTAAATTTAAAGTGTACCTCTTTATAAAGCGGTTATATCAACATGTCTTAACCCCGTGATTGAGCACGTGCGGATGGAAGCTACAAGGAAGGGGTGGCCCGGGAAATTTCGGGAGACCATATCCGGGCCTTTCCACTTCCGTTCTTGATGCCAATTTTTGCACGAGATTGATCCGGCGCGAGATGCGTGCCCAAAATATCGCGGAATGGCCCGGGGGGAAAATATTGTTTCTGCAAGTCGGAGAGAAGTGCCAGAGGGTAATGCAAGTTTGTGTGTGTTGGGGTGGGGGGTGGGGGGGGGGAGGGGGAAAAAAAAAAAAATAGCGAAAAAAAACTTTACATTAAAAATTTTTTCTCCTTAATATTTTTTACCTGTTTATAATTTGGAATAATTTTTTTTGACAAAACAAAAAAAAATTGGGTAATGGAAAAATTTGTTGAACACCCTTTTTTTACAATTTAAACTTTTTTGACATTTGACCCTTTATTCATAAATTAAACTGTTTATATTGAATAGAATATTCAATTCATGAATCCCCTCTATGAAGGCTTTAAAAATAAACGATGTTTTAATTTTTTTTCTATGTTTTTTTTTTGGTAGATAAAAAGTCTTGTTGTTTTGTATCGCTTTTTTTAAAAAAATTTTAAAAAATTTCCCTTTTTAAGGGTTATAGTCTCTTTTATATAAGTAACCTTGTCGAAATTTGAAAATGATATGTGTATTGTTGTTCGGTGAAAATGGACCCTTTTTTTTGAATGCGATGCTTTCACGGAATTTGTTTTTTAATTTTCGTTAACAATCTTACAGAAAGTTTTGGGTTGTTTTTTGTACAAGGGTTTTTTATAGTTTTTTATTTAATTTTAATGAAAAGTTTCCAAGACCCACCGCTGCCAATTTTATTTTTTTTATTTTTAAAGTCCATTAATCTTTAAAGACATATAAATTTGGGTTTAAATTTTTTAAACTTTTTTTTATCCGGTTTCAGCCCCCGCCTTTTGAAATTTTAAAAACACAAAGACGTGGTCGATACGATGGTGTGCTACCCCTTTTTGACTCCTTCGGGGTTCGCTTGGGTTTTGTTGTCGCGAAAATGAGATAAATTTTGGGGCCCCAGTTATGATCTGCCAAAGCAATTTTATTGGGTCTTTTCAAGGTAGCAAGCCCCGTCTTTTATAACCACATGGTTTTGATTCTTACGGAAATAGTTATAAAATTTGTTCTTTAATTAAAATTCTTTACATAATTGTGTGCGCTTTAAAAACATACTTTTAAAAGTTAAAAAAAAGAGCCATGTTGAATGGCCCTTCCCGCCGAAAGCTCGCTCTTTAGAAGATGTGTTTGGGGAGTGATTTTTTTTTTAAAAAAATTTTTTTTGGATTATGAAAATTGTGAAGTGATTTAGATTTAAAACCCCTGTAAAGTTTATTCTCCCATTTTTAGGTTACAGGTAAAAAGTCAGGGTTTTCGTGCAAAAAAATTAAACCGGGAAAAAAAACAAGGACAATAAATAAAAATTTTTTAAAGGTTTTGAGTTATTTTATGTGAAATCTCCTCAAAAAGTTTATCCCCCTATAGTTCCCCAAATTGTTCCTCAAATACTTTTTGAGTTTTCTCCCGGGAAAAAATTAAGTAAAAAAAAATAACAAAGGTCAATAAATCAAAAATTTTGAAACGTAGAGTTTTCATTTTTGTACATAACTTCTCCCCCAATAAGACTATAAAAAAAATTTTGAAAAAGGTAGAGTTATCATTTTGTGTGCACTCTCCCTTTTGAGATTATTCACCTTTTTAGTTAAGTTGATACCCCAAATACTTTTGAGTATGTCGGACAAAAAAAAGTCAGAAAAATGACAAAAGGGGAGTTTAAATAAAAATAGAAAAGGTGAGTTTATTCTTGTGCACTGCACTTTCCCGGTTATTATTTATAAGTACAGTTGATACCCCAAATTACTTTCGGGTTATGCTCCCGGGTAAAAAGTAAATCTGAAAATAACAAAGGTCAATAACAAAAAAAAATTCGAAAAGTAGGTTGTCTTCTTGGACATAATGGGTTTGCCCCCGGGCAAAATTTAAATCTGAAAAAAAAAAGGGCAATTACTAAAAAAATATGAAAGGGGGAGAGGGTATCATTCTTGTGCACATAAATGGGTTATGCCCCCGGGCAAAAATTAAAATCTGAAAAAAAAAAAAGGCAATTCTAAAAAAATATGAAAGGTTTAGGTTTTATTCTTGTGCACTGCACTTCATTCCTAATGAGATTTTCAACCCATGAAGTATCAAGTTGTTTCCCTAAATACTTTTCGAGTTATGCTTGAAAATTGTGGGACGGAAGGCGGACAGCGGAGGGAGGCGGAGATATTACCTTCCCCCGCCTTCGGCGGGGGAATTTTTAAAATTATTTTGTTTTTTATTTTTAAAAAGATATTTCTCGGTATGTTACTTATATGTATTATTTGCACATTCGACCGTTCGTTTTGAATATATTTGATAATTACATTTTTAATGTACTGGTAATGTTATTTTGCAATTGGGTGAAATGATAAAATGTGTTTTGTCTGTAAATTCTGGCATTTAAAATTTAAAAAAAAACTTAAAAAGTAAATTTTATTAAAATTTAAAAATGTATTGTTTTTTTGAAAAGAATAAGAAGATTAAAAAATGGTAATTGTAATAAGAAAAATAGGAACGTCATCAGAATATATTATGAATCTAAATACCTTTTTGTTATTTTTATGATTTTTATTGAAGCCAAATTCCAGCAAACGCTCGGAGTGGAAAATATGAGTAGTGGAGAGTATTCCCATTTGTTTTATGACGATGGCGGGTTTTCAACCCAAAGGGCCAAAAAACAGTTTTTACTGACGAAGGGGGCACCGAAACAGCTTTTTATTATACGCCCGTTTGGGGAGTTTTTTAATTTCCCTGTGTGTATGTTTTAAATGTTGTAAAAATTTCAGTATAAATAAATAAAAAGTTTCGTTTCCCAAATATTTATACGCATAAAACCCGTTTAAGTAAGTTGGCATTTTTTTTTGGGATTGATTTGTTGGATTTTTTCTCAAATGTCATTATCAAGGGGTCTCCTTGATTTACTTTCTGAAATGAAACACTGCTGAATAAAAAATAAAAAGGAAAAATAATTTTTAAAAGCTTTTTTTTCCAAAAAACTTTGTGGCTCTCTTTTGGTATTTATTGGATAGCAGAAAAAATGCTTTGTTTTGTTTTTTTCGGTTCTTTTCGCCAAAAAAAGAATGCTATTTCGTTGGGCTCGGTTTTCCCACATTGGCACAAAGAATGTTAAGGGACGGTGGGGCCGGGGTGAATTTTGGTATGATTTCTTCAAAAATATTTCCTAACAAGAATTTGGGGGACTTTTCACTGAAACCTTGCAGGCTCGATTTCGTGGTCGAAAAATCCGGAGGACCTGGTGCCCTTTAAAGATTAAGAGACCCCGGTTTTTAAAAGATGCGGAATCCCGTAGCGGGGGTAAATCGGCAAAAACAAAAAAACCCATTTGTGATCTCCCTTGTAGCAAAAAAAAAAAAAAAAAAAAAAAAAAAAAAAAAAAAAAAAAAAAAATCCCCATCACTGCAATGGCGTTTCGGTCTGCTGTCACAGCAACAACACTATTTTTAAAAATGATGACACTACAGTAAAATTTTTTTTTTGGTTTTAAAAGAAAAAATAGCTTAATTAGGACTTTCTGCCTAAAGCAGAAAGTCCTATTGGGTTTGTTATGTTTATTTTTTGGGCTTTCTCCCTCAAGCAGAAAGACTTTTGGGTTTGTTATGTTTATTAGGACTTTCTGCCAAAAGCAGAAAGTCCTATTGGGTTTGTTATGTTTTTTATTATTATTATTATTATTATTTTATTATTCTTTTCTTTTTCCCTAATTTAAACGCTTATTTTTATATGTTGCAATAGTCCTAGGACGATGAAATTTTTATGGCTTATTAGTCACGTGGGGAAAATTTTGATTTAAATTGATTTTCAGCACCCTATGACGTCATATGACGTCACAGCTAAAATAGTGAAAAAATGGTGTTCGCGCTCTACAGCCGTCATTTATGGTCGGATTTTCTTCAAATTTTCACAGATGGTACATATTGAATCAAAGGTGTGATATCTGTCAGCTAACCGAAAAATTTCCCAAAGACCGAAGTTCTGTGGCTGAAATAAGATTCGAACATAGGACCGAAAATTTCATTTTAGGATTAAAAGAGCTTCAGGATGAGATAGAAAGTTGAACTTACACAGTTTGCAGTTCGCAGAATTTCTACAAAAATTTTGAGTCGTGACGTCATATGACGTCATGTGACGTCATAAGCATACTTCTTAATTTTCATTTTAGGGCAATGATTTCGACATGATGCCCGTTGTTCAGAATAATGAAAATTTCAGAGTTATGAAGAAAGTATGCGCTTTGAACAAAAGCATCTTCAGCACCCTATGAGTCATTGACGTCACAGCTAAAATAGTGAAAAATGGTGTTCGCGCTTACAGCCGTCATTTATGGTCGGATTTTCTTCAAATTTTCACAGATGGTACATCTTGAATAAAAAGGGGTGCATATCTTGTCAGCTAACCGAAATTCCGAAAGACCGAAGTTCTGTGGCTGAATAAGATTCGAACATAGGACCGAAAATTTCATTTTAGGAATTAAAGAGCTTTCAGGATGAGATGAAAGTTGAAAAATTACACAGTTTGCAGTTCTGCAGAATTTCTACAAATTTTTGAGTCGTGACGTCATATGACGTATGTGACGTCATAAGCATACTTCTTAATTATTCATTTTGGGCAATGATTTCGACATGATGCCAGTTGTTCAGAATAAATGAAAATTTCAGAGTTATGAAAGCAAGTATGTGCTTTAACAAAAGCATCTTCAGCACCTATGAGTCACATGACGTCACAGCAAAAATAATGAAAAATGGTGTTCGCACTCTACAGCCGTCATTTATTGTCAGATTTTCTTCAAATTTTCACAGATGGTACATTTTGAAACTCAGATGTGCATTTCCTGTCAGTAACAAACTTCCAAAAGACTGAAGTTTGTGGTGAAAAAGATTCGAACATAGACCAAAATTTCATTTTAGGATTAAAGAGCTTCAGGAGAGATAGAAGGTTGAAACTTACACAGTTTGCAGTTCTGAGAATTTCTACATATATCTTGAGTTTTGACGTCATATGAGTCTTGTGACGTCATAAGCATACTTCTTAATTTTCATTTTAGGGCAATGATTTTCATGATGCCAGTTGTTCAGAATAACGAAAATTCAGAGTTTGACAGTAAAGTATGCCCTTTTGAACAAAGCATTTTAGCACACTATGACGTCATGTGACGTCAGAGCTAAAAATAGTTAAAAAATGGTGTTCACGCTCTTACAGCCGCATTTATGGTCGGATTTTCTTCAAATTTTCACGATGGTACATCTTGAAGTTAAGTGTGCATATCCTGTCAGCTAACCGAAATTCCGAAAGACGAAGTTGTGTGGCTGAAAAGATTCGACATTGGACCGAAATTTCATTTTAGGATTAGAGAGCTGATGGTGTTTTTATTCGGCAAGGTGTATCTCAAAAACGAACAAGATTCTACCTAGACACTGTGGATAAAATCTGTAGTGATTTGAAAGACCTTTCAGGTGATATTTAGTTTTTGAAGATCGGGGTTGAATTGGTTGACTTATGACAGAAAGGCGAAAAGTGTACTTTTAACGAAATTGAAACGCTGTAGTTTCATGAACTTTGAGTCAAAAATCATGATTTCTTCAGGATTAACACACTGAAAGTGAAGTGATGTATACTGCAAGGAATACTTGTTTGGTCACGTGATTATAACGTCATGCATATTTAAGCAGAAATTATTAAAATTCATATAAAATCGGCAAGTGATGTTTGAAGTTGAAATTTGCACGAATGCCGTAGCTACAATGTGCAAAATGTCCTGAAAATTCAAGTGATTCCGTCAACAAGCATGGCAGATATTCATGTTTTTCGGAAAGGGCTTGTATATGAAAATCTAGCAATTTGAAGGAAGAGAAGAAGGCGGTTATTGGGTTGGTTACCCTCTATCGGACGTTCCTACGCAGGAAAGAGTGCCCGTGTTGAAAGGTGAATTGCGATGCGTATTTGAGAGAATGAGGTGCATTTTAGAATGCAATGGTGTACACCAGGACCGATAAGATATTGCCCTTTGTTAAACGGCTTTCTTCAAACTTTTATTAGGGCTTTCTGCTCAAGCAGAAAGACCTTTTGGGTTTGTTATGTTTATTATTATAGGGTTTCTGCCTCAAGCAGAAAGACCAAATTGGGTTTGTTATGTTTTTTCTTATTAGGACTGTTCTGCCTTTCGGCAGGAAGTCTATTGGGTTTGTTTCTGTTTATTCTTCTTCTTCTTATTATTTCTTTTTTTCTTCCTCTTTAAAAGCTTATTTTTTCTATGTTGCAATAATCTAGGACGATGAAATTTTTATGACTTATTGTCACGTGAGGAACTTTTGATTTCTATGATTTTCATATGCTATGACGTCATATGACGTCAAATTGACATATGCTTCAAAAATTTGTACGCGGTCTACAGCCATTGTTTGTGAACCGATTTTTTATCAAATTTTCACAGATTGTGTATATTAATTTCTAGTTGTGCATCCCGTGTCCGTTTTTCAAAATTCGAAAGTCCATGGTTCTATAGCGAATCCAAGATTCGAACCAAGGTCGTAATTTTTTAAATGCTTATAAATCTGTCCCTATTTAAGATAGAAAGTGTATATTGGTCAGTATATAGGTATCTGACAGTCTTAAACATTTTGTGAAAATAAACGTCATATGACGTCACGTGACGTCATTATATGATAATGTATTTCTAATTTAACAAGAGTATTTCTTATGTTGAAATTGTCGAAGGGCAATGAAATTTAGGACACATGCTTCAGATGCTGAAATTTTGATTTCAATGATATTCAGTGCTATGACGTCATATGACGTCACATTTGAAATTGACACAGAACGTTTGTACACGGTCCAGAGCCATTATTATAAGCCGATTTTTATCAAATTTTCACAGAATGTGTATATAACGTTCTTATTGTGCATCCGGTGTCGATTTTTCAAAATTCAAAAGTCCAAGCATCATGGCGGATCCAAGATTCGAACCAAAGAGCGTCAATTTTTAAATGCTTATAAAAACTGTCCTATTTGAGATAGAAAGTTGAAATTTTGTCAGTTAGTGGTCTCTGGGTGTCTAACATATTTGTGAAATAAACGTCATATGACGTCACGTGACGTCATTTTTTTTATTATTATACTCTTTTCTTCTTCCTAACTAACGCTTATTTTAATATGTTTCAATAGTCCTAGGACGATGAAATTTTTATGGGTTATTAGTACGTGAGGAAATTTTGTTTTCATGATTATCAGCGCCTATGGCGTCACATGACGTCACAGCTAAAAAAAAGTGAAAAATGGTGTTCGCGCTTACAGCCCTCATTTATGGTCGGATTTTCTTCAAATTTTCACAGAGGGTACATCTTGAAAGTAAGGTGGGGAATTTCCCTGTCAGTAAACCGAAATTTCAAAAGACCAAAATTTTTTGTGGCTAAAAAAAGATTGAAATAAAAACCAAAAAATTTTCTTTTTAGGAAAAAAGAGCTTTCAGGATGAGATAGAAAGTTGAACTTACACGTTTGGGGTTCTGCAGAATTTCTACATAAAATTTTGAATCGTGAGGGGCCCTATTCCTTTAAATGTGACGTCATAAAGCAATATTTTTTAAAATTTTTTTTTTTTTTCAATGTTTCGACATGATGCCAGTTGTTAAGAATAATAAATTACCCGGGAGTTATGATTTTTAAAGTTGCCCCTTTTAAAAAAAAATTTTTCATAGCACCCTATGCGTCATATAAAGGTCACAGCAAAAAAATTGTGAAAAATTTGGTGTTCACGCTTTAAAGCCGGCCATTTATGGTCGGATTTTTTTGGGGAAATTTTTTTCACTGATGGTACATCTTGAAACAAAGGTGTGCATACCCGTCAAGCTAACCAAAAATTCCCAAAAGACCGAAGTTCTGGTTGAAATAAAATTAAAAAATTAGGACCGAAATTTTAAAATTTTAGGAAAAAAGAGCTTCAGGAGGGTTTAAAAAGGGTTTAAAACTTAAAACAGTTTGCAGTTCTGCAGAATTTCTACAGATATTTCGAGTCGGGGACGTCATATAAGTTTTTGTGACTTTAAAAAGCCCTTTTAAATTTTTTAAAAATTTTGGGAAAAATTTGATTTCGAAAATGATCCCAAATTTTGTTCAAAATAATGATTTTTTTAAAGAGTTATGACAGAAAAAGTATGCGCTTTTGAAAAAAGCTTTCTTCGCACCTATGGCCCTTATGACGGTCAGAGCAAAAAAAATAGTAAAAAAAGGGGTGTTCCCGCTTTTACAGCCGCCATTTATGATCGGATTTTTTTTCAAATTTTAACAGATTGTACTTTTTAAAAAAAGGGTGAAATTTTCGGGTCAGAAACCCAAAATTTCCCGGGAAAAACCCAAAGTTCTGGGCTGGAAAAAGATTCAAACATAGGCCCCGGAAAGTTTCTTTTTGGTTAAAAGGGCCCTTAAAAGGGGAGTTTAGAAAAGTTAAAAAACTTACACTTTTGCAGTTCTTGCAATTAAACCAAATATTTTGGGTTTGGGACGCCCAAGGACGTCTTTCCCAAAAAATTTTTTCAATTTTTTAATTTTGGGCAATGATTTCGAATGATGCCAGTTTTTTTAGAATAATAAAAAATTTCAGAGTTAGGGCAAAAAATATGCGTTTTAACAAAAAGCATTTTCAGCCCCTTTTTGACGCCCGTGGACGTCGAGTTTAAAAAATAGGGGAAAAATTTGGTTTTTTGGGCTTTTTTCAGCCCTTTTAGTCGGTTTTTTTTCAAATTTTAAAAGGAGGGGTACATCTTGAAATAAGGTGTAAATATTTTGTCAGCTAAACCAAAATTTCCGAAAAACCGAAGTTTGGGGGCTAAAATTAAGATTCGCCCCATAGGCCCAAAAAAATTTTCTTTTTTGGGGTTTAAAATTTTGGGGGGAGTGGGAAAGTTGAAACTTACCTTTTTGCAGTTTTTGGCAATGTTTTTTTAAATATATTTTGGGAAAACAAAGAAAATTTAAAAATCCCCCCCCAACGTCGTGACGTCAGAAAAAAAAAATTTTTTTTTTTTATTGAAAAACATTTATTTTTGGGAAAATATAATGTAAATTTTCAGCATAAAACATAAAATTTCTCCCGGGGGTTTTGAGTCTTTTAAATAAAACTTTATCTCCTGCTTTTTGCATTAACACGGTTGCAGAAAGCCCTTCATTCGTTTTCCGAATAAACTTAGTTATTATTATTATTTTTATTTTTACTTTTTTTTTCCCTTTTGAGGTTAAAATTTAAAACGGGTTGCCGATGAGTAGCATTTTTAAAATTTTTTAATAGTATGCACAGTGATTTGGCGTTTTGACGTCATAATTTTTTTCTTCATGTAAAGGTCACAGGGGACGTCAGGGCTAAAAAAAAGCAACAAAAGTTGTTCGAGTCTACCCCGTCATGTTTTGGGCCTTTTATTTTATTTTTTACAGAATTTTATTTTATTATGTTTTGTTGTGCAGGATTTTTTTACGTTTTGCAATATTTGAAAAGATCAAGGGGTCTATGGCTTGAACCAAGTTTCGAAAATTTGGACCAGAAAAAGTATTGAAGTATTTTCGAAGCACTGATAAAACTAGAAACATGAAAATTTTGGAAAAATATGTGTCCTATTGATTTTTTCGTTCTGAGAAGATTGAGTCGTATGGGCGTAAAAAGACGGCATGGGGGGTTATCAAATTTTTTATCCAAAAAATACGGGTTTTTTTGCATGGAAAACAAAGTTTTTTACCCATTTGCATTTTAAAAATTTTTATTGAAGGTGCAACATGCCTCTTATTTTTTAAACAGTCACTTCCGGTTCCGGAAAAAAGTAAGGTCAAGGTTTACTTTTCAATTATCGGGTTTTTTTTTTTCCCGGGCCTTTTTTAAAATCTCAAAAAAAAATTTTTTTATCGAGAACCCATGCGATTTAAAATTTTTTGTGCTTTGGAAAAAACCTTTTTAGACGAATATAGTTTTTGAAGATCGGGGTTGAATCAGTTTTAGTTTTTGCGGGAAAAAAAAAATGCTGCAACCCTAAGGCACTTTAAATACTTTTATCTCGAAAAAATTTTTGTTTTTTTTTAATAAGATTTTGTATTAAAAATTTTTGATCAATTTCCCGGCCCTTCTTTTGGTGTTTAAAATTTTTAAAAATTTTACCTAAAATTCATTAAATTTAAGGAAAAACAAAACGATATAAAAAATTTATTTTTCCCATTTTTTCCGTGTGCTCAAGGTTTTAACCCCCCTTTTTTAAGATACATAAAATTATGAAGCGAGTGAATTTTGGGAAATCAAAAAAACCCTTTTTAACGGTACCTAGCTTTTTAAAATTGGACAAAAAATAAGGAAATTTTCATGAAAAATAAAAAATTTAGTAAAAAACCCTTCTTTAAAGACTCCCCCAGTAAGTCCCCATCCCTTGTTTCCCTTTTTTTTGAAGAAACTATTTTTTTTTTTTAAAAAAAACTTAGAACTTTTTTAAATTTTTTTTGATGATGAAATGGGGTTTTCCTAATGATATGCAGATTTTAATGATCGGACCATAAATTTTTAAAGTTATTTGTCGAAAGGAAAATAATAGACAAAAACATCTTTTTGCCGTTTTTGCCGTTTTCTTAAAAAAATAATTTTCTATACTAAAAACCCGTAAAAGAAAATTTGGGAAACATGAAACAGTGAAATTTTTGGAAAAATTTAAAAGGCCTTTCAAAAGGTACCTAGTTTTTTTAAAAAATTGGGGTTTTTGGCACCCTATAAGGAAGTTAGATAAGAAATAAAAAAGTCTTTTAAAAACCCTTTTTCATGATTTCTGCGTTATTTTCCCTACTTTTATTTTTTTTTTTTAAAAAAAATTTTAAATTTTTTTAAAAAAAATTTTTAAAAGAAAAGTTTATTAGCGTGATGAAATGGGGTTTTCTAATGGTTGCAAAATTTTTTGATCGGGCCTTTAAATTTAAAAAAAGTTATTTGTAAAGGGGAAATTTTTAGACATGAACATCTTTTTTCCGATTTTTGCCGTTTCTTTGAAAAAAAACTTTTTTATCTCAGTAACCCCGTAAAAGAAAAGTTTGAAACATGAAAAAAGGAAAAGTTTGGGAAAAATAAAGGCCTTTCTTTTTTAAAATTTGGGCTTATATTTAAAGGGAAATTAGATGAGAAAAAAAAATTAATTTATACCGTTCCTTTTAGGGACTTTGCAAATTTGTCCAATTTACTTGATTGCTTTTTTAAGAAACAATTAAATTTAAACTCACCTGAGGGCCCTTTGCTAAAAATTTAACCCATAAAAAAATCGATGAATGTCCATTGTTTTTCCGCCCGTTCCCCGGGCAATCCGCCCTCCGGGCGTCCAACAATTAGTTTGTTTGCAATTTAGAAATTTCCCCCCTTTTTTAAATAATTTAACTTCCAAATTTTATAAAATGTTTTTCCATAAAACTTTGGGAAATCCTTTTTTTGGTGAAATCCCCGGGCCATTAGGTCAGGAGTTATGCCCCCTTTTTTAAAATTGAAAAAAACTAGAAAATTTTCAAAATTTGCACTCTAACATCTTCATTTCCCCTTTCAAATCATCTTTTTTAAATTTATGACAATGTTTATTATTATCCCCCTCCGGCCCAAATTTTGATTATGGTGATATTAACTTTTAGGTCAGGGTTTTTGCCCCCTTTTTTAAAAATTTAAAAAATGCCCAATTTTTTCCCCTTTTTTTGCCCCCCTTGATCTTCATTTCTTAAGCCCAAACAAACTTCAAACTTTATGGGCAAAAGGGTTTTTTACCATTAAAAAATTTGGAAATTTCGTTATTTGGGTGATATCGGGGCCATAAGGTTTATGAAATTTCTTTTAAAATTTTAAAAAAAGCCCAAATTTTTGTTTTTTTGCACTGGTAGATTTTTTATTTCTTAAGAATCATTTCCCCAAAAAATTTTTACAATGTTTTGCCATACCCTTTTGGCAAGTTGGGTTATGGTGATATAGGGCAAAAAGGTCAGGAGTTTTTTCCCTTTTTTAATTTTTTAAAAAAGGGAATATTTCCCAACTTTATTTGCACTCTAGTTTCCATTTCTGAAAAAAATCATCTTCAAACTTTGAAAATGTTTAGCCCATTCCCTTTTTGCCAAAAATTTGGTAATGGTGATCTGCCAATTAGGTAAGGGGTTATGCCCCCTTTTGTTTTTTTAAATTTTTTTTGTTTTAAGCCATATTTTTTTAGTAAAATTTTACTTCAAAATTTTGACAACAGGTTTTCTTTTGGGTTTGTGGAATTATAAATAATCTGATGGATTATGTTTTCGTACAACTATGCATAATTTTAAAAACTTTAAGGGAATGTTTTTCAGTTTTTTTTTAGGTGAGAGTCTTTAGGGCCCCCTTGGCCCTTTGTTGAAAAAATTTATAAAGAACTTTTTTTTTTTTTATGATGCGTGCAGGGGAAATTAAATTATTTGTTTGAATGGGATTTGTTGGAAAATGAATATCTTTTTTCCCATTTTTGCCCTTTTTTGGGGGGGGAATAACTTTATAAAAATGCAAAAAACCCGATAGGTTTTTTAAAATCGGACATCATAGTTGCATGAAAGTAAGAATTTCTGGAAAAAAAAATCCTTGTGCTTCTGCAGTTGATCCCAGTTGATATTTCGTAGAAAAGGAATCTTGTATACCTTTTTTTAAAATGTTAAGAGGACTAGTGATACTTATTCCTTGCTGAACACGAAGATTGAATATTATTGTAGTTATCTTAAAAATGGTTCTGGAAAAAATTAGCATTATGAAATTATAAATGAAACAAAGCCACATATTCCCTTTTGAATGCAATGGGCTTTAAAATTTTAATTATGTTATATGAACATCACATATTTCCTCTGTTTTTCATTTATGTTTGCATCTACAGCTGTCAAATTTGGGGGCGGTTTCCTTCAATTTTTTAAAAAATGGTGTTTTCAGAAAATAAATTAAGTATGATCAGGGTTTGACATGGTTTGCAGTGCAGAAAGCCCTTTCTTTTGTCCAGAACAAAAGAAGTTGTTATTATTATTCTTTTCTTCTTCCTAACTAAACGTTATTTTTATATGTTGCAATAGTCCTAGGACGATGAAATTTTTATTTGGGTTATTATCACGTGAGGAAATTTTGATTTCAATGATTTTCAGCACCCTATGACGTCACATGACGTCACAGCTAAAAAATAGTGAAAAATGGTGGTTTTGCGCTCTACAGCCGTCATTTATGGTCGGATTTTCTTCAAATTTTCAAGATGGTACATATGAATCAAAGGTGTGCATTTCCTGTCAGCTAATCGAAATTCCGAAAGACCGAAAGTTCTGTGGCTGAAATTTAAAATTGAACTAGGACCGAAAATTTCATTTTGGATTGAGAGCTTCAGGATGAGATAGAAAGTTGAAATTTAAACAGTTTGCAGTTTTGCAGAATTTTACATATGTTTAGAGTTATGATTTTATATGGCGTCATTGTGACGTCACAGACTAATACTTAGTTCTTATCTTTGCACCTTATTTCGGAATATAATGTCTATTGTTTAGCATGAACATGAAATTCTACCGAGGTGAGTCATTACATGAAACTTCTATCTCCTGCTTTTTGCATTAACCAGCTTGCAGAAAGTCCTATCATTCGTTTTCACGAATGACATATAGTTATTATTCTTTTCTTCTTCCTAACTAAACGCTTTTTTTATATGTTGCAATAGGCCTAGGGCGATGAAATTTTTATGGCTTATTGTCACGTGAGGAAATTTGATTTCAATGATTTTCAGCACCTATGAGTCACTGACGTCACAGCTAAAAATAGTGAAAAAATGGTGTTCGCGCTCTTTGCCGTCAATTTATAGTCGGATTTTTTTTCAAAATTTTTACAGATGGTGCATCTTGATCAAAGGTGTTTCATTTCCCGTCAGTAACGAATTCCGAAAAACCGAAGTTTGTGGCTGGGAAATAAGATTCGAACATAGGACCGAAATTTCATTTTAGGATTAAAGAGCTTCAGGATGAGTAGAAAGTTGAAATTACACAGTTTGCAGTTCTGCAAATGCCACAAATATTTTGTCGTGACGTCTTATGACGTCATGTGACGTCATAGGATACTTCTTATTTTTCATTTTAGGGCAATGATTTCGACATGATGCCCGTTGTTCAGAATAATGAAAATTTCAGAGTCATGAGAGTAAAGTAATTGCTTTTTTAAAAAAAGCATCTTCAGCCCCTATGACGTCACATGAAAGTCACAGCTAAAAATAGTGAAAAAATGGTTTCGCGCTCTACAGCCGTCATTTATGGTTGGATTTTCTTCAAATTTTCACAGATGGTTTCATCTTGAATCAAAGGTGTGCATTATCCTGTCAGCTAACCGAAATTTCGAAAGATTAAGTTCTGTGGCCCGAAATAAGATTCGAAATAGGACCGAAAATTTCATTTTTGGATTAAAGAGCTTCAGGATGAGATAGAAAGTTGAAACTTACACGTTTGCAGTTCTGCAGAATTTCTACATATATTTGAGTCTTGACTTTTATTGGTCATGTGACGTATAGGCATACTTCTTATTTTTATTTTAGGGCAATGATTTTCGACATGAGGCCCGTTGTTCAGAATAATGAAAATTTCAGGTCATGAGAGTAAAGTAATTGCTTTTAACAAAAGCATCTCAGCACCCCAAGACGTATATGAGTCACAGCTAAAAATTGTGAAAAATTTGGTGTTCGCGCTCTACAGCCGCCATTTATGGTTGGATTTTCTTCAAATTTTCACAGATGGTACATCTTGAATCAAAGGTGTGATCCTGTCAGCTAACCGAATTCCGAAAGACCGAAGTTCTGGGCTGAAATAAGTTTCGAACATAGGACCGAAAATTCATTTAGGTTAAAGAGCTTCAGGATGGATAGAAAGTTGAAACTTACACAGTTTTCAGTTCTGCAGAAATTTTACATATATTTTGAGTCTTGACGCCATATGACGTCATGTGACGTCATAAGCTTACTTCCCTTTAATTTTCATTTTTTAAAGGAATGATTTTGACCTGATGCCAGTTGTTCAGGGAAAAATGAAAATTTCAGAGTTACGACAGTAAAGTATGCGCTTTTGAACAAAAGAATTTCCAGCCCCTATGACTCATGTGACGTCAAAGCTAAAAGAAGTCCATACGAAAAAAAAAATATAAGGAAAAGGTAGAGAAATTTAATATATTTGTCTTTCTAACGGAATTAATCTTATTTTTTCAATTTTAGCAAAAAAGTCCTATCATTCGTATCAACGGAAGAAATTTGTCTTTTAAGTTTTATGTGGTGACAGTGGTTATCTATAAGTAGGAGAGGTAAACTACTGCGTTGATTTGTTGGTGGCCTAGCTAGCCGTATATTTGATAGGATATTAATCGTTGGCGGTTGACATGGTTTGTTAGATTCAGGTTAAAATTGTCTATAACCAACAAAAATATTCACTTCAAATTTGATAACTTAGAATAATATGTTATCAAAAAGAAAAAAATATTTACAAGCAACAAAATTTTCAAAATGACATTTAGGATGTACTTTCCTTAAAATGATCTCTCTTTCTCTCAAAAGATATATAAGTATACATTTAATGTTATAATATAATAAATGCTGTTTTGTTATTGTAATTATGATTTACCAAAAATGTGCCATTGTGCTTAGGATTTTGATAAAACTCTCTCTCTTTCAAATGTTCATAAAAGAAGGAACACATTTCAATAGGGAAGGGTAACTCTAAAAATAATTTTGGGACAGTTATGGCTCTTTAGAATTAGAATTTTTGGTTGAAAAGCTTTTAATTCAAGTATTTCTTTTTTAAAAAAAAAATACATCCATATTTAGAAAAAAACTTGGATTATTGTCACTATCAAGTAGGAACCATCAAAAATGCATGTAACCCTAAAATCATTTTGGACAGTATGATCCATTTCGACTTAGAATTTCGTATTGTTCAGCTTTTCCTTAAAACAAAAGAATTCACTTAAAATTCGGATAATTCGTTTAACCAATTTAATGAAAAGAGCGGGGAACTAAAATTCATTTTCTTTAACATCAAACATATTCACTTAAACTTTTTCACTATGTAAAGGAACCCCCATTGAAAAATTACCTAAATCATTTTGGAACATTATAGCCCTTTTTCGATTAGAATTTCTGTATAGGTTCAGATATTTTCCCTAAGAAACCACCAAATTATCAATTCAAATTGGTATAATTTTTCATATTATAGGGACCCAAGTGGGCAGGTCCCCTAAATTTTTTTGGTGTGTTTTTGGGGGGGGGGGGGGGGGGGGGTCGGCCCAAAGTCTTTTGTTAAGCTCAGTTCAAAAATGCAGGTAACCCTAGAATTTATTTGGCATAGTTTTTACCCCTTTTTCAACTTATATAATCTATGTTGGTTAGGTCAATTTCTCAAAAAACTGTCTAACATATTCATTTCAAGGATGGAATTTGTGATCACTTTCAGAGTGGGAAAAGTTTTGAAAAGAGCATGCAAACACTTAAATTCATTTTTTGCCCAGTCATGCCATTTTACAGATTAGATTGAATTTTGATGTTAACACTTAAAGTAGTATCGGATAAGATTTAACTTACCATCACTCAGAAAAGTAGAGCGCTGTCTTGAGACAGCTCATATTTAAAGGCCATTATATTTCTTAATGGTGCAATTTTCATGAGAAAGAAAAGATGAAATGACTTGACATATTGTAAACTAAGGCAAATGGTACATTTTGTGCAAATATCTGTCGCAAAAATAATAGGTAAACGTATTGAAAATTTTGACCACATTACACCATCAAGTATTTTGTAGGATATAAATTACTCTCATTGTTTACATTTTACATTAGCGAGTACACGTAGTCCGTACTCTAAATTTATTTGAATTTGTACTCGCGATTCGTAAACGGAGACACACGGAAAGTCTATGGAAAACATCAGAAAATTTACGAAGGTGTGAGGAATATGGAAATCAGTTATTTTTAGTAATTAATTGAACGATCTTTAGTAAAAGATTCTTTCTTATTTGTGCATAGAAGTAATGTTCTCTTGTCAACGAGTATGTACTTATTGCATCTCTCAACAAATCTGTTACACACATTTTGTTTTTTGTCTCCGAGAATATATAATGGAAGGATAATGGGCCTTTATGGCTCTGAGAAAAAAAACGATAACACAAACTGCGCTAAAGATGAAAAATGCAATATATGATTACTTATGGTGCTTTTAGTAAAAATCAAAGTTTTAGAGTGAATGGGTATGGTACTATGCCACTTTTCTACGGCGTGATGTCGAAATGAGATAGAATTATCAGCCTTATTTAGGCAAACACAAATTCTATAACACTTTCGACGGGGCGCTGAACCCCGACAAACATATTTAGAAATGAACAAATGGAGGTATAATTTAAAGTTTATTGTGTCTACAATTTTGTTCCAGAGCTCGACCAACCTTGAAAAACTGAGCATTTTAAGCCGGTGTATTCAGTTAAACGCAAAGCAACAATCTTGCTGAAAATGCTGTAGACGAACGCGAGGGTAAGTATCTGCTAGCACCCGAGTAACCCATTTGTACTCAGTGTCTAATCTTTGCATGTCATATTTTTCGCTTTATATGGTCATGTTTCATTCTTCGTTGGATATCACATTTATAACCTAATCGTTGCCATTAGTTCATTTACATTCAAAACTCACCCGAGTATCAATTAACAACACACACACCACACACACACGGCACCGGGCATACGGAAAACTGTAAAGTGGGTGACTTCCGGTAAACGCGATTGAACAAATGAAATGGCGTATTTGATACACCCTAAACGAAGAAATACAGACTTAAAGCCCACTAAATAATATCAAAAGATCGGGCGTTGGTAACTGGTAATAATATATCCCCGTATCTATGCATGTACTTTAACACACACACACACTACACACACACACACACACCAAATGGTATATTTTGAGAAGAAAATAGAACAAAAATTATGCGCATTAATTAGCTTACCTTAATTTCTTATGTGGAGAAAATATCAATATATATACTAGACGAATACTTATAAGTACTCCGACTAAGATTTGTCTAGCATTTGTTGTATTCAAAATAACAGATTATTTTGGTTTTCTTTATGCTTTCCACGAAACTGGGTTCACAGGGTTGATTATGCGTCAAAAATCATTCAGGCAGACAACGATTAAGCCAGTGCACATTTATATTTATTTGGCATATGTTTGGAAAATTTTTTCTTACAAGTTTGAAATCAGATTTTCTTAAAGTTTCGTTTTAAATGTATTATACACCAGAATTGTCTTTATGACACGTACTGATAAAATGAAATTTAGTAATACTTTTTATTATAGTTTAACTATTTTCTTAATAATCGACTCAAAAACAATACTAACTATGATCCCTTTGTTACAAACCCAAATTACATTTGGGTAAACGTTGCATAGTGTGTTATACTCATACTTGGCAACATTACATACATACTCGTATCTATACATTCGCCTACATTTATTTACATTGTACATACAAACGTTCACAATCTTTTCTTACGCATATGAATCATATTTGTTACATTGTGCAAAATTTGAATATACCCGAACGCGAACAACAATCTGTTGCAAAATAATGCGGGGGGCAGTGCTTTTAAACTATGACCAAAGGGTTCATCGATAATCTAACAACTTTTAAACATTCTTAATTTTATTTGAATACAAAGATTCGAGGTCCGCATCCCATCGACGTTGCTTAAAGACTTGTCTAAATTGAGCTGTGTTTCTATATCAGATGGTTTACCGTTCCAATTGACCGACCAAAGTTTAAAACCCCGGTTACAAGTGGATCTTGAGGAAAAGTACGAAGTTCACGCCGTCATGGTTATTCGGCAGTACAGTAAAATACACAAGAGAAGAGCTGATATAGACTCAAAATAGTATATTTTTGAGAAGAAAAACAGAACAAAATATATGCGCATAATTAGTTATCTTAAATTTTCCTTTGCGGAGAAAAAACAAACTCAACAAAAAT
>CM037795.1:33968251-34008858 GCA_021229015.1 Solen grandis | reverse complement strand
ATTTTGAGGTGTTGCCATTGACTCAGAACAATGAAAATTTTATGGCCTATATTTCAACCCATGAGCTTTCGGATGCAATGAATTTTATATTCATATGATGTCATATAACGTCAGATTTGACGTCAGGTGAAAAAGTTTGTACGCGGTCTACAGCCATTATTTCTGGACCGATTTTCATCAAAATTTCACAGAATGTGTATGTTAGGCTCTAGTTGTGCCTTTCGGTGTCCGTTTTTCCAAATTCGAAAAGGCAAAGGTTTTATGGCGAATCCAAGATTCGAACTAATAACGTCAAATTTCAAATGCGTATAAAATCGCCTACAGACGAGCTAGAAAGATGATATTTGGACAGATTATAAGTCTCTATGTTTTCTTTATATTCTCAGAGGATGAATGTCGTTTTACGTCATTTGACGTCATGAGTTGAAAAGTAATTTCTAACATTTACATGTAAATTTTTATATGTTAAAACATTCGAGCACCTTGAAAATTTAATAGCATATGCTGCAGATAGAACATCTTGCATTTCAATAATTTTCGTTTGACTATGACGTGTTTTGACGTCAAACTTGACGTCGTCTAAAAATGTTTGTACGCGGTCTACAGCCATTATTTCTGGGCCGATTTTCATCAAAATTTCACAGACTATGTATGTAAGGCTCTAGTTGTGCCTCCCCGTATCCGTTTTTCCAAATTCAAAAAGGCAAAGGTTTTATGGCGAATCCAAGATTCGAACCATTGACGTCAAATTTCAAATACGTATAAAATCACTTCCAGATAAGTTAGAAAGCTGATATTTGGACAGTATATAAGTCTCCTAGTAGGCTTTACATTCTGTGAAGATGATTGTCATTTGACGTTATATGACGTCATAATGTCAAAAAGAATTTGTGATATCTAAGCGTTAATTTTAGTAAGTTGTAAAGTTTCCAGGACCATGGAAATTTAATGGCCTATACATCGGATCATGTCCTTTTGAATGCAATATATTTCATATTCATTTGGCGTCATATAACATAAGGTTTGACGTCAGGACAAAAAGGTTTTACACGGTCTACAGCCATTATTTCTGGACCGATTTTCACCAAATTTTCACAGAATTTATATGTCACGCTCTAGTTGTTTATCGCTGTGTCAGTTTTCCATATTTGAAAAGGTAATAGTTCTTTGGCGAATCCAAGATTCGAACCATTGACGTCAAATTTCAAATACGTATAAAATCGCCTCCAAGTGAATTAAAAAGCTGATATTTGGACTGAATATTAGTCTCTAAGACCACTTTCTATTTTGTGAAGACTAGCGTCATTTGACGTCATATGACGTCTGAATGTCTAAATGAATTTAAAAAAGTTGATAATTTGTCTTTTTTAATACCTCCAGCGACGTCACGATCACGTGATATTGCTACATTGTAAATTAAGCACTTTCGGAAATTGATGCTAGATTTGACGTCAGTTAAAACGTTTGTACACGCTCTGCAGAATTTTTTTTAATCGATTTTCTAGTACATTTCACAGAAGGTTTAAGTTAGGCTTTTCTTGTGCATCCTTACTTTCATTTTCAAAATATGACCTCGAAATTAAGTTTAGTATTTCAGCGACCCATTTGAGGTAAAAAGCTGAAATTCACACATGTTGTAATTCAAAACGTTTTGTTTAGATTTCCATAGGTCAGACGTTATTTGACGTAATGGGATTATTATATGTTTATATATTATGATTAAAATATGCTGAATTTTCATATGCAATAATATTCTTATTCATATGACATCAGAATAGATGTCAGATCAAAAAGTTTGTAAGCGCTCTGCAGGCATTATGAATTGATGAATTCTTTTAAGTTTTTCAAAGAATGCATAGGTTACACTCTAGAAACCTAATATTTTCTGCGTATTCCGTATCAATAATTTTCAGTTTGATTGAGATTTTAAAGGTTTGCAGAAAGTCCTATCGTTTGCCGTGCAAACGAAATCTAGTTCTTTTTTTCTTCCTAACTAAACGCTTATTTTTCTATGTTGCAATAATCCTAGGACGATGAAATTTTTATGACTTATTAGTCACGTGAGGAAATTTTGATTTCTATAATTTTCATATGTCTATCACGTCATATGACGTCACAATTTACATATGGTTCAAAAGTTTGTACACTGTCCAGAGCCATTATTAATGGACCGATTTTCATCAAATTTTCTCAGAATGTGTATATTAAGTTCTAGTTGTGCCTTTTGGTGTCCGTTTTTCAAAATTCGAAAAGTCCATGGTTCTATAGCGAATTCAATATTCGAACCAAGGTCGTAAATTTTTAAATGCTTATAAAATCGGTCCTATTTGAGATAGAAAAGTGATATTTAGTCAGTATGTAGGTCTCTGGGAGTCTTAAACATTTCGTGAAAATAAACGTCATATGACGTCACGTGACGTCATTATATGATAATGTATTTCTAATATTAACAAGAGTATTTCTATATGTTGAAATTGTCGAAGGGCAATGAAAATTTAATGACAAATGATTCAGACGCTGAAATTTCGATTTCAATGATTTTCAGAAGCCTCTGACGTCATATGACGTCACATTTGAAATTGACTACGAAAGGTTGTACACGGTCCAGAGCCATTATAAATGTGCCGATTTTCATCAAATTTTTACAGAATGTGTATATTACGTTCTTATTGTGTATACCGGTGTCCGTTTTTCAAAATTCGAAAAGTCCAAGCATATATGGCGGATCCAAGATTCGAACCAAGGACGTCAATTTTAAATGCTTATAAAAACTGTCCTATTTGAGATAGAAAGTTGAAATTTTGTCAGTTAGTAGGTCTCTGGGTTTCTTAATTATTATGTAAAAATAAACGTCATATGACGTCACGTGACGTCATTTTTTTATTATTATTATTCTTTTCTTCTTCCTAACTAAACGCTTATTTTAATATGTTGCAATAGTCCTAGGACGATGAAATTTTTATGGCTTATTAGTCACGTAAGGATATTTTGATTTCAATAGTTTTCAGCACCCTATGACGTCACATGATGTCACAGCTAAAAATAGTGAAAATGGTGTTCGCGCTCTACAGCTGTCATTTATGGTCGGATTTTCTTCAAATTTTCACAGATGGTACATCTTGAATCATAAGTGTGCATATCCTGTCAGCTAACCGAAATTCCGAAAGACCGAAGTTCTGTGGCTGAAATAAGATTCGAACATAGGACCGAAAATTTCATTTTAGGATTAAAGAGCTTCAGGATGAGATAGAAAGTTGAAACTTACACAGTTTGAAGTTCTGCATAATTTCTTAATATGTTTTGAGTTCTGACGTCAAATGTCGTCATGTGACGTCATAAGCATACTTCTTAATTTTCATTTTAGGGCAATGATTTCGACATGATGCCAGTTGTTCAGAATAATGAAAATTTCAGAGTTATTGCAGTAAAGTATGCGCTTTTGAGCAACAGCATATTCAGCACCCTATGACGCCACGTGACGCCACAGCTAGTGAAAAATGGTGTTCGCGCTCTACAGCCGCCATTTATGATCAGATTTTCTTCCAATTTTTACAGATGGTACATCTTGAAACTAAGGTGTGAATATTTTGTCACCTAACCTTAATTCCGAAAAACCGAAGTATTGTTGCTGAAGAAAGATTCGAACATAGGACCAAAAATTTAAGGGTTAAAGAACTTCGGGATGAGATAGAAAGTTGAAACTTACACAGTTTGCAGTTCTGCATAATTTATTAATATATTTTATGTCGAGACGTCATTTGACGTCATAAGCATACTACTACTACTATTATTCCTAATAATGATTATATTCGCTTATTTTTCGCGGAATATAATGTCATTTGTTCAGCATGAACATGAAATAATACTAGAGGTGAGTCATTACATGAAACTTCTATCTCCTGCTTTTTGCATTAACACAGGTTGCAGAAAGTCATATCATTCGTTGAGACGAATGACATCTAGTATTTGTGTTAATTTCGATGTGTTGCCATTGACTCAAAACAATGAAAATTGTATGGCATATATTTCAAACCAAGTGCTTCCGGATGCAATAAATTTCATATTTATATGACGTCATATAACGTCAGATTTGACGTCAGGTTAAAAGGTTTGTACGCGGTCTACAGCCATTATTTCTGGACCGATTTTCATCAAAATTTCACAGAATATGTATGTTAGGCTCTATCTGTGCATACCGATGTCCGTTTTTCCAAAATTCGAAAAGGCAATGGTTCTATGGCGAATCCAAGATTCGAAACATTGACGTCAAATTTCAAATACGTATAAAATCGCTTCGAAATGAGGTAAACAGCTGATATTGTGACAGATTATAGGTCTCTAAGTGTGCTTAACATTCTGTGAAGATAAACATCATTTAACGTCATATGACGTCATAAGGTAAAAACGAATTTCTTATTTCTACGCGTTAATTTAAATATGTTTTAAAGTTCCCAGGACCATGGAAATATAATGGCATATACATCAATCCATGAGCTTTTGAATGCAAGGTATTTCATATTAATGTAACGTCATATAATGTCAGATTTGACGTCAGGACAAAAAGGTTTTGCGAGGTATACAGCCATTCTTTCTAGATCGATTTTCATCAAACTTTCACAGATTGCATATGTAACGCTCTAGTTGTGTTTCCCGGTGTCCGGTTTTCCTAATTCGAAAAGGCAATGGTTCTATGGCGAATCCAAGATTCGAACCATTGACGTCAAATTTCAAATACGTATAAAATCGCTTCCAGATGACTTAGAAAGCTGATATAGACCCAAACCTATTGCAATCGGATTGAATGGATATTCAAGACATTTCTTTTGGTAACTAGATTACTGAAATTGGTCAACTTGTAAGAAAATTATGTCAAAATAAGAATTGATGTTAAGTTAATTTTGACATGCGATATAAAGCTTTTACGTTTGACAAAGCTAGCAGAAAGCCCTATAATTCGTATCAACGAATGAAATTTATTGTTTATTTCTGTTTTGTAAATTATGTCTTCGTCAATAAATAAAATATGAATTGAATTGAAATTAACAAAATGTTATTATTAATAAAGAATCAACATACAGTAAATTAATCAATTTATATATTTTGTCTCTAATCGTTCTTGTTTATTTCATCAGCTGACTGATCAGAAAAGAAATGCTGAGAGAGAGAGAAAGAGAGAGAAAGGGGTGGAGGTGTTCGGTACACTATCCTTGACATACTGATATTCTTCAATAACTACACCACTTGTAGATAGCATGTGTGATCTTTTCACTGCAAGCAGAATGCGTGGATTAATCGGATTTTGTTTATTATTGCAAAAGTTTGATTTCTTTTAAAATTTAGTGTTTATTGAATGTTTTTTGACAAAACAATTGCGAGCTCCAATTTATTCAGTCTACGGCAACGTGAAATGCGTATCATGTGTTATTAACGAAAAGAATATCAAGTCACCGTTTCTGATCTCCACTCAGTTTTAGGTAGTTTTGACATGAGGCGCGGAGGCGTGACAACCTGTACCTAAAAAAAGCATGTCGCACCGAGCGGCTCATTGTTTGGACTAATACATGTACTAGAACCACTGTATAGACATTGAGCAAATAAATCGATGCGTGCAAACACTAGAGTAGTTTAATATGTCAATAAACAATGAATGGACTTTGCAAAGCTAGACGGCAGACAGTTACGGACATTATTCATATCGGGGGAATGTATTCACATAGTGTGTGCATATTTGTAATCTCCAGGGACTTCAATGGAGACCAGCTTACAAAACGCAACAAAGGCATTATTGATAAAAATTCTCGCCAGTGGTACAAAGAAATTATGCAATCAATTTCATATTATGCACACACAAGTATTTGCAGCGTGCAAGGACACATAAAAAGAAATGACAGGAAATTTACCTGTACCCGAGCATTTTGTATGACATTACATAATATATACTCTTATTATTGAATAAATTGGATATAAAGTACTACAGGGGATATCATTTACTTTAACTTGTTAACTGATCTATTTTACGTCGATTGGGAAGCAAGTTTCTTATACATTTCTTATTATTCAACTTATACTAATCCCTCTCGACATTTCCTGGGTTGGACCAGTACTTTGCGTTTGTGAAGGTCATGACAACTTTTGTCCTAACGGTGTTCGAAAGAAACCAAAACATTCATGAGCACATTACCATTGCACCCACTGCACCCACTTTTAAAGGAACAAAAAGAAATGTGCAAAATAATAAACTACTAGTATTTTACCCAAAGTTTTGAAAAATCATTAATATAGAAGCAGCATCAAGATAACAACCACAGGACACAATGCATTATTTTACAGGGGATTGGATTAAAAATTTGGTTATAAGGTTTGGTCATTATTATTATGGGTGTAATATTCATATCCATTAAAACGTCACTTTAAGATATATATATTAAACCGAATAGGAAATTTACAGGATCATGCAATACGTGCGGGTTATCTTGATATACATTACGATACCAGTGTATTCATACTCTATGCACCGAAGCAGTGAAACACGTTGAAAAAAAAAGACCAAAGCAAGTATTATTATTCAAGTTATACGAGATTTTTGTTATGCATGCATTTGTATGTTCAATCGTCAGGTCAAGGTTATATTTGAGAAATGGCAAACTTTGTATGAATAAAGTTCTCGTCTGTGTGCATATTATTGAATGGCATTCTGTCCCTTTCAATCGTTATTACTAGGTGTACAATGGTATGCATTTTATCTGTCTAAATCAGTACACTGAAACAGCTACTTCATTACGGCTTTCCGCAAACCTGCGGAAAACGTATAGGGTTTGTTATGTTTTTTTTCTTCTTATTATTTTTTTCATTTTGAGGTTCAAATTAAAACAGGTTGCAAATAAGCCAGCCGCATGAAATTTTAATAGTTATCAGCGTGACTTTGACCCTTTTGAATGCAACAATTTTCATCTCCACATACGTCATATTTGAAAAATGCTACCAAATTTGCTTGGCGCTCTGCCGCTGTCATTTCTAATCCGGGCGGTCTGATATTTTCACAGGAAGTGTACATTAGGATGTAGATGTGCATACTTACTAAACTTTTCAAGATTCTTAAAGTTCGAGATTTATCTCAAAAACGAGATTCGAACTTTGGTCATAAAAACATAATTTCGTATTACAAAGGCTCCTGGTGAGCTAGAAGCATGAAAATTGACAGCATATGTGTCTTGAGATCTCTTTGTATTCCATGACAACTGACGTCGTATGACATCATTTAACGTCAGAACATAATAAGCATTTTTGCATTTGAAATAAACGTTTTTTTAGGCCATGCAGGCTTTATTTTTTGACGATTAACATGTAACTTTCAATTAATGTGCAACCTTGTGTTGCGTCGAACATGGTGACATCCGTTTCCGGAAAATCACAAAGGTCAAGGTCATATTTCAGTTATCGATTTTTTCTCCAGACTTTAATATCTTAAAAAAGATACATATTCTATCGAGACACTACGAATATAATTTGTAGAGCTTTGAAAGACCTCCCAGATTATATTTAGTTTTTGATGATCGGGGTTGGATCAGTTGAGTTTTGGCAGAAAAAAAACCCATGTGCATTTAACTGCTTATATCTAAAGAAACATTGCATTTTGTAAATTAGGGTATGAATATAATTTGAAGAGTGATCACTTGCCATTCTAATAGAGTTTAAATTTTAAGAATTGGCTTATAATTCATAAAGTTTTAGGGCGAAAACAAAACGACATGAACATATTTTTGTCGATTTTTGCAGTTTTCTAGAGGAATAACTATCTATATCTTAAACGTGATTGAAGATACATCCATATATAAGCATGTAAAATTATTGAATTTGAAGACCCTTCTAACGGTACCTAGGTTTTTGAAAGTGGACATCATATAATGAAGTTACAAGAAAAAAAAAGAATTTAGACGATTCATTCATGCAGTTTTGCAGTGGTCCTTTAGTTATCGGTACCTAAGAAGCTGTTACAGATAGATGAAAATAATAAGAAAGTAAAATGATTGATATTGTGAGAGCTTTCTTAAGATACCAAGCGATATCAATGTCCACTCAATAACTTGATAACTAATATGTGTGCTGTCTTCATACTTAGATGAGAGGTTGACATGGATAGTGAATGATCACTATTGATTTTGAGGTCATTACGTCAAAGGTCAAGGTCACACTGACAGTTAGTGTAAAATCCTTGTCCGCAACAATAAATTGAGAAGGAAAACGCATAGGGTTTTGAAACTTGGTAGGGAAATTGCTGATTGTAAGTTGAAGACCCCTATTGATTTTGAGGTCATTCGATCAAAAGTCTAGGTCACAGTGACATTTAATATAAAAATCCTTGTCCGCTGAAGTCCTTGAGAATGAATAAGCTTATGTTTGTGAAACTTGTTAGGGACATAGTCATACGACGTCATATAACGTCAGATTTGACGTCAGGTGAAAAAGTTTGTACGCGGTCTACAGCCATTAATTCTGGACCGATTTTCATCAAAATTTCACAGAATGTGTATGTTAGGCTCTAGTTGTGCATCCCGGTGTCCGTTATTTTCCAAATTCGAAAAGGCAAAGGTTTTATGGCGAATCCAAGATTCGAACTAATGACGTCAAATTTCAAATGCCTATAAAATCGCTTCTAGAAGAGCTAGATAGCTGATATTTGAACTGAATATTAGCCTCTAGGTTTTCTTTACATTCTAAATAGATAAACGCCATATGACGTCACATGACGTCATAATGCTAATAAAACTTTCGTATTAAAACTTAACGGTTTTTAAGCCCTGTAGGCTTTATTTTTTGTATGATTTGCTTGAAATTTTGTCTGAAGATACATTATTAGATTTTATGGAGCCATATTACTTTCGTTTCCGGAAAATCCCAAAGGTCAATGTCATATATCAATTATCGGCTTTTTCTTCGGCCTTATCTCAAAAACGGTAAATATTCTATCGAGACACTATGCGTATAATTTATAGTGTTTAGAAAGACCTTTCAGATGATATTTAGTTTTTGATGATCGGGGTTGAATCGGTTGAGTTATGGCGGAAAACGAAAATTTGGTAACCCTCAGTGTGCTTAACAGTTTATATCTCGAAAGCCTTTGATTTTTGAAAATATGATGATGAATATTATTTGTAGAGCAATGTTTGGCCGTTATTTTGATGCTTAACGTTTAATGATTGACCTAAGATTCATGGAGTAATGGGGGAAAAACGAAATTCGTGCATATAGCTTTGCTGATTTTTTTCTTTTTCAGGAGGTTTAAGAGCTTGTATCTCAAAAAGTATTAAAAAATTTCCTGTACATAAAGCATGTAAAAATGTAGAGAATTTTCAGACGATTATTTTGGTACCTAAAGTTTTGAATTTTATCAAAGAATAAGGAATATACCTCAAAAATAAGAATTTAAACATGTTGAATTTCAGCGATTTTGCCATTATGTAAGAGTTTCACGGCTTATATCTTAATACTTATATGAAATAAGTCAACACATTAAGCAAGTGAGATGTAGAGAATTTTATGTCGATTATTTTGGTACCAAAGGTTTTGAAATTGATCAAAGTATAAGGAGGTTACATCAAAAATAAGAATTTAAACATGTAGAATTTCAGCGATTTTGCCGTCTTGTCAGAGTATTACGGCTTATATCTTAAGAATCATTAGAAATAAGCAAGTGAGATGTAGAGAATTTTAAGACGATTATTTTGGCACCTAGAGTTTTGAAATTGATCAAAGAATAAGGAAGTTACATCACAAATACGAATATAAACCCAACTGTAAGAAATTTCGAAAAATATCCTACTTTCGCTTTCACCTTAATTGAAGCATTTTCGGAAAATATGTACAGATATGTATTACTCATATAAATTGCAAACAAATACTTTTTACTTATATCATATTGATATTACTAGCTGAACAAGCATACCGTTCCCGGTGGCCGAGTGGTTAGAGCGTCCGCCTCGGGAGCGGGAGGTCGTGGGTTCGATACCAAAGTCGTAAAAAATGGTACTGTTATAGTTCCCTTGCTTGGCGCTCATGGTAGTTGCAAGACTGGTTGGCTCGGTATCAGGATAATGTGACTGGGTTTGGTATCATGCCACATGTCTACGGCGGGATACCTGCAGTGTGGCAGCACTATAGCTGCATTAAGTAGACATCGTCTCCAAATGACTGAAATACTGTCGGTGAGACGTTAAACCCAACAAACAAACAAACTAAACAAGTGTTGACAATGATTTAATGTTTTGTCAAATCATTTTATTTACGTTACTTATACATATTAGTTGCAGCATTGCGTAACCCATAATCCTTTGAGCGTTTTGACACATATCATTTAGACCGTTGTTGAAACATTGCAATTTCCCGACTTTATTGTTGCATCAATCGATAAATGTTGTACAAGCTATATTCCAAATTTATGCTAAATGATAACCTATGTGAAAATATATGTACAATGTAATTTAATTGCCAGCTTGAGATATCATGAGCGTGTATAAGTGTAGACGTTTGAAACAAAATGATCAACACATGTCATCTGTTCAAGACGCTGCAAGCTAATTTGTCCGTTAGCTAAAAGCACAAAATGGAGTAACTTTGTGTAATACAGTCGTCTCGATCGTATGTACAAGCGTTATTGGAATTTAACTCACGAGGTTACACGCGTCGACGATTTTATTGCATTGTAGCATTTACTATTTTATTCCCGCGACTGTACACGAAAATAAAAAAAAGAAGTTTGATATGCAGAATTAAGAGGTTTAAGTTTAATTGCTTATATTTTGAATACAGTGGTCACGCGATTCCTCAATGTGGCGATTCATTGAATACCGGCGATGACTCGAACTATAAGCCCAGTCCCTTGATATAGCCCTTCTTTTTCTCTATCAACTTAAGGTCGATTCTTCAAACATGCGATTTTGGATTCCTCGAGCTCCGTTCTTGGTCCCTAGATAGTTTATCCTATATAATTTCTATTTGATTCCACGAAGTCGATATCAAAACATAACTGTATCTCCTTGACAACCATACTCCGGCCCTCTGACCACCTGTCCCTGTAATTAAAACCTTGGACGAGATGGTTTTGTATTTGTTTTCACACACTGTCAAGCCTCCGTAGAGTACATAGGTGAATTGTTATATCAACACGGACATGTAAAACGTATTTTCGCACCTACTGATCATGTAACAAACTGCGACGGTTCTGCATAATTAATCATTTGTCATTAAAGGTGCCGATTTGTTTGTTTGTGTGTTGTTCTTTTACTCTGTAATTATTAATTTGGAGAACCACGGCATAATGTTTAGTGTTTATCACAAGAATGTAAAAAATACGCAACGCCTCCATATAAACAAACTAAAACAAAGGGTTTCAATCAAATTATCGGTAAAAAAAAAATAAATATTTCTGACTTAATTCTCACAATGAAAGCTATGCTAGTGTTATTTTTGGTTAAACATATTCTATGTATAAAAAGTACCATAAACTATAGTAATATAACGTAACAAAATAATTAATGAAAAGTATCAACAGATATAAGTGTATTGAATTTTTACATATAAATGATTTCTCGAATACGGCGATTCTTCGAGTTTTTTTGTTTTTGTTTTTTTTTGCAGATCGCGCCAGACCTCGAGGAATGGCGTGACCACTGCACCTATAAAACTAGACCCAATATGCTAGAATAGAACTGTCGGGATTTTCAGGCCATTTATTTTGGTACCTAGAATACTAAAATTGGTCAAGTTATAAGAAAGCGATATCAAAATAAAGATTGATTTATTTTTGCCATATGGCTTATTTCACAAAGTTCATGCATGAGAAGTCCATACGAAAAAAAGAAAAAAGGTATGGAATTTAATATATATTCTTTCTAACGGTAATAATCTTTATATTTTTCAATGTTAGCAGAAAGTCCTATCATTCGTATCAACGAATGAAATCTAGTTATTATTATTATTCTTTTTTTTTTCCAACCAAATCTAAGAGTTAATTTCAGTAAGTTGTCAGTGTCTAAGCAACATGTAAGTTAAACTGCCTCGACAAAAAAGTATAAATTTTTAAATTCAATAATTTTTAATTTTCAATGACGTCAATTGACGTCAGATTTGACGTCAGCTTCAAATGATTGTTCGCGCTCTAGAGTCTTTATTTTTTGATATTTTATCTTGATATTTTCACAGAAGATGTATGTTATGATGTTGATGTGCACCTTGTTTTTCAAATTTTTAAATTCGAAAAATTTAAAAATTTATGGCAAAACCGAGTTTCGAACTTTGGTCAAAAATTAAATTAAATTTTTACAAAGCCCCCTGATGCGTTACAAACATGAAAATTGGACGGCATTTCGGCATTGAAGTTTACATTCCATTTTCTGAATGATTTTCTCTTTAGTCACGTGGTTATGACGTCATCAAGAAGACCAAAAAATCTTTTTAAAGATTTCTTTCGCTCTGGTATTATGAATTTAAAGTCAACCTTAATTATATCTTCAGAATTGATAGAGTTAAAATTGAAGTGATGCATACTGCAAGAAATGTTTGTTTTGTCACGTTATTATGACGTCATGCATACTTGAGCAATAACTATTTTGAAAAAATCATATAAAATCGCCAATTAGACCAATGAACTGAAACTTTTCAAAATTTGTCGAAACTTAGTACGTTCATAAGGTCTTGAAAATTTCAAGTGATTACATCATCAAACATGGAAGATATTGATGTTTGATCGAATGCCTATTTGAAAATGTGAGAAAAAAAACCTGTTCGTATTCTCGAAGATACTTTTTTTTCTTGATTAATAGAAAGTTAACTGAACATTGATGTGTAAGGAAAATATATTAAAAAGATCAAAAGATTGTATATATTAACTTTAAATAAGTAATAATGCCGTACCTTAACATGAGCAAAAAGTCAAGAAAATTTCAAGTGATTACGTTATCAAACATGACTTATTCATGTTTTTCATAAAAGGGCTAATTCATGGAAATCTATTAATTTGCAGAAAGAAATGTAAGTGGTCATTGGGTTGGTTGAGCAAGATCCGATTGTTCTTTTGCAGGAATGAATGCCTGCGTTGAATAGTGAATTGCGATACGTTTTTTTGAGTAAATGAGTCGCATTTACGATGAATTAGTATAATTATACTAGAGCCAGAAAACCTATACGGTTTTGCATTTGATATCAGGCTTTCGCAAACCTGAAGAAAATGACAAATACATGTATATCTTCCTATCGATTTTTTATGTTTTCTAAATGTTTAACGGTTTCTTTTTCTAAATCTGTAAAAATAAGCAAATATACAAAGCAAATGAATGCCTTTTTTACTAATTTTTAATGAAAACTCAATCAATTTAAAGGTTGAAAGTAATCGATTTTAAAGTGTTTTTTTTTTCTTCTTTAATACCATTTCAATTGTGGATCAAATTGAAAATTAATCATATGCTTACAAAGAAAAAGATATTAAATAAAGAATAAAAAAAATAAAATCGATTGAATAACGTAAGAAAACAATTCTTGAGGATATTATTATCTTAAAATTTTCCTGTTTTTTTTTTTTTGTTTTTTTCTGAATGATAGGAAACGGGTGCATAATCAAATAAGATCCATATTTATGCTTTCTCAATATCTTCTTAAGAAGATGAAAATAAAAAAAAAAAAAAAAAAAAGATTTATAGCTTATTTTTGAACATAATCGTAAGTATATATTTAAGATAATGATGATTTAAGTATTAAATCATACATTATTATGCATCATTATTTCCATTTTTTTGTATTAACTTATATATTTAATACCTTTGGAATAAGCAAACGGAAAGCCGCTTCGTTTGTGTCTTAAACAAACGACTTCTAGTTTTTAAAAGAATTTGTCATTTGTGTATATGCTTATATCAACAATTAGTAAAATCAACGTTGGTGTAGAACATATAGTAAAATTAACCTTGTTGTTCAAGTCAAGCGAATGATAACACATCTAGACAAGACGCCAAACTTCAGAATGGAAGACGGATGAATGGTATCCGAGGGTAAGTTTAAGACTATCTTTTACATTTCTGAAACATGTATTAATTTAAGAGGCCGATCGAATACTCCTGTCGTTATGGCTTGCCTTACAGCAGTTTTTATCGCTCCAAAATGGAACAAGACCGACCATGTCTATCACCGGACATGTCCCCGATTGAGCTTTTCTGGGATGAGTTTGTAAGATGTTTAAGGGCTCACGGCATCGCCCCTTTAAACATCAACAACTTTTCTCAAGACTTAGCCCAGGATAGCAACAACATTCTCCAACAGCACATTACAATTATTGTGTTGTGTAGAGATGCGCTGTCTGCAATGCTTCAAGTGAAAATTACACATGCTATTAATTTTGATTTTCAATATGGAGGGTGTTACTCTTTGATATGTGATATTTCTTTTGCTTTTTAATATTTTCATATCATATGGATCTTTATTGTCAAGTTCTATTAAAATATACAAATGCCTTTTCATTAATTTAATAACTTTTTTTCGTTTTTAAAGTATTTCAATGTAGATATGCACGCTTTTATCAGGAGTTGGTATAAACGTATTTGCATCGTTTGTTTTGATTTTGACGTAACGAAAGCACATCAGATGTCGTAAAAGTCTTTGTTGAATGAAATAAATAGTTTCAGTTGGCAGAGAGTCATTGGTGTTTCTTAGGCTTTTGTATATTTGTTCCACAGGCGATTTTCGAAGACCCATACTCCCATCAAGTTATAGTTGAGATAATATGAACACATTTAGAGTTATTAGGCTGAACTGTTTTTCTAATCTAGTTTTATAGGTAAAATGTATAATCTTATGTATGGACCTATATTGCAATGAGTTTTGTTCTGCAGCGAATGAAGTAACTCTGGTTTGATGAAGTTTATTTCGAAAAAATGTTTTACTACCAACTCAGTATGAAACGTGCTGAGATCGATGTAACGTCATGTTCATAATCGTGATCATGAGGAAGACATTTCATGTTATTCAAACGGGTGCTGAAACTAAATTGGCGCCATAAAGTAATAAATATTTTCCATATAAATAGTAATTTCAGTCGTTTTGTGATTTATCTCTGAGGTTCGTATTTTTTCTAGTTCAATGCACAATCTTCCAGGTTACTTAGGTTTATTGTACTCCCAGTTGCTTTTTTTGTAACAGAAAGAATTACAGAACCGATGCAAAATTCATCACCATTTTAATCAATATACTTTTACATAATGATAAACATGTTGATTGCATATACATGTATAAGAATACATGGCCAAGCAACTCTCAGTATACCATAATATTGTATGCATATTAAAGCCACACAAACGTATTTTATAACAGTTTCCACTCAGGAAACAGTCACGGTTTCAAAGGAACTGCCCCAATTTGCACTCAAAATGACCGCAAAAAATATATAATCTCAATGTCGGACTTAAATGTTATTAATATTGTTATTAAGTCTACCAACGACCAGAAATGTACTAATGTTTTAATTCTAAGCAAATAAAATCGTTTCCGATATTACCCTATTATGTTTTTCGTTTATAAATAAACCTTGGACTTCGTTATACGGGCACTTTACATAGATCACGTGATCGATAAATGCGTCAAAGTACTCAGCGTCAATTATCGAAAAGGTTAGTAATTATGATATTTCACCGTTATAATACTGTAAGAGATGGCGAAAAAAATCATGACTCTACCAGGACACGAACATATCTTAATCTGTACCATATCTGTGCAATTTTTTGGCCAAGAACATGGTAATTTTAAAAAAAAATATAGCCAAAAAGAAAATCCTATATAACACAGCTAAAATAAATGAAACTATTATTGGACATTAAACATTATAAAGGAGTTGCAGTTGTCCAAGATACAGGTTTCTAACATTTTAGGGTGCAAAGCAACAATATACTTTCCATAATTTTGGCATAATCACTAAATCAATTTTAGTTATAATCCAAACTTTTTTTTTTTTTAAATTGGATGTTAAAAATTTTATTTTTATATATCTGCTTATGAAAACTACCTTTCATAAAACTGGTATTAAGCAAACTAAATGTATCGGGCCAGTCTTTCATAATCACCATGGCTACCAAGGTGAATTGTAAATTTACTTACCCCTCTCCCACCAAAATAAAAAAAGAGTTTTGACAAATATATACTACTCAGAGTTTTAGAGTTTGCCCTATATATCACGTGTCACTGTGAATATTAAATGGCCATAATTTCTGTTATATTTTTCCATATCTCTAGACATTTCACAATCAGCCATAACAAACCCGAACATTTGATTTAACGCAAACAAAAATATAAGATCCTAACTTCAAGATATCAAAACAACAACAACAACATCAAAGCAAAACATTTGCTATTCTGAAAAAAATGACTTCATTTGCAATATTTCAATCTACATCCACTTATTGATATCTCAAGATGATCCAACATACATTGTTGTATTTCTATTTGTAGCCGGGTACAGGTATTTGGTGATAAATCAATAGGCAATAAGACATGAGTGTCTCGATAGCTCAGTGGTAGAGCGCAGGAACGGTAGTCCTGAGGCCCTTGGTTCGAGTCCCGCTCGAGCCATGATTTTTTCACCACCTGTTACATTTGGCGCCCAGCGTAAATAACCTACTGTTTGATATGGCTACTGCTTCGGCACCTCAAGAACTTTTCACAATGTTCTTTGTCTCAAAGAATTCGGGGCGAATTTAAAATTTGGAGGGGGAATATGTAGCCGGGTACAGGTATTTGGTGATAAATCAATAGGCAATAAGACATGATTGTCTCGATAGCTCAGTGGTAGAGCGCAGGAACGGTAGTCCTGAGGCCCTGGGTTTCGAGTCCCGGTCGAGCCATGATTTTTTCACCACCTGTTACATACTTAAGATGTTATTGTGGAATTGTAATTTCATTTGTTAATTAAATCTGAAAACCTTGATTCTTAATATTAAATGACCCAATAAAAATACTATTTTAATAAATGTTCTCAAGATTCATATTTTTTAAGTTACAAAAAACGTACATTTTAGTACAGAAATTATACTTCCTAGAAAAGGATTGAGCAGTTCTTTTTTTCTTTTTGTTGAGTATACATTGATGCTTAGCAATCGTTTTCATATATCTGAATAGTTTTATATCTGTAAAAGTTGTCAACAGTTTTTTAAATATTGAAAAGCGTCATCAGACTTATAAATCTTATATAAGGTCATTAAACTTTTGTATTTGTATAATAAAATTGACACAAAAAATAAAAAAGAAATAAAATCACGATTGATAAATAGACAAACGATTATACATTGTCCATTTCCAAATGGAGTATTTGATTTAAATGAATATTTCCTATAGTGATCTATGTACAATCTACGTATATTAATTGCAAAATCGATAGTGCAACACACTTAAGTATCACGTTTTATACTTATTGTAATAAGCTGTAAAACAATAGTTGCAAAAACATACTCATAACAGCGCATGCGTTTAATATCTTCAGCATGTTTTTTCTAAAAAGCTTTATGATATTAATTATCAATACTTAATATATAACAAAGTATGTATTACCGACAGCAATGCAGTCAAATTCCCCACATTCTCTCGAACATTGGTTTTGCATTAGGTCATAACGCTGTAGAAATACCTCTGATATATGCAGTTGTGGTAATACTTATTATCAAAAGCAATCCATTTGATTTGCTGATAGAAGTCTCTCACACAGTGCCATTAACGATACACAAGTATCTGATAATTTGACCCTAAACGACATTCCTTGGTCAAAAATCGTCAAATTCTCGTATTGAAAAAGTTCAGCGAACTAATAACGAATTTCATATTTTTATAAAGATATAAAATGCAACAATTCTATTTCTGAGAATTTTATCAGCCGTATGTGAGATCCAATTTGTTAACATATGAAGATACGTTCTATTAAGATTGGAAATACTTTTTTTAAAAATATTGTTTATTTTAGTACTGGTAAATACCAAATGCGTAATTTGAAATATTAAAATTTTAATTAAAAAGACTCAGCTTTTCGGCCTTGTCATCATTTTTTTTTAACGAAATGATTTATTTGTTATGGTATGTTTTCCTGATTGTTTATACACGACTTCAAACGATGAACATATTTAGATTTCCATGTACTGATATTGAAAATATGATATTCATTACATTAATTAACATACAATCTGTTATAAGTATATTATTGTCTCCGAAAAATATATCAAACAATAAAATAAACAAGAGGGCCATTCTCATTACATTTTCATAAAGGATTTTACAATCTGTTATAAGTATATTATTGTCTCCGAAAAAATAAATAAAATCTGTCTGTTAAATGTTTTTTTAATTAGAAATATAATATATAAAAATCACAGTTATGGGATAGTTTTTTTTTATTTTGGTCCGGGCACAAATGAGATTTTATGCCCGTTTTGTGTAACTTTTAGAATACATTAAAAGTTAAAAATGGTGATAAATATATTTTTAAAATATCATTTAAATATGCTGTTACAGTATTTAGAAACAAAATCTTTCTTAATTTTTAATGTCATGTTTTTTCAATAAATTTTAGCAAATTAGTGATGCTCTACCATAAGCTTGATATCTAAAACAAGCATGGTGACCCCCAATTTTTATTTCATATATTTTTTAGTTAAAGTCTAAAGTACTTATATGCATCTTTTTAGGAAAATCTGTCCGTTAGAAAAAAACGCTCAAACGCCTTTAATAATTCAGAAGTAGGTCACTGGGTCATAAGGTCATAAATAAATTATCCAATACATTCGGTCAACAGTTGAAGGTCATAGGTACCTCATGTTAGTCTTTGTTAAAATAAGTCAGCATCTTGCGAGGCCAATTTTGACCCCCGAGCTATGATTGAACAATCTCGAAAAAGGATCACTAGGCAATGACACACAACAAATATCTAAGCTCCTGGCCATTTTATTTCTGACTATAAGGTTTTTATACCTAGTGTGTAAAAACGGCAAATCTGTGTGATTTTCGGATATTTCAAGGTCCTTAACTGTAGATCTATCAGTCAAATGTAAGCAAAAATCAAATTCACCAAGATATTGTTGTCATTTACATAGTGTATACGTTTGAAGATTGCAAAATAATTTCTAGATGCTAGAGTGTTAGCAAAGTAAAATTTTGCATCGTTTGATAATTCGTGGACAATAAGTCCTGCTCGAATCAGCCAATATCAGTCATAATCAAACTTGGCCAGGAGATTATGGCAATACATATTGCCACGAAGTCTAAAAATCATTGCTTCAAAAATGAAGATGATAGAGTGTAAACAAATTGAATTTTGGCATTTTTGTTATATTTAAAGTGACGTATTTCCTGACCTTATTGGCTAAAATCAGCCAAAACGGAATTTGGCAGGACATTATAGTTATAAACATTTTCAGAACGTTTGAAAATGATTGCTTAGGAAATGAAGAGGCTTAAGTGTACACAAGTACAATCTGGCATTTTCTTTAATCATAAACAGGACATAACCCTTACTAACAGCCGGTATCAGACATAACTGAACATGGCCGAGAGATTATGGTTATAAACATTGTCAAACTTTTCAAAATAGTGCTTTAGAAATGATCATGCTAGAGTGCAAACAAGCTAATTGTGTGCGACGGACGGACGACAGACAATCATCGATTCTCATAGTTCACAATGAACACATGTGCTTAGGTGACTTAAAAACCGGAATGACTAAGTCGTGATAACTATTTCGGTAGCGTTAATTTTGCAAACAGTTTAGTGACTTTATTTTTAGTTACAGTTTAAAAAGTGCATTCTTGTACAATGCCTCAAAACTTTTATCAAACTCTTTGTTTAGCAAAAATTAAAATGTTCATAAATATAGTATGAGGTATACAGACAAAATACTGAATATTATTTTTGTTTTTGCTGCTTTCAGTAACTTATTCTTAGGATTTTTGACTACAATAAATATACTGAAGAGTAGTTTTATTTCTTTGTTTTTAACGTTCCGTCGACATTATTTCAGACATTTGGTATACATGAGACAGATAAAGTGCTGCAACACTGTAGTATCACGCGAAGGCCTCTTGAATGATAACACACCAAGTTACATTATCCTTACACCAGACCAACCAGTCAAAGAACTACACAAATGTAGAATAGCATTGTACAAAAAATTAAAACAACATCTGTAGGATAACATACTGCAAGACTCACCAAAATGCCATTTAAGGCTTGAAATGCAATAAACGACTGTATACTACAACATGTATATTCAACCACTATAAACAAAATAATATCAAAAGTTCGATGCTATGATTATTTTGTACATCATGTGTGTTGCCAACTTATATTCAATATGAGAATGACTTAAAAGGTATTAAGAAGCTTTCTAAAGGTACTCCAACTTTATCATGCAATTCGTTCTCAACCAGAATTAGACTATAACATCAGATTGATGGGTTATTACAAAACTACAAAAAGTAACTGAAATAAAATATGGCTGATTAATATACAAATATATTAAAAGTTATGATTAATAAAAACGAATATTTTAAATGTGTGTGATTCACATGGAAAAACAGGAAAACCTAATATTTACAAAATGAAATATTAATTAAAAAATATTTCACAATATTTTATCTTTTTGAAAAAAAAATACCCTTTCATGTTTTAGCAGATTACATGTCTTTAAAGATATTTACCAAAAAACAATGAAGTGGAGTGTAAGAAACACAATTGCAGAAATACCATTATTATTTCACAATTCATAAAGATGGGTACACTAAGACAGAAATAAAATTAAAATTAATTCAAAATGATATTTTCTAGAAAAGATGGAACTAGTTCATTTGTGAAGACAGCATATGCATTTTCTGATTAAAATACCGATTAAGGAAATAATGAATCAATGAAACAATGAAATAAATATACACTTATCCTCTTTTATATCAGAAATTAAATGTTATCACTTGAAAATTATTATTAAAATATTTTCCTTTTTTTTGTGATATGCTAACTTTGGAATACCTATAAGATCCTTTTAAGGAGATTTTTTTTGTGTGTTTTCCTTTTTTAAATATGTGTTTTCATGTCTTCTATTCTTCTTTTAAGACCTTCAAATGTTTTTTTCCACGGTTCAAATGTTTGTTTAATTTCGTCATCAGATCTAATATCTTTTTTTATTTTCTCTAATAATTCTTGGTCTGCTATTATTGTTTTTTCTAGGTTTTTCTGATGGTCGTCAATGTACTGGAATATTGGTTGCATGTCTTCTTTAATCAATGCTTTAAATTCTACCGAGCTACAAATGTAATCAACTGCCTTTCTTGCATACTCTTCACAGATACCTATTTTTCCTTTCGTCGTTTTTGCGAAAAAATATTGCCCTTTAAAAATAATTGTTTCAATTTTTTTCTTAATGGAATGAAAACCATAAACAGGGGCATGCAGAATTGTACCAATTACAAATATCGGAGATAGCAAAATATTTTTGCTAAGGTCACCGTTTTTCCAACTATTTTGGAAATAAACCGGTATAAACTCAAACTCTTCCTCGCCAGCATCTTTTGCTTCTTTTTCTGCCTCTCCAGCCATGCTGTGATGAACATTTTTTATTTCTTTCTCAAACTTTGGGAACTCAGCAATAACTGCCTCAGTTATTGCAGTAGCAGATTCCTTAAACAGTCCTTCTTTTTCTTCCCATTTTGTAATCTCTTGCATAATTTTCAAATACACTTGCATGCGGATCTCTGTAGCAGCAAGATCCCAATCCGACGCTTTAGGGAGATCTTTTGGTTCAAATCTGTTAAAAATTAGAAAATCTTTTTACCCCAAAACAAACATTTTTTATTTTTATCTTTACAACATTTGTGTCATTTTATGAAGGTCATGGTTTGAAGAAGTTTTGAATATCCATCCAGTGTCCATTGTTAATTATTTTGAGACTTATTAATATCATAAACTTATATACATTACAATTCTTGCTAAGATTCTACAGTCAGACCTGGATTAGCTGATTCATATTTAAAAACCTATTTACTGATATCTTTTGAAAGAAACTTGCTGACTTAATATTGGCATGCAGTTTAATTGTATTTTATATTATCTGGATTCCTTGTATAAGTTATATTTAGGTAATTTGAAATGTGCCAATAGCGATTATTCAAAAGCAAAAAGTACTAGAAAATTAAGGCTTCTTAGATTTGCAAAAGTAAACGATGGCTTACTTGCAGACTGTATCTTTAATTTCTTTCTGCTCGATGTGTTTTTGAAGTTCAATACCAATTTCCTCCAGGATAGATGCTAAATCTTCTTTACAACGATCGAAAATGTGTTTGATGTCCGTAGCAACAGTATTCAACCTATCTTCGATCTCAGCATATTTGTTTTCCTTTTCTGATTTTGATTTTCCAACGTCTGATAGACGAGAATGAATATTATGCAAGCACTCTCCAACAATATTCTGCAGATACCTAATTAAACAAAAATGCACACAACACCAATTTAAACAGTAAAATGAATACATGTTATTTGTTCATATAATCATTCTTAGTATTGCTTATTTACAGTCGCCGGCCTGTAAAAAAAAAATAAATCATGAAAAAAGCTGCAAGTGTTTAATATATGAAAAGGCATAGAGGCCTAAATCTCAACTTTCACGTCAAAACATCACTTATCTACTGAGAAATTCTTTATTAATAAGTATAAGGTAGTCCCCCAGATATGTGACTAAAATAATGCTTTTAATATTTATAAAAATACCAACGTCCTACAAATACAACAACTTATCCTTACGCGTGCATTACCTATACATATTTTAAGTTAATGCAAATGATTTATAATAAAACATGTTCAAACTCTTAGGACGTATTATTTTCACAATAAAATGGCTATATTTCACACAAATGTCTTGATCCTAAGGCATTTGAATGATTATTTTTTATAATTTTAGGAAGAAAATCAAAATTATAGATAAACCTCATATTGTTTGGCATTTCCCTGTGTTGTTTATACTATTAGGAAATGCATATAACATGTGTAGTGTAACATATAACATCATCTTTAACATCGTACCATTTCAATAGCTTAGAACAATAAAGTTTGTTTACAAAAAGCTTACATTTAATGATCAAGCAAATATTTTATGTTAAATATAGTCTACAATGCTCCCAACTCCTTCTCAAAGAAATACTTACAAACATTCTTTGTTAAATACAGTTTTCCAAAATACTGGAATCAGACGCTTGATTTCCTGTAGGATCACAGAAAACTTGGGTGACAACCTCCCGTTTGTCATTTCCTTTATATGACTTGCCTCAAGTGTTGACATCAGGAATACCTTGGAACCTTCAAACACCTTACACTTCTGTAATTTATCATCTATATCTTTTTTTACAGCATCCTTGCTTTCATTTGGGACCTGTAGTTTGATAACGTTTGCAAGCGAGTTATTTAAGATAAATTGTATAGAAGTAAGATATCTGATTATAGAAATGCTATTGATCTGACCTTAAGTGTTGGTCCACTATGAGTTATAGATTTAAATTGGCCGTGATACTTTATCCAAGTTTAATATGAATTGCTTGATAAATAATATGCTATAAGCAAAATGAAACTTCAGACTTCAGAATAAACATCGCCCTGGTAAAAGTAAGCCACAATTCAGATGAAAAAAGACTGCTTGGAAAGATGTATGTGGGTATTAAAGCCGAAATTCCAGACCTAATAACTTGATATTTTCCATAGTCGAATTTTGCCAAGATCTTTTTAGCAGGTGTACAAACCTGTTTACTGGTTAGATAAAACAATCGACATTAGATGGAGATGTACGCATAGTATAAGACTATGCCAACATGCTATCAATGCTTTTCTGCTAGCCTTCCTTCAAGATATATTAAGCTTACATAACAATGTGATATAAATTCGAAAGTCAATTGGTTATTCTATTCAAAACAGTCAAAATGTTACAAAAATAGTAAAACTTATAAATGAGAAATATCTGGCAAATACTTACACGATCCCATTTATTACAGATAAATATGCATGTATCTGTTTTAAACAACTTTTTATTTCCCACAGCCTCATCGTACATCTTTGTTAAGAATGTACTCATCTAAAAAATAAAATATTTTAATTTCATATATTTTAACCCACTTCCTTCATACAATACATTCAATACTCCCAATTGCTATCATGTGACTGGCAAAGAAAGGAAAAGCTTAACTCTAGCGGTACTACTGAATACAAGACGGCCAAGATGGCACTAAATACGCTCAGCTTGGAAATATTGCCATCATTTCCTATTATAGAATAGTCGTACTGGAAACATAATCTATGCCGAATTATAGCAAAATATTCTTAACTCCAAAATCTGCACCTGTGGTATATTTAAGTTCATAACCCTACATTAGTCCATATGAAAATGAGTAAACCCCGGAGCCATGATTTGAGCAAACTTGGTCCAGGTCCATTAAGCCATATTACAAACTAAATATCTAAACCCCAGGCCCTGTTGTTTATGAAATGAAATGTTTACATTTTTCTCTATGTAATTATTTATAACAAGAGGGCCATGATGGCCCTGAATCGATCACCTGAGTACCATTGCTTCAACTGATGTCAAGGTTTTTAAACAGACAAGAATTCTGATATAACTTAATCTAAAACATTTTACCCCTGACAATACTACACACCAAATATCTAAGCAATGGGCCATATGGTTTCAGAGAAGACTTGGGCGCAGGGTCATTTATCACCGTAGGGCCAAGACTTTGAAAATCTTTGTAATGAACAATTAGATGCTACTACAATTTTTTTTTTTTTAAAAAATGACCCCTGGTGGGGGTCATTTATCACCATTGGGCTATGATTTGTACAATCTTGGTAGTGGCCCATAAGATGATGCTACATACCAAATATCTAAGCTCTAGGCCTTATGGATTCATAGAAGAAGATTTTTTAAGATTTTCCTATATAACTCTATGTAAAACAAGTGACCCCTGGTGCGGGGTCATTTATCACCAAAGGGCTATGATTTGTACAATCTTGGTAGTGGCTTATTTCATGGAAGAAGATTTTTTAAGATTTTTCTATATAACTCTATGTAAAACAAGTGACCCCTGGTGCGGGGTCATTTATCACCATAGGGCTATGATTTGTACAATCTTGGTAGTGGCCTATAAGATGATGCTACATACCAAATATCTAAGCTCTAGGCCTTATGGATTCATGGAAGAAGATTTTTTAAGATTTTTCTATATAACTCTATGTAAAACAAGTGACCCCTGGTGCGGGGTCATTTATCACCATAGGGCTATGATTTGTACAATCTTGGTAGTGGCCCATAAGATGATGCTTCATACCAAATATCTAAGCTCTAGGCCTTATGCATTCATGGAAGAAGATTTTTTAAGATTTTCCTATATAACTCTATGTAAAACAAGTGACCCCTGGTGCGGGGTCATTTATCACCATAGGGCTATGATTTGTACAATCTTGGTAGTGGCCCATAAGATGATGCTACATACCAAATATCTAAGCTCTAGGCCTTATGGATTCATAGAAGAAGACTTTTTAAGATTTTTCTATATAACTCTATGTAAAACAAGTGACCCCTGGTGCGGGGTCATTTATCATCATAGGGCTATGATTTGTACAATTTTGGTAGTGGCCCATAATATGATGCTACATACCAAATATCTAAGCTCTAGGCCTTGCAGTTTTGCAGAAGAAGATTTTCAAAGTTTGCATTTTTAAAATCTATTTTTAGCTCCTGTGACCTAATTATGCAATGGACAAGAACCATTTATACAACTTTAGTAGAGCTTCATCCAAGGAACATTCCTGCAAAATATTTTTCAAATTGGCCAAGCCGTTTAGGAGGAGATATTGTTTGAAGCAATTGTTGACGCCGGACGCACGGACGCACGGACGACGGACGCCGGACAAAAGGCGATCAGAAAAGCTCACCTTGAGCACGTTGTGCTCATGTGAGCTAAAAACAAATTGGCACATGTGGTTGGACCAATTTTGACACAGTGCCTTGATTTGAACAAACTTGGTAAACTAAGTCATGTTAAATACTAAACATCTAAACTCCAGACCTTGATATTTATAACAAGAAGATCTAACATTTTCCCATATAAGAGTATGTAAAATCAAGTGACCCTAGAATCAAATGACCCTAGTGGGGAGGCCAATTTTGACCCAAGGGCTTTTATTAAAAGAAACTTGGTAGATGTCCACTAGGCCATGTTACAAACCAAATATCTTAGGCCTTGTGGCCCCTGGTGTGGGGCCAATTTTGACACCCGGACCATGCTGTGAGCAAACGTGGTAGATATCCAGTAGGCAATGTTATACACCAGATATCTACACTCCGGGCTTTTTGGGTTCTGACAAGAAGATTTATCTAGTATTTTTTTCTATGTCTATATAAAATCAAGTCAACCCTTGGGCGGGGCAATTTTTTATCTTAGAGCCATGATTTGAACAAATTGAAAGAGGTCTTCTTGGCAATGTAACACAACATACATCTAAACACCAGACCGTGTGGTTTCTGACAAGAAAATTTATTTTAAGTATATGTAAAATCAATTGACCCTTGGGGCAGGGCCAATTTTTACTTCATGATCATGATTTGAAAAGGGATTTGGTAGAGGTGTAGATGATGATACATGTTTTAAAAAAATGATTTGGAGCTTATGTGACCTACCTTTTTAACCAATCAAAGAAATTTTAACAATTTTGAAAGAGGGCTTCATAAGAATCAATTCTGTGAAGATTGGTCAAAATCAAATCAGCGGTTTATGAGATGCTGTTTAAAAGAAATTGTTGACGACGGACGAACGCAAGGATGAAAGACACAGGGTCATCCTTGTAGCTCACAATGAGTACGGTGTGCTCAGGTAAGCTAAAATGGCAGTTATGTTTTCCATGTTAACTTCATAATTAAAACAAGAGGGTCATCATGGACTGGGATCGCTCACATAAGAACCAGGAATTAGTTGGAGGAAAAAAAACAACAGCAAATATCCATGATATTATGGAAAATGTGTTCTGCCCCCTGCCAGCCATAAAATTAATGCACACTTTTAGACAAGGAGAGTTTTAAATTTGTACTATATACATATAAGGAGAATGGGTTTTGCCCCCATGGCGGCCATGTTTTTTGACCAATCAAAATAATCTGAAAAATCTTAGTACAGATTGACCTAGGGAACATTTGTGCCTAACAGCTTTGAAATCCAATCAGTACCTTTAGACAAGAATAATTTTCAAATTTGGACTATATGCATAAAAGGAAAAGGGGCTCCGCCTCCTGACGGCCATGTTTTTCAACGGATCAAAATAATTTGAACAATCTTGGTAGAGAGTGACCCAAGGAACATATGTACCAAATTACTTTGAAATCTGAAAGTAGTTTTGGAGGAACATATTTTTAAAATGTTCATTTTTTTCTTTCTAGTGCCATGGCAACCAGATTTCTGTATGGAATGAAATAATTTGAGCAACTTAGAAAGAGCGTCACCCAAGGAATATTCCTGTAAAGTTTCATCAAAATTGGCCAGATGGTTAAGGAAGAAATGTTTATTAAGAAAACTGTTGACGCCGGACGTACACACGGACGGCGGATGCCAGACAAAAGGCGTTCACAATACATGTAGCTTACTATGAGCACTTTGTGTTAAGGTGGTAACGTTCAGCACTAAATTGGCATAGCTAATTTATACCATGCTACACATCATTCAATTTGCCAAACCTTCTTAAAAATATACAATCTGACAGTCAAATAATAAATATGTATTTGAATGTCAAAACATTTGAGTGATATCTTTTTACTTTACAAATCTCATAGACAATAAATTTCACAAATCCAGGGTTGAAAATATATGCCCAATGTGTTTTACATTTCAAATTGAAAATTTCTAATCACTTCCAACTTTTTAAAACAGTAAAACTGTCAAAAGTATTGACTGCTTAATAAATATTAAGTTTAATGATACAAGAAGGCTATACATCAATTTCCAACAGGTTCAATCTCTTGCATCTCTAAGCCTCCAAGAAATGTTACTAATACGCAAATATGGTAAACAAATGAGTGTTCTTACCCTCTCCTGCAGACCACCCGCTGACTCCGAATTGATCATGAAGATGAAGGCACATGCATTGGTGGCATATTTACAGACGACATTCTCCATCTCTGTAGTTTCATCTATTCCAGGACTATCAACAATGACTAACCCAGACTGTAAAAAAAGATATAACCTTTAAAGAATACCAAAACTTCAAAGTGAGGGATGGATTTTTGGAAGTTGGAAACAATATATTTTCTTATATAAATAATTTTGTACATCTAGCAATATTATCAAGTCTGAATAAATAGTAATTTAACTTAGACATGTAGTAACTTTTATAATCTCATTAAAATCACATCCTAATTTGCACTCATCTAAAATCCGCGATAAGGATCTGACAACATCGCATTAGGGGTCACGTCAGATTGACCTTTTAAGTAATTAACATACATAAACAAGTGATCGATTTTAAACCAATGAAATAGCGCGTTTCAAACTGACTTCGGTAAAACATTTGTCACAGGGTGAGAAATATGTGCAGCTTGACCGGAACTCGAGTCCCAATGTATATTTTTATACATTGGTATCTATTATTGTGCGTTTCTTTTGTTTGCTTTCTATTTAAAACATATATCTAATAAATCTTAGTACCTGTAAGAAAGAGAGAAAGAGGTATAATGTGCTTATTGAAACAAGTTCTGTGTTTTTCCCTTTTTACGCAAACGTCTTTATGACACAGGGATTACGGCATCGTTTGAAAATTTGAATAATATTGGCGCTTTGATTTATAACGTGGTTACGAACGTGCCCAAAAGTTGCCCGGCGTTCACGTTTCATCCATAAAAAATCCTTAACAGAACGCAAGAAACGTGTCAGGCCTTGACCAGAATGTGAGAAACGTGAGGGAACCCAACAGAACAACAGAACGTGGCGGACCGGTAGAAAACGTACTGACATCCGTGGTATACCGCGGGCCGCAACGTGTTGCACTTTGTTACCACCGGGGCTCAGTTCTTTTCCACTCCACGGCTCGTCACGGATAAACCGTGATAGACCGTGAGAAAATTTAACACAACTTGTAAACAGAGATAAAAATGACCAAATACCTGTTGAACGGGGTTGCTATGGCTACCGGGAACATAGTATAAACGTAGCATTAGGTTTTGCACCAATCTATTCACGGTGCTTGGTTTGTGAGTAACTTGGGAGGCCTATTACTCTATATTTTTACTAATCCCCACGCAAAGCCCTCATAATCAATGCTTGTTAATTATTACTTTAGAAGAAAACAGAGACTTTTGCAAACAAAGTGAAATCTGACACTTTTTATATTAAAGCTAGACATAGAGTATTGCTTTAAAGATACATCAACAGTCTAGAGACATTATGGTATCTTAACGATATTAAACGCATTAATATTTAGCATGCATACAGTAAAATACTTCAAATACAATAGCGATTCCCGCACAGCAGTTGAATGTAAACATGTTACATATGACCCAAACGTTAACAATAAAGCATGTTATATACATCGATTTTCTTTACGAAATGCGAACAAATTATGAACAGAAACAGTATTGAAATATCCTATCATAGTTGTTACCTAACAGAACACAAAATGGTTGATCTTCATTGTTTAAAAGATAAGTACAATGTATGTGTCAAACGACTGTGTCCAAAGCTACAATTAATTACACATTCTTTCCTACGCACAGCGCGGAAAGTTGGACCAAAAAAAACTAAAAATAGATGAATTGATTGAATTTTATTCAAATGTACATCATCCAAGGCATTTTGCCATTTGGACTGAACCAGTAACAATAAATATATTTATAATCTGTATAAGGAATTTTCATGATAGCTTCATCCATATCCGAGGGTTCTTTTCAGCACTATCCGTTTTTATTTTCATTCCCTCTAATTCTCATATGACTTACTTTTCCCTTTTCGAGAGAAAAATCAGTTTAAAGGAGATTGAGGAAATTATGTAAGAATAGTTTTATTCTAATTGTTGCAATCAAATTATTTGTTCATTCAAATCATTCTGGTTCCTCCATTTCATGGAAGTAATAAAATTATTTGCACGTGACCTATCGCTGTCAGTTTCTATTAAATTTATTTTGCAAGATAAATTGGGTAAAAATGGGTTAAAACGTAAGTGATTTTGAAACAACTATTATCTTTATGATTAGATTTTGTGGGTAATTTATTTTGAATAGTTATATTTTTTTAGGATAGTTATTTCTTTTTATAAGAAATTACGTCAACGGACCAGTTCAAGTCAATAGTCGTATATATATGTCATGGAATTAATTTAAAGTACATTTTTGTCAGCTGAGCATTGCATATTTTTGTCATGCATTAAGCTAAATTTACTAATTTATAGTAAACTAAAATGTAGGTTATTGTTATAATTTTTCTAGAATTATACAATAGTAATTATTGTTCATATATTTTGTGTAGTTTGTTACGCTAGGAATTATATATATATATATATATATATATATATATATATATAGTACCAAATTTCTATTGATTTCAGTATGATTAGTTTAAACTTATTTATTTTACGTCGATTGGGAAACAAGTTCTTACAACTTATACCAATCCCTCTCGACGGTTCCTGTGTTGGACCAGTACTTTTCGCCCGGGAAGGTCATGAAGAGTTCTTGCCTCCAACGGGGTTCGAACTCACAACCTTCGGATCTGTAATCGGATACGTAACCACTGGACCACGGCGCCCTTAAATTTCAGTATGCATTACATGTATATGATTATATGTGTATATGGTGATCATATGTTGATGAATTTATGTTCTATATTGTTATATGTGATTTTTTATGAGATTTTACTTTGATTTCCATATACTTGTATATGTGTTTTAAGATTATACGTGGAACATTGTTGCAGTAATGTTAAATTCTGTCAATTCTGTCTTTTAGAATTGTTGCTGAAGTTTATCACAGAGTAATTATTACATTCAATTTCAGATAGGATCCAAGGTATTTGTTTCTTTGAATGTATGTTATTGGACCATAGTTTGTACCTCCCGCAGTAGTAATAAGCAATGGGTTGGGGAGAAATCGAGGCAGAGGCACTAAACGAAAGCACGCTATGACGTCATTAATTAGGACAATGGCCTATTGTTTAGGGTATAACATAATCCCCGACCTCACCCCTTTAACGAGGTCACGTGACATTCTTGAAAAACCGCAATATTTATTTTTAATTGTCTCCCTAAACAATGAATAATAATGACCTATTGTTTCGGGTATGACAATCCCCGACCCACCCCTTTAACGAGGTCACGTGTTTATCATTTTCGAGGATGAGTAAACCGCAATATTTATTATTTTATAATATCGTATTGTTATTCGGGACAATTAATCAACTACGTCATTCACCGCAAAAACGCGATTGAAACAATCAAATCTGACTGCAGCCCCTACCGCTCCCTTAAACGAGATCACGTGACTTTTGAGGTCACGAGTTAACAGCCATTCGGCGCTAAAACGCGAAATATGGACGTTTTACCCGCCCACGTATGCGACGATATATATCATTTCCTAGTAGAAAAACCGTTTATATCTTTGAAACATATTCTCGGATACGAGATGTACAAAATGGCGTTATACGAAACGTGTAGAAACCCAACGATGAATACCAAATTGTATATTAAACGATGGTTAAGCGAAAAGTCCTCTTTCGGACAATTTAAAACGTTTTTAATACGTTTACTCGAAAAAAATGGCGTTAAAATTAACGTCGAAGCGCTCATAATGGAAGATTGGATGGAATATGTCGCTACCAATAACGAGGTCATCAGGCGTATTTTTCTATGGAAAATAGTAAGGGAATAGAACATACTCTGGGATGTAAAAATCTCTACGCAGAACAGCATTTTCTTATGTTATTATGCGAATTGAAGGCTATGTAACTTTAAGAAAATATATGTCATATATGTACAGTATTATAAATGATCGATGTATTGGATCGGAAAAGTCATTCTACGCCTAGCTATCTGAAGGTATGGACGAGTCGGACGCGAGCGACTGGAATCGGAGAGACATGAAGCTCTACGACGACCGACTGGAAACGTTTAAGTTTTGGCCAAAGCAAATTAAACCAGAACCGTTCGCATTGGCGAGAAACGGATTTTTTTTACACGGGACAATTCGACAAAGTTACTTGTTTTTGCTGCAAACTATCTTTATACGCTTGGGAACAGCGTGATGATCCATATCGGGAGCATCGGCAGTGGTCACCTTCTTGCGAGTTTCTGAAAATGATCGGTGGCGAAAAGCGCGAAAACGAATCGCGAACCTGTCACTTCGATATATAGCAAAGGATATCGATTTTCACAACAACGCGTAGCAACACTAGCGTCACCGTCTATAATTAGCAAACGACGTAATTCTTCGGACCAATCAAATGAGAGTAAACATTTTTATATCTAGCTTAGACCCTCGGAATGCCTCATTCCGCTCTAAGTCGTCGAAGGAGAAACATCATGTCTACCAGAATTCAACTGACTGACGCGCCCCACAGGGTTCTGAATGAAAATCAGAAAGCTCGTTATTTACAAGACATCGGAAAAGGATTGTTTCTGTTTGACAGCGTGTTTAATGGAACCACATACATTCACGTGAGAAAGTTGTTAGCCGGAAAAATTCCGACCAAAGACGGGATCACGTTAACGTTACAGAGATGTAACGAACTACTGTAAAATCATAATATTTCGTGGGGGATTTATTTTCGTTGATTTCGTGGATGCCATTATCCACGAATTTATGTCCCCACGAAATATTTTCAGATATTGTGACTAACTACCAATATACGTAGATATAGTAAGTAGTATAATGATGTCTACCCCGACCGCGCCCACAAATTTGTGTTTACAGTATTTTTTAAATAATTTCATAAATAAATAAATAAATAAGAAACCATTTTCCTAACAAAATAAATTCTTAAAGTGACTCAATATATTTGATGTATCTTTGAAGCGAACATAAACCATACCCCTCCACTTTCACTTTTGCTTAATATCGCGGTTCCTGTTGTGATTTAGTACTTTTTTATTCATATATTCACATTTAGTATAAAGTTGAAAAATTAAGTATTAAACTATATGTGACTTTTGAGTCTAAATAAGTTTTTCACACTTATACCAAGGTGGAGATTCGTAGTTACCCCAGACCCACCCTGCTAGATTTCCGGTAATTAGCCATACCATATCAACCCCGTATATTACACCACACATCAACCTGTCACTTGTCATGTAATTGGCACACAGCTGGTGATACTTGGCTTTTATTGTCAACAAAAAATGACCGAAATGTTGTGAGATTGATCGAGACTTTACAATAACTTTCGTCTGTCTCATGGTTTACGTATCATTATAAAAAAACTAATGACAAACACATACAAAATGTTAAACACTTGATGAAATAGCTGATTTTGTTCATCTTTCTTCATATTTCTTAACGATTTTTAGATCTTTAAAGTTTTCGTGTTTTTTTGTTTTTGTTTTTTTATTTCAAAATAACAAATCCACGAATTTATGTGCCCCCGAACATGCATATGATTCTGATTCCACGAAATTTCATGCCCACGAAATATAATGATTTTACAGTATACGCTTTTCTACCGCACCTCGATACAATTGTCGGGGGAATGGAATTGGGAGAAGACACGTTCTATCGACATCACCTCGGCGGAAACTGGTACGTAACCGCGCAGAGCGGATTCAACTGCGTGGATATTCGAAAATTTTGGCTACCAGAAGGGGCGGAGGAGATTTGCGTCACCAGAAAAGACGTTTCGCTATCGCTCGAAACAGTACAGAGAGCTGAGAAACGGACTTCGTACGATCGACAGTTTCGTACCCGAACTTCGAGATGTGATCCCCTGCTATACGATGGACAATCATAACGTATCGGAATGTTCGGAGTGTTTTTTTCATTTTGGTTTATATATATGTATGCGTGTATGTATTGAATATTTTACTATCAACTATTGTATACATGTATTTTTTATATACATTTTACTGTATTCGTATGTTAAATTATATAAAAAGGTATAAAAAGATTAAGGAGATACGCTCGCTGCTTGCAAAAATTAGGTTATCCAGTACAATTCACTGACGTCAAGTTGCTGACAGCATCCGCCTATCATACGCTGAGCTCCGGGTTAGATTTACAGACACTAGTAATGGAAAGACAAGCCGTCTACGAACCCGATCTATTCCCCGCACAATTACTCATTTACTCACTCAATTACTCATTTACTCACTCACACACTCACTTACTCACTCAGTTACTCATTTACTCGCTCAATTACTCACTTACTCCCTCAATTACTCACTCAGTTACTCACTTACTCTCTCAGTTACTCACTTACTCACTCAGTTACTCACTTACTCACTCTATTACTCATTTACTCACTCAATTACTCAGTTACTCACTCAATTACTCATTTACTCACTCACTCACTCACTCACTCACTCACTCACTCACTCACTCACTCACTCACTCACTCACTCACTCACTCACTCACTCACTCACTCACTCACTCACTCACTCACTCATTTACTCACTCAATTACTCATTTACTCACTCAATTACTCACTCAATTACTCACTCACTCACTCACTCACTCACTCACTCACTCACTCACTCACTCACTCACTCACTCACTCACTCACTCACTCACTCACTCACTCACTCACTCACTCACTCACTCACTCATATACTCCCTCATTTACTCACTCAATTACTCATTTACTCACTCATTTACTCACTCATTTACTCACTCATTTACTCACTCACTCACTCACTCACTCACTCACTCACTCACTCACTCACTCACTCACTCACTCACTCACTCACTCACTCACTCACTCACTCACTCACTCACTCACTCACTCACTCACTCACTCACTCACTCACTCACTCACTCACTCACTCACTCACTCACTCACTCACTCACTCACTCACTCACTCACTCACTCACTCACTCACACACTCACTCGAATTGAATGTAAAACACGTAAGAAGAGATCAATATTATATATATTAAACAGAAAAGATATCATGATGAATTGTTCTACTTGTGACCGTTCGTTTTCGAGAAAATACATTATGTTGAGACATATGCGTCAATTACACGGAAAGGGACATATTGCTGATACGCGAAGCCTTTACTGCGCGCCTAATTCGATAATATTTCAACATCCGTTTTCCATGATGGTGTCGGGACCTAGCGGGAGCGGTAAAACGGAATGGGTAAAAAAGTTATTCTTTTCAAACCTGATACAGCCCTCGCCGGAAAGAATAATCTGGTGTTTCGGTCAATGACAACGGTTATACGAGGACCTACAACGTCTTTTTCCAACGATCGAGTTTGTTCGCGGTATTCCTGACTATATAAACGAGCTTCGTACGTAGACACGAAGAGAAGAAATCTTATCGTGTTTGACGACCTGATAACGGAAGCGAAATGCGATCAGAGAATAGCGGATCTTTTCACCAAGGGAAGACATCACAGAAATCTATCCGTTATTTATTTAACCCAAAATTTGTTTCCTCAAGGTAAGGCGTGCAGAGATATAGCGTTAAATACCCAGTACTTGGTTTTGTTCAATAACCCTATTGACAGACAGCAAGTGTCAACGTTGGTCAGACGAATATATCCTACAAATAGCAACATTTTCATAAAAAGGTTTCAAGAGGCAACGTCTAAACCGTACGGATACTTGATAGTGGATTTGAGATCAAATACCCTGGAAGAAGAACGTTTACGCACCGACATATTCGAAACAATTTATCCCGTCAAAAGGTCTCGTGAGGAATACGCTGATATTTCGGATATTGAGACATTAGATGGGAATGGTAATAAAGAACGGCTCGAACCCTCCGATAAAAGGAGTCGAAAACAATGGGAGGATATATCAGATACTGCAACGGTAGATGATGAAGAAGAAGATGATGATGATTATGGTGATGATGAAGGGAGACTCGGGCCCCCCGGGCAACGTTTGATAAAGAGGAAGAGGAACGTTTAAGACAAAACGTATGGGAGAAACGATTTAAACAACCTCTCAGGGACTCGCGAGCTGAGCAGTTTGAAGAAAGGTTAGACATTTACTCGAACGAAGGTTTATCGGTCGACGAGGCTAGCCGCAGGGCTGCTAATGACGTATTACCTCTTCTCAGAAAAGACTTGAGACGGGATCTCGCGCAATTTCTCATCGATTACCGACAGTTACGGAAGGATCCGACTCTACAAAAAATTCTGCAATCCGCGAAGAAACTTAAAACCGAGCATCATATGAGTGTCAGCGAATCCATAAGACAAGCGATGAAACTCAGGAAAGACTCCTTCCTATTTCTGTGGCCGGACCAGGTTATCGAAGAATCTCATAAAAGTACGTCGATCGATGACACGAAACGCCAGATATTTGAATAATGGGTTGTGGCGTTATCAAAAATAAATAAATAAATATTATAAAAAAATATGGATATGTCATCTAGCTTAAGCCACGGTTGACATCACGCTGATTTTTCATTGGATAAAACATTCCCGGATTAATAACCTCATTTACCTCGGCGCTATAAATTTTTAGCGCGTGTCTAGCTCATCTACAAAACATGTAGAACGCAAACGGATCTTTTCAAAAACCGGATATTTTAATATCGCTTACAGGAAAATTTCTGGTTACAGAACCGTATATTGAGAAATACATGAACTGGTGGCAGAAGCCCATCCCCGAAAGAGGACCACGACCGGAGCCGGTAATAGATACTCATTTCATTAGTGATGTGCGGGTGAATGATCCAACCAAGAGATTGGTGCACCCAAATATACCTAATATATACAGGCAAGAGACAGATTGGTTGCAAATAAAATTTACAAATCAAACACTCGAATTTCCGATGCTTTAAAAATATACGTAAGAACGACCGATGACATTAGACTAGAAACGCGCAAAAGAAGACATAATATGGGCTCCATAGAAGTGTACGATTATAATCGCCAAGAGTGGGTGCCTTACGTTCCCGACTATGACAAGTGGTATCAACATTTCAAGGATTTGCGGGACGGTTACGTTCAACCCGACCACCAGGGACGCTATGTCGTCGGTTCCGGTAGCGAACGCGGAAAAGTTAAACGGCTGGAAGCGGAACTAAAAGAGTCCCGGGATAAACTGAAAGAAGCGGAAGACAAGCTAAAGACTTCCCAACCTCCGGTTATGAAAATGGTTACGCCTGTAGCCCAAGCCTTGGAAATAGCGAAATCGGAGCTCAGACGGCAATCGCGCGAAATGGGTCAAGAACCTACGGAGCGTAAGAGACGGAGACACGACATGGACTGGAATATTTCAAGTATTAGCATGAACAATTATCAGCTGGAGGAAATACTACGGAACTAATCCAGTCACAATATGCGCTTCCGATCAGCTACGCGAAGAAAAGGGGCGTTTCGTCGTTTGTAACACCGATTCCAGCGACGGCCCGGGAGAGCATTGGACCGTGTTCTATTTTCCGTACAGGGGGCCTTACGAGTAGTTCGATTCCCTCGGAAACGAACCTAATTATTACCGAGCGGGTTTCGAAAACGTTCTCGATAGACAATACTTACGCGTAGAAGGACAGTTACAACAGTCGACGTCAACCGTTTGCGGTTGTATTGCGTTTATTACGTTATAAAACGTTGCGGCGGACAGACCATGAAACGCATCTTGCAAGAATTTGGCCCAAATCGACGACGCAATGATCGTTTGGTAGTGACTAAAATGATGAACCTCCTACCTATGATACTGTAGACACGTATTTGTATATATATATATATATATATATATATATATATATATATATATAATATATATTACTCGTAACAATAATAAAAAAACAACAACTCTATATATCTGTTCGTTATTTATAAACTACCCTTCTACAGAAAAATAAATCAATGATTGTCCAGTCCGGATATTGCCGTGTCCGTTGTATATAAACGTATTTCTATTGCCGATATTTAATAACGTAATAATATACTATAAGTGATAATCGATATTTAAAGCGTGTGCGTATATATGCGAGGATGATTTTGCCCCTAGTACGTAACAGTACTACTACTTCTACCACAATTACAACTACAAATAGTCTATTACATAAACAACAACTACAAAAACAAAATGTAAAGAAACGTTGTGATTACACCTCAGAGTCTCGATTTATTCCAACCCATTAATATCAACATAAAAAACATCATTATCAACAACAACAACAACAACTACTACTTCGACCACGTATGTTTGACAAAAATAAATAAAAAGCGATACCGTGCCTTATGAAAAATCGCTCTCTCACGTTTTTCGTCGCTAGATTAAGCCGGATTAACTCGCGGCGGTTCAGTGCCGCAACAGGTGTTATTAATAAATCTTTATGAAAGTCTCTTCATGGTTACATATAAAATCAAAATACAAGATAGGTTTGTTTTCATATTTATTGCTAGGACTTGTTCGTCACACGAATGCTGTATTTATTCATTTTTACACCCGAAGTTCCACCTTATTTACTGGAATTGAAGTCTTAATGAGAGAATAAAGACCGGTCAAATCCTACGAATAATATTGTAGAAAGAGAAATATAGTTAGCGATAATGCGTATACACAAGAAAAGGAAATATTACGGAAAAGATGAAGAAAATTAAAGAAAAGCGTTATGAGAGAGAGAGAGAGAGAGAGAGAGAGAGAGAGAGAGAACAAAAATTGTTATTTCTGAACATAACTTTTTATTGAACAAGAACATATAAAGTGGGATTGACATAAGGTATCAATATACTCTCGAAGAAGTTAATTAAATGACACCCGACAATGACGCAACAAATAATACACATTGCATGCATTTATTGAATAAATTATAACTTGTATAGCGTTATAACCGCCTGAAATATATGCGTTACGTTTTTGTTCTACACAACAAACTACTAATACTCTTGTTCAACAGCGAATAACCAACGTTATATATGCGTTACGTTTTTATTACAAATAGATAAATAAATAAATTTCTCGATTACTTACAGGGAAAGTGAATAAAGCGTAGCGTAGGTCAATGCAAAAAGCGACCTTAAAAACCTGCGTTACGTATTTTGTTCTACTACAACGAACTACTAATACCCGTTTATCGTCGCTAGACTAAGCCGGATTAACTCGCCGGGATCAAATACCGCTGCGGGTGTTGGTTGTGATTAAAGAATTTAGACATGAAAAGGTGAAAAGCGTTTCACACCGATTGTCAAAACATACGCATTGACACGCGTATTACAAGGAAATATGTAGAGAAAGACAGAAATGGTAGAAAAAAGAGCATTAATACGTATAGAGATTGATTTCGAATGTTCGACTTTAAGGCCTTGGGTCAATAATAGGTGATAGCCGATCGATACGGGTGTTACGGGTGTAGATTACGTTTACAGAAATGTTTAAGTGGTCAGTTACCGTTAATTAATGATGAAGGAATCTTCTCTCGACGCGTAGGAATGTATCCGTTATACGGCGCGAGGTATTCAGGATAGCGTCGTTTAATTGTTCAGAAAGTAAATACGTTATTATTCGAAGAGACAATACTCATTATTTAACGTCGCTCATTCAAGGCTTCTGCGACAATAGCGAAATCGATGACGTAGTTCATTTAATTGTCCCGAATAACAATTAGATATTATATACGAATAAACATTGCAGATTTTTTCATTCCCGAAAACAATAGCCGCCCGACCTCGTTCAAGGGTGGGGTAGGAGTCACGTGACCTCCCTTTAAGGGAGCGGTAGGGGCTGCAGCCTATTTCATTGTTTCAGTCGCGTTTTTGCGGTTAATGACGTAGTTGATTAATTGTCCCGAATAACAATACGATATTATAAAAGAATAAGTATTGCGGTTTACTCATCCTCGAAAACGATAGACGCGTGACCTCGTTTAAGGGTGGATAAGGGGTTATCATACCCGAAACAATAGGTCATTATTATTCATTGTTAGGAAACAATTAAAAATAAATATTGCGGTTTTCAAGAATGTCACGTGACCTCGTTAAAGGGGTGAGGTCGGGGATTATGTCATACCCTAAACAATAGGCCATTGTCCTAATTAATGACGTCATAGCGTGCTTTCGTTTAGTGCCTCTGCCTCGATTTCTCCCCAACCCATTGCTTATTACTACTTCCCGCACAAAGAAGTTATCAGGGGGTATACTGGATACAGTTTGTCTGTCTGTCCGGGCGTCTGTCGGGTTTATTGTACGGGCCATAACTCAAAAAATATAAGAGATATCAATTTGATATATCACATGTGGATAAATCTCATTGAGTGGGAGTGCAGTGCCCAAGAACCATAACTCTCTGTTTCATAATTTTGGAGTTATTGGCCTTTGTAAGTTTTCATACTTAAATTTTGTTCGGGCCGTAATACGAAAAGCATAAAACCTATCAAGATGAAATTTCAAATATGGATAGATCTCATTTAAATTGGA
>CM037795.1:33951057-33968151 GCA_021229015.1 Solen grandis | reverse complement strand
TCACAAAAAAATTCACATTTTTGGAAAGCCAAAAAATTTAATCACAAAGGCCATGACTTTAATCAAAAGCAACTGACCACTCACTGTGCATTATTCGAAATTTTAAAATTTAAAAAAAAAATTTAAATTTCTAGAAATTTTTAACTTGCCCAAAGAATTTTTTAAAAAGTGATATAAATGTGGGGTTTAAATTTTATAATGCTTAACTCTAAGACTCTTTAATTTTTGAAGTCAAAAATTTAATTTTTTAAAAACCTTTTAAAATAATGCACTCTACAAGCCTTCTCTTTTTATAAAAGGCTTTTTTTTAAACATGTTAGAAAGAAACAAAGGGCCAAAGGGATTCTAATTGCCCCCCTTAGAAAAAATTGCCTTCATTCCCCTTTTAAAACATACCCACTAAAAACATAACAGAAATTTTAAACTAAAAATTTGAATAAGCTAAAAAAACATGTGACCTATGGGGTTTGGACAAATTTTTGACCCCAGAGCCAGGATTTGAAAATTTGGTTCAGCAAATTTCCACTAGGAAATTTTCCCTCCCAAAAACATCAAAATCCCAAGGCCCTTTGGGGTTTTCTGACAAAAAGGGTCTTTAAGGTTTTTCTTATTAAAGTTTTATGTAAAATAAAGGGTGCCCCCGGGGGCAGAACCAATTTTTGACCCCAGGGCAAATGATTTAAAAAAAACTTGGGAAGATGTCCACCAGGCCATGTTACTTTACAAAAAAATTCGAAACTCCAGGCCTTGGGGGTTTAAATTTTTTTTAATTTCCTATAAAAGCCAAATTAAAAAATAAATTGACCCTGGAGGGGGCCAGTTTAAACCCCGGGGTCATGTGAGAATAAACATGGTTGTTGTCCACAAAGCCATGTAACATACCAAATACAGAAAAACCCCTGAAAAAACAGTCAGCGGGAAAAAAAAGTAAACAACTTTCCTTTTTTTAAATTTTAAGATTGTTGTACGAAGGTAAAACATGCACAAGAAACCCCAATTTTTTTTTTTAAAAATTTTTTTAAAAAAATTTTAAATTTAAAATTACAAGCCATTTTCGTGACTTTACCTTCGCATTTTCAGGTTTTTTATTGTACTTTTACATATATGAAAACCCTTCCAGGGAAATTTCCGGGGCCATTTTAATTGCGAAATTAAAAGATTGTTTTCCCCCTTATTCATGTTTTTTTCCCCATTAAATCATTTTCTTATATAAAGGTCATCAGAAATAAAATGAGGTTGCTTAATTACAAAAAAACTCCCAATTATTACTCAAAAAATCTTTTAAAGTCCCTCAATATAAAACTCAAAGCGGATGGGTATGGTCGAATCCCATCTTAAATTGGGAGTTTCCCCAAAAATTTTTTGCCCAGGCAACCTTTGTTGATGTCTCTAACAACCGCGTTTTAAAGGCGACATAAAAGTTCATTCAAATTTCATATCGGACTCCGGTAGTGGTTCTTTTTAAATTTTTGGAAAAAAGGGCGCAGTTGGGGGGACTTTTAAATTTTGGCGAAAAAATGGTGGGTTTATTAAAAAACTTCCCAGTTTTACCGCTCAAACACAACCTAACAACGCCGGTGTGGCGTTTTTCATGCAAAAAATTACTGGCGTCACCTGTTGTTTGTTGGAAGTCCTGGTCGAAGAATTTTTGTCAAATACCACCATAGTACTCTTTATTTTAAACCCTTTCTTTCCCTTTTGAACTCTGTTTTGTCAAAACGCCGTAAATAACGTAAAACAAAAATCATTAACATAGAGGGTTTGGCGTTTCAATTCTAACTCAAATGACCGGAACCCATTTTTTTCGTCGATAGAAAATACTCTAATCAGCATCATTTCACCCTTCCCCTGAATATTTTATTTTAACAATTCAGGCAAATTTGAACACGTTTTTTTTTTTTCAGTTTTTTAAGTGCGTGGCCCGGGACCCACCGCCAGCGTTCTTTCCATGTATAAATTCTGCATCAGAATAACATGGATGGAACTCTTAAAGTATCCCCGATTCATACGCAATTTCTTTTTCATGTAAATCGTCTATCAGAGAAAAGAAGTTAGCAACAATTTCGAAGTTAAGGGGTCTGTAACTGTCACCGGCCACCGGGGGGAGGGTTTTTTTAAGACTCCCTTTCCCTCCAATATTGAAATCCTTTACCCATCTACAAATATTTTCTTTAAAACCAACTGCTTTATGTCCGGGGCAAGCTCCTGGGGGCATTAAATATTTCAGTTGCTTTTTTTCCCTGCCTACCTCTACCCTTTTAACGCCTAAATTTCTTCTTGCATCAGCATAAAAAACATCGTCCGCCCCTTGCCCCTTGTTTTATTTTTTAAAATTCATCAAAAAGACATAACATCACGATGCTTAATTTAAAACGTGCGCTTACGCACAAAAGTTACTTAGTTCCCTGCCAAGTTTTTTGGCTTTATGTTGTTTTTTAATGGAAAGTTTCAAATTTTAAATCTCATTTTATTTTCCCGGGTGACTCCCCAAAATTCTTTTCTCTTTAGCAAAAAAATAAAAATACCTAATGATTGCTTTGGGTTAACAAAACTATCATGTTTTTTTTTTATTTCTAATTGGGTGACAAATTAAAATTCCTCAACGATAAATTTTAACCAACGTAAGAGGGGTTAATTTAAAAAATTTAAAACAAAAGGCTATTTTTACTGATGGCCAAAACAAAAAGCAGTTTTTTTTTAATTCTCAGGACCATGATCCCGAAGTTGCAAAGCATCTCGTACCAGTTAACCAATGAGAATTCACCCCATCAGAGTATTACCCCACTTCCACCCCTGTGTACTGAATGTCTGCTGGCATGTTCGTATCCCCAGTGTTTCTGGAAACTGGCAACACGTGCCCCACCCATGAGGCAGTAGGCTGTCAGGTTGCCTAGTGACCGTTGTTCGAAGGGTTATAGCACAGTGGGGATATGATATTACTGACTATTGATTGTTATTGGCAGGTGACCATTGTTTACAGTTAATTTTAAGAACAAAAATGCATAGAGGGAATCTGATGTGACTGTGTGTTGTCAAGTGACCATGTTCAAAGGTGACCATTGGCACAGGTTTGACTGTATCTAATTTCCAGGCCTTGTAGTCTCTGACAAGGTTTTTCCTAGATTTTCCAATTTAAGTCTAAGTAAAATAAAGTGACACCTGGGTCATTATTTGAACAAACTTGGTAGTGGTCCACTAGACAATGCTACACGCAAAATATCTAAGCTCCAGGATTTGTGGTTTCTGAGAAAAGATTTTTTTGTTTTTCCTATTTAAGTAAAATCAAGTGACCCCTGGGGCGGGGCCCAATTTTGACCCCAGGGCCATTATTTGAACAAACTTGACAGACGTCCATTAGGCCATGTTACACACTGAATATCTAAAATCAAGGCCTTGTGGTTTCTGACAAGAAGATATTTAAAGTATTTCCTATATAACTCTATGTAAAATCAAGTGATCTGTGGGGTCAATTTTGACATGATATGAACAAACTTAGTAGAGGTCCATTAACAATGCCACACACTAAATATCTTAGCTCTCGGCCTTGCTGTTTCAGAGAAAAAGATTTTTAAAGATTCCACTTATAACATCTATTTTTAGCTTCTGTGACCCAGATATGCAATTGACCGGAACCATTTGAACACCTTGGTAAAGCTTCATACAAAGAATATCACAGGCAAGTTTCACCAAATTTGGCCCTGTGGTTTAAAGAGGAGATGTTTGAAACAACTGTGGATGATGGACATCTGACGAACAGATAATCATTGATCCTAAAATGTTTATAATTTGAATTTAGATAATTTAACTAATCAAACTATAACCTTTTTTTAAGGAGTTTTTGGGAATTTGCATATTCAAATTGGAAAAGATATTTCTAGCATTGGAAATATATCTGAATTATGGCTTTAAACACCTGGGAAAAAAAATAAACACCAAAATAAACCTGTAGAGTGTCAGTTACTCTGCACTTATGGACAACTCTCATTTTGTCAGAACATAATGTTTTATAAGACTAAAAGTGTCCCACTGTGTCAGTCACCCTGCACTTATGGACAACACTTGTTTTGTCAGAACATATGTTTTATAAGACCAAAAGTGTCCCACAGTGTCAGTCACACTGCATTTATGGACAACACTTGTTCGGTAAAACACATTTTATGTGACCCAAGTGTCTGACTATGTAGTTCACCTTGCATTTTTGGGCAGAACTCAAGTTTGGTCAAAGACAATTTTATATGACCCAAAGTTTCCCACTGTTCAAGTCACTTTGCATTTTGGACAACACATATATTTGGTAAAACACATTTTATATGACCCAAAGTTTCCCATTGTGCAAGTCACCTTGCAATTTTGGACAACACTCAAGTTTTGGTAGGACACATTTTATATGATCCGAAGTTTCCCACTGAGCAAGCCACTTTGCATTTTTGGACAACAAAGTGTCCATATGCGTAAGACACAGTATAGATGCCTTGCTTTTTTTGACACCACTAATGTTTGGTCAAAACACATTTTATATGACCCAAAATGAAATTTTTGAAGTAAAATTAATTTAATTAGTAAATACTTACCTGTTATTACTTCAGGTATGTGTCTATTTGTGCACAGCTTCCAAAACAGAGTCCGCAAAATAAACCATTCCCTAAACCCTCTAGTTACCGGAAGTGTAACCCCCGTTCTCCAATTGTATATGAATCCATCGAGGGATACAACCACCAGCAAGCGGGGAGGGAGGTGGGAAATCTGTAATAACAGGTAAGTATTTACTAATTAAAATTAATTTTACTTCAAAATTTCATTTTAATAGCATAAATACGTTACCTGTTATTACTTCAGGTATGACTTCGTCGTTAAGGTGGGAGTTGCTAACAAAGAACCTTGATTGCAGCGACACCCGAAGTAGAAAACGACCAAAAGCCGCCGATGGTAAAACGCTCTCGAAAGAGCGAAAAACGTCAGACAGGATGATTAAACTACTGTCTGAGCTACTACAAGCGGACCCAAATCCGCAAGGTTTTGTGATTGGTTAGCCAGTGAGCGGAGATAAAAGGAAGAAAACGTAGTAGAAGACTTCCAAGAGGCCGCTTTAAGAATATCATCCCTGGGGGATTTATTCAAGAAAGCCCAAGAAGCAGACAAAAACAGGGAGCTCATGTGGTCTAATTCTTAAAAAGGATAGATCCCTGTCCGAAAGATCCGAATAGGCAAACTTGATAGTTAGGCTACCCAACGAGATATTGATGCTGCCGAAACTTCGCCCCCCTCTTTTATTGGGAGGAAAAGACGAAGACGACGACCCCGTAAAGATTTAACCTTCTGGAGGTAAAACTTCAAGGCTCTAACCGGACAAAGAAGCCGATCAGGATCACCCCTAGCGCAAGACCTAGCAAGGCTTGGAATAACTACCGGAGGGGAACAGACCGAAGGGAGTTGGGTTTTCGCAAGGAAACCAGGTTGAAAGCTCAAGGAAACAGAGCCATCAGATTTGTTAAAGCGTAAATAGCCTTCCTCGGTAGAAAAGGCATGAATTTCACAACGACGTTTAGAAGACGCCATTGCTATGAGAAAGACCGTCTTCCATGTTACGTGCAGAGAGAAGCCTCAGAAAGAGGTTCAAAAGGTGCCTTAGTAAGAGCCAGTAAAACACAAGAAAGATCCCACTTTGGAGTTAACGAACGAGAGACTGCCTAGACAGTTCAAACGAACGAATAATTTCCGAAAGATAAGGATCCGAACCAAGGGAAGAGGATCTGTGAAACTTAAGAATGTTCGATAACATGGACCTATAACCCTTGATAGAACTGACCGCAAGTTTTTTCTCGTTAAAAAAAAACTAGAAAGTTAGCGATTTCTCTGACAGGAGCTTTGACCGATTAATCTGCCGTGCGATACACCAATCACGGAAGACCTTCCACTTTGCCTGGTAGACAGATCGAGTAGATTGTCTCCTGGCCTTAGAGATAATAGAGGCAACTGTTGCCGAAAATTTCTTCTGTCTAACTCGCTGTTGGATAACATCCAAGCGTGAAGACGAAGAGCGTAAGGATTTTCGTGTAGGACCCTGTTCCGACCTTGTGACAGAAGGTCCGGAACCTGGGAAGTTCTACAGGATAGTCTATCAGAAATCCAGAAGATCCACGAACCAAGATCTCGTTGGCCAAAGTGGAGCTACAAGGAGGATCCTGCACTGAGATCGCAGGATTTTCCTTAGAACTAAGGGAATCAGAGAAAACGGTGGAAACGCATAAGCAAATAGATGATCCCAGTTTACAGACAGAGCATCTATCGCCCAAGCCCTGTGATCCGATACCGGTGACACAAACAGTGGAAGTTGGTTGTTCAGCCTGGTAGCAAATAGATCGACAGACGGAGACCCAAAAATCGCAAACAGAGTTGTTGCGATCCGAGGAAGTAACTTCCATTCCGAGGGGAGAAGAGAATGCCTGCGGGATAGTTGGTCCGCTAAGACATTTAGACGACCCGGAAGATGTCTGACTTGAATGAGTACCGAAGACACCTGACACCAATGAAGAAGTGCCATGCTTCCATGCACAGAGAAGGCGAGTGCGTCCCCCCTTGTCTGCGGATGTAAGAGACAACAGTCGTGTTGTCTGTAGATACTAGAACAGATTTGTCTCGAATGAGAGGAGAAAACTGTCGTAAGGCTAGCAGAACCGCTTTGAGTTCCAGGTTGTTGATATGAAGAGAACTGTCCCGAGGGGACCAAAGACCCGAGGTTGTGAGACCCAGAGGTTCCAGATGAGCACCCCAGCCTGACAGACTGGCATCCGAGAAGAGGAACAGTTCCGGTTGAGGAGGAGAAAGAGGAACACCCTCTCGAGAAAACGAGGGGAATTCCACCAACTGAGATGATGAACCAATTCCGGGGAAACCGGTCTGTAAATGGTCTCGACTGGGACGCCAGATCGAGAGTAGGATAAATTGAAGAGGTCGCATGTGAAGACGGCCCAGCGGAACAAGATCCGCTGCTGCATTGAGTACACCGAGAAGCGATAGGAATTCGCGGGCTGAGATCGATTGCCGACGCGAAAACCCCCGAACCAGAGTTAGAAGAGACAGAGTTCCGGTCAGAAACTGCATCCCGACAAACGTGAAGTTCTGGGATGGGATCAACTCCGATTTCTCGGAGTTGAGGATGAAGCCTAGCCGGAGAGCTAGGTCTGTCACCCATCGAAGTTCGTCGAGAAGAGCGACTGGGTCCATGTGAAGAAGAAGCCAGTCGTCGAAATACGCCAGGAGGCGTGAGCCGGGAAAATGAACCCTGGCGACCAGAACCGAAACTATTTTGGTGAAGATTCTGGGGGCCGAAGACAGGCCGAACAGAAGGGCCTTGAACTGGTAGACAGTTTGACCATCCATAAAGCGAAGGTACTTCCTGGAATGAGGATGGATAGATACATGGAAGTAGGCATCCGATAAATCCAGGGAAACAGCCCAGTGACCGGGGAGGACGGCTGCCCTGATCAACGAAGTTGTTTCCATTTCGAAGTGTTCCTTCGGAATGAAGGAGTTTAGATGAGATAGGTCTATGACCGGTCGAAAACCGCCGTCCTTCTTGGGAACCAGAAAGAGACGGCTGTAAAACCCCGGAGAGGTTAGAATCAAGACCCTTTCTACAGTTCCTTTTTTCAGAAGATCTGAAATAGCGGGTCCCAGACGGGGATGATTGGAGGAGAGATGAATGGGAGAGCGTGACAGTGGAGTGGGACGACTGAACAGAACCCGATAACCGTGTCTCACGATAGACAGGACCCATTGGTCGTCGGTGATTGTCTCCCATTGCTGAATGAAATGAGTGAGTCTGCCGCCTACTGGAAGGGGCAGAAACGCTCTTCCTCCTAATCGAACGTCTGGAAGAGGAAGCGGAAGAAAGGACGTACCCCTAGGGCTTACTCCTACCCCTTTGACTGGTAGAAGTAGAAGAAGGGGTGGGGGGCGATGAAGGAGGAAATCGTGGTCGCTGAGGACCAGATTGGCGAGCGCCCTGGAAGAGGGATTACCTCTGAAAGGAGATTGAGGTTTACCCTTTTCCGAGTCCTTCGGGATTTACCGGTAGAAGCCGAAGGCTTCTTCGGTATCCGGAATTTAGGGGGAGCCGAAGTAGGAGTGCGGGGTTGGAAGGCCACCGCTCCGTGCATTTGCTCCTCCCTGGAGGCATCTGCTACTTCCTTGATTCGGCCCCCAAAAAGGGACGAAGAAGAAAGAGGGGCCGACCTAAGCTTTTCTCAAGAAGAGGAGAGAAGTAGCTTGTTGGGGCCGTCCAGGATGGCATCCCGCCTGCAGCGAGTCATCTCTGAAGAGAGAGAGAGAGATAGCAAAATAGAATGTTTTGCAGTCGCTGCAAAGGGCCTCTAAAAGAAGCCTGACGGAAGAAGATAAGGCATCTTTTTGTTGTAGTTTGACTGAAAGTGCGGCCACGAAGAGTCAGTGTGAGACGAGATGCCGGAAAGAAAGCGGGAGCGTTGCTCCCAGCGATCCAAGACCTTCTGCTGAAGTGGTAAAGAGGAGGGACCTTGAGCCGGAGCCGACTCGCATCTAGGTCCGTTTCGGAGGGTGGATAGAAAAATCACCCTCCGGAAACTTGTAGGTCTTGGGGTTAAAACCCAAAGGCCGAAGGTCTGAAGTGGGAATAAACCAGCCCGGTCCTGGCTTGGAGGAGGAGGAAGATTCGAAATCCTCCAGAGCCGAACGGACGACCGGAGAGAAAGGGAGCAACTCCGGTTCGACTGATTTGGTTTCCTTAGGCTTACCGACGAGGTCGAGGTAACCTTCGCACCTCTTACGGGAGGGAGGAGGGGCCGGTTTGCACACCGATGCAGGTAAGGTAGCAAAGACCTCCTGAACAGCCCTGTCCATGGAAAAACGACTGTTGTCTGACTCCTCATCCTCGTCAGAGAGAGGATTGTCAGTACGAGGTTCGGAAGGAGCGCTGGATCGGCGCGAGATGGCCGAAAGAGGCACGTCCTCGGCAAATAAGGAGTCCTCCTCAGGAGCATGAAGGGAGATTTCATCCTCCAAGTGTCCGCTCAGAGCAGCCCCGCTAGTAGGAGGGTTGCGAGTAGAGGGAGGAGACCCAGCCTCAGGGCGAGATGGGGGAGCATCCTGAGGGGGAAAGCCCATAAAGGGAAATGGAGGGAAGAAGGGCCACATAGGGGGCTGTGCAGAAGAAGCGCCCTGTGGCCCCGAGGAGGGAGAAGACTGAAGGAACAGTCTGTGATCTAAGGTCTCTGGTGGAAGAGAAACCCGATCCCTCCTAGAAGATGTAGGCTCGCCCGGTATGACAGGGGGGAGGCAGCAGAACTGAAATGCTGGCATATTCCCCCATCATGCAGGACCACCATGTGGAAGGATCGAAGGTATGAGGTTGCGCTGAAAAATCCGCACCTTGAACCTTCGAAGACGTGGTAGAGCGTAAAGGGGACCGGTCCCTAGGAGCAGAGCTAGGGGACCGTGACCGGAAATGCCCGGGGAACGGTTGGGGGCCGTTTCTTGGGCACCCTTGAACACGAGGGAGCAGGTGGCCGAAGCGGAGAAACCGCAGGGCTGCCTGAGGAAGAACTCGAGTCCGAACTTTTTTCAGTTAGGATCGGCGAAGACCGGTGACCCACACGCCTAGAGTGGTGAGCCGACCTGGCCGTTGATCGGTGACGATCTTTTGCCGATGACTGGTGATGACCGGTCTTGGGTCTCTGAGACCGATCACGAACAATAGATGTTCAACAATGACCAGTGACCGGTGATTGATGACCGGTGCCCGGTGACCGGTGCCTGGTGACCGGTGCCCGGTGGCTTGTGGTCGGTGACCGGTGGTCGGTGACCGGTCCTGACCGGTGACCGGTCCCTGGTAGAAAATACCCGGTGACCGGTCCCGTATCATAGACATGGTCGGTGACCGGTCTTGACCAGTGACAGGTGGCTAGACCTGAACGGTGACCGGTCGCGGGCCTTGCTATGCCTAACATCAAGCAAATGACCGGTCATGCCCGGTGACCGGTCGGAGAAGTCTCCTTGTCTGCTAACCCCGGGGCTAACGCAAGGAAGCCGTACAGGAGCCAGGAGACGAAGGCGGCCCCCTCCGGAGAGGGCGGAAGCCTTCTTCCTGGGGGGGGGAGGGACTCCGACCCCCCGCACAATGAACCCAGAGAAGGTGGAGGAAGATGAGGCCTTCCTTTTCCGGGATGAATAGGATCGACGTGAAGAGGCTTTCTTCCAGACCTCTTCGGACCACAAAACACAAACAGTGCAGGTGTTATCCCTGGAGCACCCCGAGCATGAAAGGCAGGACTGATGGGAGTCCCAGGGCGCCTTGACATGTCCGCAGGAACCCCGAGACTGCGACATTGAAAAATCAATACAAGAAAGAACAATGTAAGCAAAATAAAATGGGAAGACCGAAGGGAAAACCCCTACAAGAAAATTTTCGAAACGAACAACGTATATATATACAAAATCAAAATAATCCCCAGTGCCACGGAGCCGAACAGGGGAAAACCCGTGACACAAGGCAAAAAAACCCCGATACGGGACGGGGATTGAAAATTCTACACGTATAAATAAAAAACAATATAAAAAACAATTAAACAACCAGCCGAGGCTATAAAAAAAAAAAAGGAGACTGTAGCCACAGAAGCTTCAAGAAAACACCTGGGTTACCCACAAAAACTCGATGGTTCCAAAACCAATTGGAGAAGGGGGGTTACATTTCCCGGGTAACTAGGGGGTTTAGGGAAGGTTTTTTTGCGGACTCTGTTTTGGAAGCTTGCACAAATGACACATACCTAAGTAAATAACATTAACGTTTTATGCTTTAAAATTCCCAAATTTTATCGGGTCTTGCTTTTTTGGGACAACACGTAAGTTTGGTCGAAACATTCTTACATCCCTTTAATTGTCTCACCTTACTTTTGGACAATCCATTCTATCTAGTACGACCAAATTTGCCAAAATTAAAACAATTAGGGCTGCTTAGGTTTACCATTCCTTCAGCAGCAAAAAAATTCAAATTTTTTAAAAAATTTCTATACAAAAAAAACCCTTTAATTCATTTTTATATAACAAACTTAACAATTACGTAAAGACTGAATTCTCATTAGGTAAATGAAATTCATTTCAAAAAAAGGTTTTAAAAAATTACTATTTTACTAAAAAGCACCAAAAATATACCACTGAAAAATACCACAGAAAAGGATTATTATGTTGAAAGAACTTGTATCCTAAAAGATGTAATAAAAAAACAAAACTAACATTTTCTTTTTTATAGAACTAAAAACTATTGCAGCTCATTAAACCAAGCTTTAATAACTTCATTAAAAAATGTAAAAAAAAAAAAAACCACCTTTCATGGGAATGAATAAAAGGAGCTAGCATTCAGCCCCTTGGGTTCCCAAAATTTTTTTTTTATTGTAAAAGGAAAAGCTTAAAGAAAATTAAAATTTGGGGTTCCTACTATCCCCAATCTCACAATGTGAAGTGGTTTTTCAATTAATACTTTGTGATTTTTGACCACTGAATCTGGCAACTACCATAAACCTACAACTCCTTCTAAAAAAAATAAAAATCCTAACATTTTTAAGGACATACAAATTTTACCCGGGTAGCCTTCTATTCAATTTACCTCTAAAAAAATATAAAAATAACCCTAACCTCCTTTTAGAACCCAAAACCTGTTTAAAGATTAAATTGGGGTAAAATGAACAGTAAAATATGTATGATTTAAGAAGCATACATATATCCCATCCAGATGCGCATTTAGCTTTTCTAAAGCACACACATTTTTTTATATTGTCATTTCATCAAACAGCTACTTATCAACGGGAAAAAATATAAAAATCAACAAAATGATAATTTCTTCTATCAGAACTGATTGTGCAAAGTCTACACATCCACTGTACCAACTTAAAGAGAGGTCAAAGCATTGCGACAAAAAAGCCCTTTTAAATTAAGAAAAGTTAATCAAATATAATTTGTATCCTTATTTGGGGATGAAAGGGTTCTATTTTGAATCCACTCACAAACTTTTAAACTGCCAATTTTTCCTTAACGACTGAATTTTTAGCAATTTTTTTTTTTTATTTTTCTGATACACATTTGATAAAAACAAAGGAAAAGTAATTATCTTTAAAAAGGGGTTTTTATTCTTTTAAAAAGGGCTTTAGAAAAATTAATCTATATGTAATATTGGGAAAGAATGAAAGGGGAAACTCTCAATAAAAAAAAAGTGATAAAAAAAGAAACATTCAGAAAAAAAAAGAACAAAACCAATCTGATATTCCAGATACATTTTATTTATGAAGGGCCCTTCGATGTGTAAAGAACTTTTAAAACCCCAAAAACCCGTCCAAAGGGTTTGTATTTGTTAAATGTACATATACCAAAAGTTAAAAAGGAAAAAAAAAAACCCGCTGAATCTTTTACACGGGAAAAAGACTATCAGAGGTATTAAATTCCCCCCTTCACCATTAGTAAAGAATCCTTCATTTGGGATGGACCTTCATAAAGAAAGTTTTATTGCTTCCCAAAGGCTCCCAAATATTTAATTTTTTTGTAAAATGGAATATCCCTTGACAAAGTTTTCTTCATACCCCTTCAATATTTTTGTGAAGAAATTTTTCAAGGTTTAAAAATTTGTGATTTATGACCCCTGATCTGGCAATACCTAGCAACATCCCAAATCATGTACCATAAGCCTACGTCAAAACTTGAAAAGGGTCCCTGCAAAAAAAATTAAACCCAACATAAATATAAGGGACCACAAAAAAATTACCCGGTAGCCCTTTATTCATTTTATCCACTAACAAACATAAAAAAACCCTAACACCCCTTTTAGAACCCAAAACCTGTTTTAAGTTAAATTTTTGGTATAATGAACTTTGAAAAAGATATTATTTTTTTTTCATCATACATATATTTTCACCCATAGCGGCTTTGCGCTTTTCTCAAGCAGGGCACACATTTCCAAATTCTTTTTTTTTCATCAAAAACACTTTTTTACGGGAGAAATATAAAAATCCAAAAAAAAAGGGAAAACCTTTCAAAAATAAAATCTTTGATCAAAACTTTTGATCACTGCCCGGACATCATACCTTGTACGGGAAAATTAAAGAGATACTTCAGGCATTCCAACAAAAAAGGGTCCCCTTTTTAAAGCAAAGTTATTAGGTTTTCGGGGACTGCAACGACCGCAAAACCACTGTTCTTCTTGTTTTCCTTTTTTCCCTTTTTTTTTTTCCATTTTTATTATTTTTTGGGCACTTTTTTTGGTGGCCGCTGTTGGGGCGTGATTAGAAGTGCTACAAATATGAAAATTTCGCTGCATACTCACATTACTGAATTTGCACCTTTAATTTTTTTTTTAAATTTTAAATACTAAGTTTTCCCGCTGGGTGGCTTTTGCATCAAAACATATAATTCCCGATAACCTTTCATTTGACTTTTTATTTGTATGCAGTTTTTTGCTTTCTTTCTCTGTAAATTCCCCCTTTAAATTGAAAGTGGCAATACCAAATATCTTTAAATTTTTGACTAAAAAGGGGTTGAATTTTGAATCTTTAAAAAAATCTGGAAAATTTGGGGTTTGCCCCACGAAAAACATCCCATTTTTTTTAGAGTTTTTAGATTTCCCATTCGTTTTTTGAAATTTTTTTGGAGATCTTTGCGCACAAAAATATGGGGGGGCGATTTCAGAAAATCATAAAAGGGCTTTAAATAAGCTAAAAGGAAAAAATTTAAGGGGTTTTTTTTTTTTGGGAAAAAGGGGCTTTTTTTTTAGTTTTTTGATGATTCTGCCATTTTTTTTTAAAATCAATCTTTATGAAATTTTCACAGATTGTATTGTTTGTTTTTTAAAGGGATTTAAAACATTTCAAAATTTCAAAAATCAAAGGTAAAGGGTAAAAGGGCGATTTTGGTTTTCCCTTTTGGGGCCCCTTAAATATCTCAAAATCTAAAAATTTTTATCGAAAGAATTTTAAAAATTCAAAAGCCTTAAAATATTTTTTGGGGAAAAAATTTTTAGTTTTTTCAGATGGGGGTTGATTTGGTTTTTTGGGGGGCAGTTTGAATTTGGTCATACTTTGAACTGATTTAAAAACCCTTTAAAAGTTTAAATGTGTATATTTATCATAAATTGGAAAAAAGAAGTTTAAACCTCTCAACAAAAAAAAAATTTTTCCGCAAATCTTGGGAAATTTTTGAATTTATGGGAGAATTTAAATACAGGGCCCCAAGAAAAAAAACTGAGAAAATTTGACAGAACACTGGATCCCTTTGGTTCTAAAATTTAGAATTTGGGCTCCTAGTTTTGGCTCTTTGGGTTGGGATTAACAGGTCTTAAATTGATGTGTAAAACACCTACTATCTCACTTCCTTTTAGCAGGAAATTTTTTGTTATGCATAAACCCCATCAGGGGTTTTTACACAAAAAGCAATGTAATGGCAAAACTCCTGAAAGTATGACCAGATATTAACAGGGCTGATCACGCAGTTGGGGGCCCCTCAGTGGGGACCCTTTCCCTTTTGAATGCCCTTTTTTTAAGGGTTTTGGGCACAGCCAAAATTTACCAATGAAGAAAAAAACTAAGATATAAAGCATTTTTCATTTTTTTGTTTTTCTGGTAATTTTTAAATTTTGATCATTTAAAAATGTTTTTTTCACACGAAAACCGGTGCATTTGCAGTAAGCAAATCTATTTTTTTAATTTTTTTGTCCCTTTTTGGGAAAAGGCGTCTTCTTGAATCCACGCAAAAACTTTCTAAACGGGCCCAAAATTGTTTTCCCTTTAAACCCAAATGAATTTTAACATTTTTTTTTTTCCCTTTTTTTCTGATGACATCATTTTAAATTTTAAAGCAGAGGGAAAAGAAAATTTTTCTTTAAAAAGGGGGAAATATTTTTCAAAAAATATTAGAAAAATTAACCTATATGTGGCATATTTGGGAAATAAAGGGAAGGGAGACAGTCCCCAATAAAAAATTGGGCAAAATGAAGAACTGTTTTCAGAAAAAAAAAATTTTCAAAAACCCAAACTAAATATCAAGTACTATATTATTTTACTGAAGGGCCTTTAGATTTAAAGAACTTTAAAAACCCCCCCCAAAACCCGCCAAAAAAAGGGTTAGTTTTGTTAAATGTACAAAATATCCATATATATTGTAAAAAGGGAAAAAAAACCCTGACTGACATCTTTCACACGGGGAAAAAGACTTCATGAGGGGGACTTTTCCCTGCTTCACCATTTAGATAAAGAATTTAGCCGTTCACGGGGATGGCCTTCTATAAAAGGAGCAGGTTGATTGCAGTTCCCCAAAGGGGTTCAAAATATTTAATTTTTTTTTAAAAGGGAAATTTTTCCACTTGACAAATTTTATTCTTACATAACCCCCAAAATCGATCATATTGAAGAGGATTTATACAAGGTTAAGAAATTTTTTGATTTATTGACCCTGAGTCTGGCAACTAGCCCTTTGCACATCTCCAAAATCATAGTACCATAAACCACATCAAAAAAATTGAAAATGGTGCCTGCTAAAAAAAAAAAAATTTCCCAACAAAGAATTTTAAGGGCCTAAAAAAATTACCCAGGGACCTTTTAGTTCATTTAAACCACTATACAAACATAAAAAAAACCCTAACACTCCTTTAAACCCAAAACCTAATTTAAAATTTAAAGTGGTTTTAATGAAATTAAAATAAGGGATGAAATTTTCAACATTTCAAATATTTCATCCTTTGGGTGCTGCATTGTCACTTTTCCAAACAGGGGGACACCTTCCTATACCCGTCATTTCATCAAACACCTACATTGTGAAAAAAGTATAAAAATCCACAAAAGAGGGGCCCTGAAGGCCCCGAATCGCCACCCGATCCATTGCTTTAACTGATTCAAAGGTTTTTTAAAAAGACAAGGTTTCCCGATATAACTTTAAACTAAAACTTTTTTTCCCTGACAAACTAAACCCAAAAATCAAGCAATGGGGCCTTTTGGGGTTTTTGAGAAGACTTGGGGGCAAGGGGCATTTATCACCCTAGGGGCCCAAAACTTTAAAATCTTTGTAAGAACCATTTTAAACTTTCTACTACCAAAAAACTTTGCTCTAGGGCCTTTTTGATTCTAGAAAAATTTTTTAAAAAATTTTCCAAATTTTTTCTATGTAAAAAAAATGCCCGGTTGGGGTCATTTTTCACCATAGGGGTATGATTTGTACAAAAAACTTGGTAGTCCCATAAGATATGTTTATACCAAATTTAACTCTAGGCCTTATGCTTTCTGGAAAAAGATTTTTTAAGTTTTTCCTAAAATCTTTTAAAAAACAAGGCCCCTTGGGGGGGTCTTTATCCCATAGGGGCAAAAAAAAAAACAAAACCCTGACTCATCTTTCACACGGAACAAAGCTATCACTAAAGGGTGTTTAATTCCCTCTTCACCATTTGTTTAAAACTCAGCCTTTCAATAAAAGACCTTCATAAAAGGGAGCTTTTTGATTGCAGTTCCCAAAGGCTCCAAGATTTTTAATTTTATTTAAAATGGGAATAATCCCTTGACAAATTTTTTTCTTACTACCCCCTACACATAGGGAAAGGGGTTTTTACAAGGAAGAATTTTGTGATTATTGACCACTGAGTCGGCAACTACCCCTACAGCACTCCAAATCAAGTACCAAAACCACATCAAAAATTTGAAAATTCCTCAAAAAAAATAAAACCCTAACAAATTTTTGAAGGACCACAAAATATTACCCAGTACCTTCTATTCATTTTACCACTTTACAAAATAAAAAAAACCCTAACATCCTTTAAACCCCAAAAAACCAATTAAATAAATTTTTAAATAACATTAAAATTGTAGTTTTCATCATACATATATTTCATCCTTGTCGCATTGTCCTTTTCCAACGGGGCACACATTTCCTATATTGTCTTTCATCAAACACCTACATTGTGACAAAAATAAAAAACCACAAAAGAAAACCTTCAAAAAGATAAATCATTGATAAAAAAACCTTGATGCAAACTTCACATTTTTCCTTGCCCGGAAATTAGAGAATCAGAGCTTTGCCAAAAAAAACCCCAAAAAG
>CM037795.1:33900957-33950957 GCA_021229015.1 Solen grandis | reverse complement strand
ATATGGCAAAAGTACTGCATGATTTAAGCAATAGATTGATCACGCTAAAAAACGTGCATTTAACAATAAATAAATTAAAGTTAAAAATATTTTACCTGTACCTGTTATGTTCGGCCCCAAACATATATACACTGCAAGCAACATGTTTGTAAAATAGTTACTGCTAGCAACACGGTCCTTTTATAGTCAAAATGCACACATGAATTCCACGAAACGAGCTAGATCTAGTTTTAGTTTCAGGAGTATGATAACCGGCATAAAATATACGGTGCGCAATTTGGGTTACAGGCGCTTCGTGTTGTTTGTAGGCCTTTTACCGTTTTATATTGGTTGTGTCGCCAAACCGCGTACAATACCTTTTAATATGATATTAATTTTAACACATTGGGATACGTCGTTTTGAAGTTATTAATTAGAACCATAGCGGTCATATACAAATGCGTGCTCTTCATTCACGATACATTTAAACTTAGTCGGTAAAATCTCATCCACATTAGATCCCAGTACTATCATGCTACCCGAAAAAAGAAACTGCACATGGAAAAGTCGATGTAAAAAACGAGGATTTCGCTTGAGATAACTTGAATTCCTAACAACTAAATGGGGCACTGAATGGGAGATCAGACATAAACATTATCGATAACGACCAAATGTGGACATTAAATCCCACGAGCGATAGATAAGTCGCTTGTGGGTTTCCGACGATGCTCTATTACCTATTTTTCCAGTTTTATTCTAATACATGTACATATAGAAGCTGACAAGCCGTACTATATGTACACGTTCATATAATAAGTTAGGAAAACTGTTCATATTTATTTCAATTTTAAAATTAAAAAGTATGAATGGCGGATTAATAACTATCATGGTAATTTTCTTTCTTATATGGACATATTCAGAAAAAATCTGATGATTGTATTGCAAGATGGAGACATAGTTGCATTTTCAGCATATGTCTCTATATTAACCTAGCAAAATCAACTAGAACTGAAATTTCAATTTACATTTCTAACCGTGTCATTTCCTATTGCAATATATTTTGACAGTAATGTTCACCGTAGACAAACGTGCACATTTCAACATTTTACACAACCTAGAAGTGGCAACGTTGATTACGACTGAATACTTTCCCAGACGTGACTGTTGATATTCTATTTTCTAAGCTGTAATGTAATAATAAAACTATTCTAACTATAACATTAATGCGCCAAATACTTTTTCTCGTATTCTCGTATTCATTGATCAAGTCGTTAAATGGAACTGTTGTTTAAGAATATATTGTGTCGTGTATATTCAAAATTGAAAAAAATGTTTACGAGTATCGCTTCAAAAAGGCACCATTGAAAAACAAAGTATCCAGCTAACTCTCCTCAGCAGTATGACTATTTATCTATAGATACTTTTTTTTCCAAACCCGGTAATAAGAGCGTGTATCTGGAACTAAACTCAAGTTCTATAGAGACGCAGGGTTGGTCAAATCCAGACTGAAAGTTTTTGAAAGTTAGTATTACGGATATTTCACCGATTAAGATTTAAATCAAACATCTAAATGCTAACTAGAAATCGCTATTTTGACAGTTTACAATGATATACATCAGACTACCCACATCTGTTCAATGAGCCGCTCGGCGCGACATGTTATTTTTGGTACTGGTTGGTAGAACGATATCAGAAATTACGGGTGGACTGAATGAGGACTACCCACATCCATATCACAGACCGGGAACTTTGCCGGTACGAGGGTGTGCTGAAGTTGTTTTTATTTTCCCTGGATTTTCTGAAAATGTCCAACTAGGTCAGGGTTATTCTGCGTACTTATAAGTCTAATAATGATTTTTTTTATCAGATCTGAATGGTTTACCCCTTTATGTAGGCAATAGCTGGTTTATGATACTTGTTTTTAAGAATACAACAGTCCACTTTAAATGAAATGGTTTTGGAAAGGTATCAGGAGATCAGATCATTTTGTTTCTGTTTACTTACATTCATGTTTTTCTGCTAAGGTAAACTTCTGTTTCATATATGCAAGTACAGGAAAGTAATGAGTGCTTACATACCCAAGCTAAACAAGAGAGAGAGAGAGAGAGAGAGAGAGAGAGAGAGAGAGAATGATTTGTATATGCAGTAAGCACAAATAATTCATTATTAAATAAAACAGTTAGCCATTAACAAATATACCAAAATCAGCATTGTTCGTTTGTATGTACGCGTATTTGTAAGCAGCCGATATGACATATACAAACACTCTCTGGAACTGAAGTCAACAGAAACTCTCACCCTATTCTATAGTTAATTGTATAAATGTTGTTGATTTAGTTGCTCTATAGCCCTGATATAAATACTAAACTTTGATTGCTAAACATGTATTTTGATTTAAAATAGACCATGTTTCCCTCGTGAATAGCACATATAACAAAATACAGGTAACTTAGAAGCGGCGTAACCCCTACCCCTAACTCGACCAAGACGTGTCCTTTAGTACGTGTATCCACATGTTAACTTTATATTTGACAATAAAATATCGAGTTCAGTTCGCAGACACCCCACCCCCCCCCCCCCCACCCCCCCGCACACACTGTAAATTTAGGACATTCTTTCCCCCTAAATCCTGTATCCGCGCCTGCAATCATTGTTTGTTTATCTGTCGTTAACTGTGTATAATACAGCGAGGATTATTCAAAGCGTGAAGTAAAGTATTGTCAATACACCATGCATTATCAAATCGATCGACACTTGCCAATGCATACATTTTCAGAAAACATATTAATATTTGTATGAATATATCATTTGATCGCAAAGTAGGGTTCAGATATACATTTCAAAATCTGGCGGTCGCTTTTACATTGTAGTTATGTTTTATACGTAGATTTAAAAAACAACAACATTTGATTCAATGGTACACAATAAACTACATGTATTTTAAAATCTTGTTGATATGGGATATGACGGTGTATTGCCAAGTCACTGCCGATATGATACGTATCGTGATACGGGTTGAGCGGTACGCAATATAATACCGCTGCCATATTGAGTTACTTACAAGTACTAAACAATTTCAGTTTGTAATATGCTTAACAAATATATTTTGTATTTACGTTATATATCTGTGTGAAGCCATAAAATTGAAGTTTATTGTAAAAGGGCTATAACTCACTCAAAATCAAGCGAATCATGACGAGCGAACAAGATGCGCATCTAGGCTTGGTCCTTATCAGTCTTAAAAAGTTTCATCAAAATCCGACCAAAGGTAGCCGAGAAATAGAACAAATCTCGTCTACAGACGGATGGGTCGACCGTGCGACTGTGTGACAGACCGAAGGACGTGACTCTAATATAGCCCACATATACTTCGTATCTGGGGATATAATAAATGGATATAAACTAGAACAAAACTAGAGCTACCACTAAAGAATACCCCCACGTTGCTTCTTGTCACAAAATTGCTCTCCAAAAAAGTGGCAGAATTTGATACATCTAATGAAAACTATAACATTAACAGGTAGATCAAACAGAAACATTGCAAAGCAATCTAAAAAGTGCTCATTCCATTCCCCTCATGATGCACTAAGCTAACAATGATAACATTGTGGAAAGAGATGCTATTGCTCTGAGAAATGGCACATGGTAGAAAATTCTGCAAATGGTCATAAGTTATTGAAAAATCATTTAACGCATTTAACAATATAATTATGTACATCTGTGCTTAGTTTAAGTGCAGACAAATAAAATATAAAAAATAGTAATTATTGAAATCTTTCCTGAAAATCATTCAACCGTAACATAAGTATAATATACACATCTGTGCTTGCTAGTGAAACTTTCTATGAAGTTTGACTGAAATCCATACTGTAGTAATTTAGAAATAGAGCGGACGAAGTCATATCAGGGCTACAATTCAATCGTCGTAACAACAGTAAAATATGCACATCTTGCAAGTGAAACTTTCTATGTAGTTTGATTGAAATCCATCGCTCAAGAAAATAATAAAAGGACCATAACTTAAAGAAAGAATCATTCAACCAGAAGAAATGTACAGTATATGCAATTCTGTGCTTTCTTGTGAAACTTGCTATGAAGTTTGATTGAAATCCATCCAGTAGTTATTGAAAAATAGCGCGGACAAAAATATTGTGCTCGCAAAAACGCTATCTTATCTATGTATTTTCGCTCAAAGAATCATGGGACTTGTACTACTTTCATCATGGCCGATCTCTGTAATCATTTATTGAAAAATCATTTATTTCGGTCTATTTTATTCCGGTTGGCAAGATAACCATAGTGTCTCTTTTCTTAATAATATTGGTAAGAAATTCCACTTGTGCATCTTTAAGAGGATATAAAAATCCCAAAACTCTTTGTGATATCTGATACCAGTCTGACAAAATCCGCCTTTACTAGATTACTAGAAGTGAGAGAGACAGCTAAAGCATAGGCCGATGCTATGCAATATTTTTGTAAATGTTGTTCTTACTTTCTTTTTGCAAGAATATTTCCGAATTAAATTTTCCTTATGGGAAATTACTGAGATTTATCCTAACTTTGATATTCTATGTCAATTAGGATTATTTATTTGCGCAAACGCTTGGCGTAATCAGGCGCGCATGTAGAAAAAGTCAGAATCGGCTTGGTGATGCGTCAGTGTGTAGAGGTTAGACGAGGAGAGGACATTTTCTGAAATTACACTTTTTCTGCACGAACTGTAACTTGTCATGATGAACAGATGAATATATTTTTCCAGCCCTGCAATAATGCATCCTTTGTGCATTTGTACTAAAGTAGACTAGAAATATGTTTGCCAACGTTTAAGATTTCATCTGGAAGTCAAGCAGACCTGTCAGGAGGTGATGTTAAATTGAACTGCAACAAATAAGTCAAACAAAAACTGTGTGAAAGATGTTCTTTTTTCACGTGTTATACCTAAATGGATGATGATCAGAAAGTGAATATAGAAAGGACCACTCAAACAGTACAGTCAGGTGGCACGACAACTGAAAACAAGAGGGCCATGATGGCCCTGGATCGCTCACCTGGTATCATTAGGCTATGTAAAATCAATTGACCCCTGGGGCAGGGCCAGTTTTGACCCAATGGCCATGATTTGAATAAACTTGGTAGAGGTCTATAAGCCCATGTTACATACCAAAAATCTAACCTCCTGGCCTTGTGGTTTCTGACAGGGAGATTTTTCTAGTTTTTCTCCGAAATAAGCCTATGTAAAATTAGGTGACCCCTGGGGCGGGGACAACTTTGACCCCAAGGCCATGATTTGAATAAACTTGGTAGTGATCTACTAGACAATGCTGCACACCAAATATCTAAACTCCAGGCCTTGTGGTTTCTGAGAAGAAGATGTTTCAATTTTTTCCTATATTAAGCTTTGTAAAATCAGGTGACCCGTGGGGCGGGGCCAATTTTGAACCCAGGGCCATGATTTGAACTTGGTAGTGATCTACTAGACAAGCTTCACACTAAATATCTTAACTCCAAGCCTTATGGTTTCTGAAAAGAAGGTATTTCTATTTTTTTCCCTTTATTAGCCTTTGTTAAATCAGTCGACCCCTCGGGCGGGGACAACTTTGACCCCAGGGCCATGATTTGAACAAACTTGGTAGTTATCTACTAGAAATGCTGCACACCAAATATCTAAACTCCAGGCTTTGTGGTTGCTGAGAAGAAGATTTTTCAAGTTTTTTTCCCAATATAAGCCTATGTAAAATCAGGTGATACCTGGGGCGGGACCAAATTTGACCCCAGGGCTATGATTTAAACAAATTTGGTAGTGATCTACTAGACAATGCTGCACACCAAACATCTAAACTCCAGGCCGTGTGGTTTCTGAGAAGAAGTTTCAAGTTTTTTCCTATATTAGCCTTTGTAAAATCAGGTGACCCGTGGCGCGGGGCCAATTTTGACTCCAGGGTCATGATTTGAACAAACTTGGTAGAGGTCTACTAGACAAAACAGCACACCAAATATATTGGAGTTTCAGAGAAGTAGACTTTTTAAGATATCACTTTTAAATTCTAATTTTATCTCCTGGGATCTAATTATGCAACAGACCGGAACCATTTGAACAATTTTATAGGGGATCACCTTAGGAACATCCTTGCAAATTTTGATGACTTTCCCATCAGTAGTTTCAGAGAAGAAGATATATAAGTAAATTGTTTACGACTGACGACTTACGACTCACGACGACGGACGCCGGACAAAGACTGGTTCCGAAAGCTCACCTTGGCACTTCGTGCAAGGTTAGTTAAAAATGAATAATCTTAGTGCAGTACAAGAGATATTAGCTTTACTACAGTTATTGTGGATGAATTATTTCCAAAACAACCAGTTTTGTTCCTCTGACACAAGTAAAGGAATAAGAAATGTTTGACTCAGATTCAGGAATAGAAAGTAATGTGACAGTCGCTTCGCCAGACAGTAGTACTATTATAACTGGTGTTTAAAAACAAAACAAACTGTCTTTCTTTTTTATCCGATGTCATTAAAAAGATTGAATATTAAAGAAAGAAAACAAGACGGCCAAGATGGCCCTAAAGACGCTCACCTGAGAAAAACTGCCTTCATTGCCTATACAAGTTACTAAATTATAGCATATTGTACTGAATACATAATCAATGAGATCATTTCGATTCCGCAAACTAAACAGTATCTGTGGTCAAAATTTGAAGTCAAACTTGAAGTGAAACTTCAAAATGATTGCTTAAGAAATGAGATGTTAGAGTGTAAACAGTGAAATCTTATTAACCAAAGAGCAATGACTCCTGACCTAATAATCCGATATCAGGCAGAGTCGAACTTGGCCTGGATATTATGACTATTAACATTATCATAAATTTTGAAAACGATTGCTTAAGAAATGAAGATGCTAGAGTGCAAACAAAGAGAAATATGGCATTTTCAATATTAAAAGGGGCATAACTTCTACCCTATTTGGCCGAAATCAACCATAATCAAACTTGGCCAAGAAATTTAGGTTATAAACATTGTCATAAAGTTTGAAGATGATTGCTTAGAAATAAGATGCTAGAGAGCAAACAAAGTGAACTCTGGATTTTCAATATCAAAAGGGGCATAACTCCTAAAAAATTGGCCCAAAGAATGTGGCTGTAAATATTGTTATAATGTTTGAAGATGATTGCTTAAGAAATGAAGATGCTAGAGTAAACAAAGTAAAATCTGGCATTATTTAATATTAAAAGGGGCATAACTCCTAACCAAATTGGCCGGTATCAGCCATAATCGAACTGAGCCAAAGGATAATGGCTATAAACATTGTCATAAAGTTTGAAGATGATTGTTTTAGACATGAAGATGCTAAAGTGCTAATTGTGGAAGAAGGACGGACGGACGGACAACGGACTTTTATCGATCCTTATAGCTCAGCCTGAGCACAGTTGAGCTCTTGTTTGAAGGTGCTAAAAATAGAAAATGTCCACTTGCCGATATAAGATGCTAAATGTTGTGATAATATTCAGACTAAGTACAGGACTTAGTAAAAACATCATTTGGCAAAGCAGCTGCTGAGTTAAAAATCAATTAATACACATCTTCTAAATTTCCAAAACCAAGCTGTTTTACAGTCAGGAAAGGTCAGAAATTGTCTAAATATGTAGTAGAATTGCAGAGCTAAGAAGAAACATTAAACGGCGTAAGTGAGATTTGGAGAAAAGCAATGAACAAGGTTCGGCAGGTAAGTTAAAGCAAAAAGAGGCCAGGGGAATAGACTTAAAGCGACTTAAAATGAACTATAAGTCTGTAAAAGCAGAACAAAAAACATTGAAAAAGCAGAATGTGGTTTTGCAGAAGAGATTTGGTTTGAAATCGGCAGAAATGAATAAAAACTGAAAACAAGTGTTCTGAAACCGAATAGGGAACAGAAACAGCAAATAACCAAAGACCTGGAAGGTCGAGTACAATTGTTAGAGAATGAATATATAGCTCTGCATGAAGAATCATTAGCAAAGAATTGCTAAAGAATACTACAGAAGAAAATAACTGGTTGCAGAAATAATACGAGATAAACAAAATGAACCAGTGATTGAATGACAGTTTTAGTAACGTTTAAAATGAAAAATGTCAAACATGTGTTTATTAATTGCTTAATCATGTGCCTGCAAAACATGTTGGACCTGTTATACGCAGTGTAATGACTTTGGTAGTTAAAACACCAGATAGACAGCCATCTGTGAGTACCATCCATACCATGAACTTGCAACGGTTGGTTTGAAGTCAGAAGCAGGTTGCTTAAATCATTGTTGAAAAAACAGACATTTCCATTTTTACTGACGAAACTTAAAAGTATAGTAATAAAGATTGTAGTGACCATGTCAGAGACAAGGATGGCAAATACTTTACAATAGGTCTGCGGGATCTTTCAACTAAATCCGCCAGTGACACACTAGACACATTTCGTGAAATTATATCAGATATAGATCACGCCGCAGACATTTCGTAAAATCCTAGTGAATATTTCAACAACCATGACAGATAGTGCCAGTACAGAAATGAAATTCAAATCTCTCCTTGAAGAATACTGAGCAGCTGTGCTACCATACATTGTTGAAAACTACAATGTCCTAGATGAACAGGGAAAACTGGGCACTTCTTGGCTGATGAACTTCTTTTGTGGGTTGCACTCCCTGGTCCACTTCGCTGAAAAAACTGCCACACAAGCAGTTAATTAAGTTGAAAAGCAAATTCATTCTGACAATCCGTCAATTTATGCTGCTTTGTTTAGGAAGCCTAATGAACCTATGACTGTGAGACTGATTAGTACAGCTAGTAACGCTTTCAGCCGAGGAGGTGATAAAAAATCTGGCTGTCATTTACTACTTGTGACATTCATATCATATCATTCTGAAGAGAACAAATTTGGGTCATTGAAATTGGTTCCTTTTAGAGGACATAGGTTCAATATAATCTTTCAAAATGCAATACAGATCTACTGGCTGCACAGAAAATGAGTGATTTTCTACAATTTCATACATTAAACTCAGAGTGTAGCATTTGATTTGTCAGTAGCAAGTTACATTGCATGCTGAAAGGCACTGGGACTTGTTTGTAAAATGATAAGCACACCATTGTAGAATCTGTTGGAAGATAAAAATGTAAACATTCTAGAAATGGATGAGTACTATGTAATGTTGAAGTCAGGACTTAGAGATGCTTCAGAGAACGTTATGCAAGGCAAGGCCAGGTCATTTAGGGTTACTGTAAAAGTGAAAGATGTAGTGTATGATGCTTTAGTTGTGAATATGATATAGGGTGTGAATCGTTCCTGTCTGTAATTCTTGCAGCTTTAACAAACAAAGTATGTAGATAGAAAATTCAAAGACTTTTCTTCCAGGTGGTCTGTAAAGCAACCCTTAAGAAGAACTGAAAACTTATATGCAAAGTGTGGAGGTGAGATAAAATGACAGAATTGGCGGAAACGAAAGCTCTTCCTCCCACTCACTCACACATTCATACATTAATTGTGCTAGTGGATTATAGTTCAAGTATTATATATAACTGCACATATTGTAATATATAATTATGAAGCAATAACTTTAATGAGCAGACCAGGTGGGAGATTGGGAATTTCTTCTCTATAGGATAAGCTCTTTTGTATTCTATACGAATATATTCTTTTTACACTTGTTCCTAACCACTCGACCACCATTAACGTTATTTAGTTTTAAACAACTCAAAGGGAGAAAAACCTGAATCTGGATGGAATATTACATTATATTCATCCCTAACTTTGGCTCTGGAATTCCTCTATAGTCAGTTTAAAGTCAAACCCGATAGACCTTAAATATCTTAATTAAAATAGGTACATACAAATGCTTAGCAAATTCTTGCTGAAGATGCACAGTACTTTACAAACTCTAAGGTGAAATATTAAGATTGTTTAAGCAAACAATCAGATATTTCGCCTTTGTTGTGTATGAAAATAAAATAAATGTTCACTGCCAAAACTGTGGGAGGTAATAACTATGTACTGCTAATTACGGAATACTATTAGGGCAACTTTGAAATATCGCATTTTTTATAAGTTGACAATGCGACGGAACGATACCCGTACGATACGATATCACACCACGAAACTAGTATCGTGCGTCGACTTATAAATGCGACGCACAACGTTTAAGTGAATTCCGTATCGTACCGTCGTGCGTCGTATCGTATTGTCGTGGTCTCGTATCGTACCGTCGCGATGTCGTGTCGTACCGTCGTGATCTCGTATCGTTGTTCCGAGGCACGATACGAGATCACGACGCTACAATACGAGACCACGACGTTACGACACGAGATCACGACGCTACGATACGACATCGAGACGGTACGATACGAGATCACGACGCTACGATACGACAGTCACTTAAAATATCGTGCGTCGTGTTGCATTTTTATCGCTGCACCGTCAGCAACACTGGCTAATAACACTGGTTTATGGTGGATGATCAAATAAGAACGCATTTTATGGCCGGTAATTCCAACTTAGAAATCCAGTGTCTTCTTTATATGAACGCTGAGTTAATATTACGTGTATTAATACAATTCATCTTAGTTAAAATGCATATTAATTAAAGCGCTGAAGGCACTTGAATGAAAATGATTGTTTTGTTCAGTTTAAATTTCTAATGAATAAAACTTTTCTGACAGTTGCTGTAGATTATGGCTTCCCTGTTGATGAGGCCGACATAGTATCATTCAGACGGATATATGCCAACTCAGACATTAATGCTTCAAGCTTATCCTACAGCATAATAAATGTATCCAAGAAAGTTTTGTTGATAATGTTGAACTTTTTAAATTCTTACGGAAAATTTTCAACCAAATATGAGAAATAAATGAAAACATTGACGGATAACTGAATCAAATATAATGCATTAAAATAAAAAAAGGAACACAAGACACTGCTTGATGATTTTTATTCAAATATATCAATTTTTGTTTTGAAGATATTGACCCAATGTGAAAGAAATATGATTTGATTTTTATAGGATTAATGTACTAATATCACATCAAAAATGCATCCGTAAGACTAGTATTGCTGTGAACAAAAGAATCAGCATGATACAAAATATACTATCTAGAGTGGACTTGTACACACCCACTAAGAATTGCACAAGTTGTAGTTAACAAGACAATTGAAAACTACCTGTGATATGTCAAGGGATTATAAAGTTCTAAGAAGGCAGTCTGTGACCTAAGTCATGAGAATGTGACCTTCGGTCAAACATTTTTCATTGGAATTTAAATCGTTTACAGAAGCACATCATTTTAAGTAGAAGAAAAAAGTAAGAAAAGGAAGGACAATACTATTTAGACACCTCTAAGTATACTCACAATAAAAAAAATCAGAAGAAAGGAAATTCCCAAAATAACAGATGCATACAGTATTGTTTTTTTCCAAACATGTTTGCCTTTTTCACTTAAGAAGCCATTTAAGCGCATTATCACAAGTTTGTAGCCTAAGGACAATTTGAAGATTACATTTTTACTTGAAAAGTTGACAATGCAACTTTAGAATAAGAAATATGAATATGAAACAATATGATGGAGAAAATATGTAATAAATGGTGGTACAATAACAGAAGTGATTACATACATGAAGTGATGTACCACCATATATGTCGTTTCACTCATGCATGTCATCACTTTTGTTATTGTACCACCATAAATATCGTATCGCTCATGTACGTCATCATTTCTGTTATTGTACCACCATAAATATCGTATCGCTCATGTACGTCATCATTTCTGTTATTGTACCACCATATATGTCGTATCACTTATGTACGTCATCACTTCTAAATAACTGCTTGATTAAACAGGGTTTGGGAGATGAAGTGCGTACAAGAATATATGCATAATATATATACATATCGCTGAAATATTAAGGGCCATAACTCTGTGATAAATCATTCAACCTAACATGCACAACAAACTCACGACTGATCAATCCTGTGAAGTTTCATCTAATTCAAGCTAAGGGTTTTGAGATGGATTGCGTCAAAAACAGAAATGGTCATAACTCCGTGATAATTTGGCGACGATATGAACAATTAAGGTTTGATACTGATCAGTCTAGTGAAGTATCATCCAATTCAAATCGGGGTTTTGGAGATGCAGCGAGACCAATATTATGTCTACAGACAGACGTCCAGTATATCACCCCTATACTTTATTGCATGGGTATAAGCCATCTTCCGGGATGATGGAAACTGAGGCGTAGATGATCTGTCTATCTTATGTAAATAAAGCTCAAGTTCCTATTCATGTATTTAGTTTTTATACTCAATACAGATCCTCTTACACTTCATATGTAATGTGCATGTGTTAGTGTCTCCAAGCAGAGTTGTCGTTCGTTCCTCACATAACATCTCTGCAATGGGCTCAATGACAAGAATCTTGTCAAAACAGAAACACTTAATAAACATGGATTTAAGTGTATTTTAAGGATCAAAAGAATAGAAATATTAAATAAATAATTTTTGAATCACCATAAAACGTGTGTAAAATATCAATTTTGATTGTTATTGTGGAAACTATTTCATGTCTTATTTTGCCGATGGGAAAATTCCGGAAACGCTCGTCTGCAAATGTAAATATTTAGTGTACAGATTCAGCCGGATATCGTAATTTAAGACCAGCTATTCATTTTCATAATGTAATGACCATTCCAGTAAGGTCAGTGGTGCTGTTTATATATTTTTCACAGTTTATGGAGCCTATCTAGTCGTCCTTCAAATTTAATATTTGACCAACGGTCTGGATGATGTCATTTATTTGGAACTACTTTCTGAGCCCACCACAAAAGTGAATGTAATGTAAGCCGATGTGTAAGAGAGTGCTGGCTGTTGTGACAATTGGCCTTACCTGATATTTGCCATGATAACTAACATAAAGACAATACGTATATAACATGTTTCATTAAGAATAAAATGATTCGAGTAAGGAACTCTGACTGCGAAGTCAAGTGAATCAGAACATTTTCTGTCCTTCGCCGATTTTGGGCGCGCTTGAGTTGGTGTTCTGGTTAAAATCATGGAACGATGTTAGGACCTAAGAAATAAAACCTTGTCTCCACCTACCTGTCTTTCAAATATAAACTACTTATAGAAATTCATTTCAACGAAAAAGCTATAATTACAAACAAAAAACATTCAAACTTCTCGCTTGTTTTAAATAAATAATGTAAAAGAAATCCCTTCTGCCATTGTCGGCCATTTTGATTTACCTTAAAAACCACCTCGGAAAAAATGAGCGTTTAGAACAAGTTCTTAACGTTGCACCATTCCACTTGTTCGGTTTACACAGAACATATTCGGAGTGCACCCTATGATATCTGGTGATGGAATTGGTACGGAGTATTTAGTAAATTGTACACAATTTGGTAAAATACTAACTTAGATCAACTGACATAATCAGTTTCTTTTTAAACTAAAACTTGACAATGGAGGTCAGATTTATGGATCGAAACATAACTAACGAATTAATAAGCTCCAGTCAGAACTCAATTTTAATGAAGGAATCGAGTAAATTTTACGCAATGAACAAAGTAGCGATATCGTATCCGGACGGTTTATAAACGTAAAACGAACACAAACACTGGGGCAAACACTGATGTTATATCTAATTCTGGACTAACCCCCATATACCATCAGCCAAGCGAAGATGCTATATCCGGTACTGGAACTATCCATTTTTGACGTGGACCATGCAAAGATGCTACATCCGGTTCCGGAACTACCCATTTGTAAGGTGGGCCAAGCAAAGATGCTATATCCGGTTCCGGAACTACTCATTTGTGACGTAAGCCAAGCAAAGATGCTATACCCGGTTTCGGAACTACTCATTTGTGACGTGGGCCCCGCAACATTGTTATACTCTTAACTAATTCATTTTGCATTAACTTGACTTGACTATTTGATTTTACTGTCGCTTCGACATCATTTCGGTCATATAGCGACGTCCAGCTAATTACAGGTGGAGGAAGACCCCGAATGCACGGAGGCATCCGGGCAGAACCACCGACCTACCGCAAGCCAGCTGGAAGGCTTCCTTACATGAAAATCCGAAGGACCCTGCCGGGATTCGAACCCACGCGGTGAGGGGCTGAGTGAGTGTTAAAGTCAGCGACTTTACCCTCTCGGCCACGGAAGCCGCCTCATTTTGCATTGAGCAAAGCAAATTTTATATATGGGTATTGAACTACACCATTTACTAAAATGATATACCTAGGCAGATTTGGAATGATAGTTCAATTATATATCGAATGTATCTGTGCCTGTGATTACGTCTCTGGTGAATTTAAAACAACAAACACTTTATCACAAACACATATTTATTAAATGTATATGCCAATATTCTATATTTAGAAACTATAAAAGGTTACAATTATTTGGTAGTTTTATTACTACAGCGGTAATAACAGATGTTCTTAAAATTGTTTCATGTTACTTTTTTCCTAGAATTCTTAAATGACATACATTTCATAATTTCTTTGCAATCCAACCAAACATCTTTCTAAAATAAAGACTCTTATTTTTTTTCCCAATCTTAGTTCAAAATATTTTAAATATTTAAATATGATGGCACCTTGTAAAGTAGGAAGTCCAGTAGTAATATTAGCATAAACAGTAAGAGTGATCAACTAGAAATAATTACACAAGTGAACTTTACTAACTACATCAAATATTTTCCTCTCGATATATATTTTATTGTCCGTAGATAAACAGAGTTCAAAATAATGTCGCTATTAAGTCGCAGAATGATTTCATATGATTATTTAAATAATAGACATTTTCTGATACATCCAGACTGATCTGATTAAATATCTTCCTATTGTAACTACAAAATTATAGTTCAGACCACAACTGTTATCAATTATTATTATTTGAAAATTCACAGACATGTTTCTATATGTAAAACAAAACAAACTTTACCAAATTGCCAATCAATGATAGCTTAAACTTTGCTTGGGAAATTTATATATCTGCACAAATTAACAATGTAGAAAAGGTTTCATACACCCCTAGATTTCTGTATGTCTTTAGATGCGGAAAATAAACGGGGTGACCCTGATTATAGACCAGTGAAAAGAAATATTACCATTACAGCTACGGTTATTTGGTTGATGTTCAAATAGCTAAGCAATCAATAAGGACACCTTTATATAAAGTAAAGAAGAACATTTCGAACTAAGCAACAGTCAATGAACTTAAATTGAATATAGCAGATACACACCTCCATAAAAGTATGCCTCCTACAAAGCTCCTGAAGTCTCCCTTGGTCATTTTATATAAAAAAAAACGGCGTTAATTAATGAATAAACCCTTGAAATCTCTATTTTAATAACAGAAAGCCATCTCCCATCATTATTACCAAACCAAGTGATCGCCGAATACCAATATCCCTAATCGTATAAGATTTTAATTCTAAATACAATATCATACAAGAGTCACATGATGACTCTGTATCGCCCACCTTAGCATCACCGACTTTCATTAACAAGCAACGACATTAATGCATTAAGATTGTAACTAAGATTGATCAAGATTTCTTTTAAAAAATCGCATGCTATTGTGTTAACGATGGAATATGGCATTTTTTATTGAAGGGCCACGGCTGGGTCGATATACACCATTAACAGTGCAACTTGTTTGATAAATGCGGCTGCTAGAGTTGAAATCTAACGTTTTTACATACTTCAATGGCAATACCGTATGACCTTTTGGCTAAATATCGGCCATAATTATGGCCATTAACATTTGTCACCAAGTTTGAAGAAAATTGCTTTAAAAGGAAGTTGCTAGAGTGTTAACAAATTTATTTAGTATGACAGACTGATAATGGATATTAAACGATCGAAATAGCTACTGCACTACATGAATAGTTCTCTGTAATTCTATATTATCTCATGAGTTTACCTTAATTAAATTACAGAAGTCAGTTAATATGAAATAGTAGAAAAAATATAAGTTTTTGTTCTTAATTTAATCATAGAAATCCGCCATGAAGCCTTAACTACATACTCAATATTATTCACAGGAGGCCATCTTTATTAAAACAACAACAAATGTCTATATTAAAACAACAACAAATATCTATCTTAAATTCAAAAGAGTTCACTAATTAAGTCAATAAGTCCCTCTTCATTCAAATTAATTAAAAATTAATCCCCTTTATTTAAAACAGAATTCACTTCTGACTAAATTAACCCCTTTATTTAAATATTTAATATTTACATCATATCCGCTAAATGCTTCATTTGTAATTATTTAAGACCCTCTTTACAAAAACATTTCCGAGTTTGGATTCAAATTTAATCACATCAGCCACTTAAAGAGTTCACTTCTTATCAAATTAAAGAAGTCCCTCTTCATTTAAACTATACAAAGAATTCAATTACAATTAAATCTCAGAATCCTCTGAAATTAATAATTATAAGGTATAAATTCACATCCAATCAATTACAGATGTCCCTCTTTTTCAAAACTCTAAAAGAGTTTATAATAAAATTACAGAATTGACCTTAATTAAATCATATAACCTCTCCTTGGCCTATAAAGAGTTCACTTCTAATTAAGTTATTGAAGTCCCTCTTTAGTAAATATTCAAGATTCAAAATAAAACAATTGTTCAATCTTAATTCAATCACATTATCTCTCCTTAACCACTAAAGAGTTCACTTCTAATTAGTTACAGAAGTCCCTCTTTAGTTAAACAATTGTTATTTCTTAATTCAATCACATTATCCCTCCTTAACCACTAAAGAGTTCACTTCTAATTAGTTACAGAAGTCCCTCTTAAGTTAAACAACTGTTATTTCTTAATTCCATCACTTTATCTCTCCTTAACCACTAAAGAGTTCACTTCTAATTAGTAATAGAAGTCCCTCTTTAGTTAAACAACTGTTATTTCTTAATTCCATCACTTTATCTCTCCTTAACCACTAAAGAGTTCACTTCTAATTAGTTACAGAAGTCCCTCTTTTGTAAAACAGTCAGTTCGATCTTAATTCAATCAAATTATCTCTCCTTAACCACTAAAGAGTTCACTTCTAATTAGTTACAGAAGTCCCTCTTTAGTAAAACAATTGTTCGATCTTAATTCCATCAAGTTATTTCTCCTTAACCTCAAAAGAGTTCACTTATCATTAGGTTACAGAAATCCCACTTTAGTTAAACAATTGTTTGGTCTTAATTCAACCACATTATCTCTCCTTAACCTCTAAAGAGTTCACTTCTTATTAGTTACAGAATCCCCTTTGTAACAATTGTTCCCTATTTGAACAATTAATTGTTCGAGTTTAATTCCATCACATCTTTTCTCCTTAACCTCTAAAGAGTTCACTTCTAATTAGTTACAGAAGTCTCTCTTTAATAAAACAGTCGGTTTTAATTCGATCAAATTATTTCTCCTTTATGTCAAAGAGGTCGCTAATCAAGTAACAGAAGTCCCTTTCTAGTAAACTAAAGACATAAATAGTTCAACTAAAGTTCAACACGCAACCTTCTCCCGTACATCAATATTTATAGAGTTCATATCTATTGATGTCTCTCTTAAAGTCTATCTTTAATTACTACTTACAATAAAACGCTAAAACGTTTAGAATACCATTTTAATTAAATCAAAGCAATCCCTTAAGGTTTATAAAACTAAAGAGTTCACTTCCTATTAAACACAGAAATCCCTCTTTATTTCATAACCCCCCCCCCCCCAACACACACACTAAGAGTTTACTTTCAATTATGGCATAAAAAGTTCCTCTTTGTAGTCATTGAAAAACTTTAAAGAGTTCACTTCAGGTCTACCTACAGAAGTCCCTCTTTAATAATAAATTGTAATATATCTCTTCTAACTAAATCACAGAAATTCAGATTGTACAACTGTACAATAAATCAATACCTTTGAATTCACTTCTATTTAAATCAAAGAAGCCCCTCTTAAAAACGCATTTGTGAAGAGATAACTCTAGTCAATCTTACAATTCTCCCAAGATAAATATATACAAGACAAAACAACAGAAAGTGTGTACTAACAATGCACAAGGATATAACACGTGTAGGCCATCAAATGAATCCATTGTCAAGGCTAACTTCTTATATTTGGATGATGACTAAATCATATATACACTTTCAGACAATGTCTTTTCAGCATTAAGCAAAACTCGTAAATGTCCGCATTTTTCTACAAACAAGTTCATTCTAAATTACAAATATATATACTGGACAATAAGGTACAAAATAACGTTACAGTAATAAGCCGAGTCCTTACCAAAGTACAGAAATGGGGACATACATCAGAGCCGGTAAATATTCCTTAACAACAGAAAATAATTATGTAATTCAAACAATTGATTTCAATTTGAAAAAATTTACAACAAATTATCTATATTATCTACTGACATCAGATAATGTTTCCAAATCAGTAAATAATTAAAATTTTCTATATACATAGTTTAAGACAAAATGATTATATGTAGATCACAAAACACACGCAGACTTTAAGTCAAATATTTTGTAATGTACTTACTCAATCATATCAAAAATCAGTTATTCATGAAATTTTTTTGGTCTTTTTTTTAAAATTAAATGAATGTAATGGTATAATGCTTCCTTTGCACATGAACGAAATTATAACAGAGTATATCTTAGCATACATGTATCTATTATCTCTTATTAGCTATTTAAAGGTTGGAAATATATACAAAGTATATCAGAGTTCCCTCCATGATCAAAATTAATAAACTCTTCAAACCAATGTACAATTACTAAGTCACACTTCACTTAGTCAAGAAGTCCATGTTTAACCAATAATGAAAGTGCACTGATAGTGCATCAAGGATAGGACACATGTCAGATTTAGTACAGTAGGCCATCAAATGAATCCCATTTTCAAGGCACACTACATATGATTTGGATAATGACAATTATATTTACACTTCAAGAGGATGTCTTATCAGTATTGAAAAGACGTCTTATATGCCAGCATGATCATTCAAAATGACAAAAATATACTGAACAAGATGGTACATAAATTAACTACACGAAAAAGCAGAGTTCTCATCAAATTACTGAAACGTATCTTTCATTGGTGACATACATTGGAGCCAGTAAGAATTAACTACAATAAAAATCATCATGTACACAGACAAGAACATTTCACTCAATATCTGATTTCCCTATAGACAAATTTACAACAAATTATCTACATTATTGACTGACACCAGGTAATGTTTCCAAGTCAGTAAATGATTAAAATATTCTGTACACATTGTTTAAGACAAAATGATTCTTTGCAGATCAGGCAATACACACACAGTTGTAGTCAAATATACTGTAATAAACTTATTCAATCATATCAATAGTAAGGTATCTATGACTTCTTGTCTTTTTATCAAATGAATGCAATGATATCATGCCTTTTTTTCAAACACGAACAATATTATAACAGTGTATACCTCTATATATATTATCACTTATTAACGACACGTTGGAAATACATACAGTTCCCTCCATAATCAACATTTATAATCTCTTTAAGAGTTCACTTCTATATACATTACAAAAGATAACCAAGAGTGCAGTTCCAATTAAAGCACAAAATCCACTCTTAAATCAATACTTTTAAACCATAAAAATATCACTTCAAATTAATTACATACGTGGCTCTCTATTAATCAGTTACAAATTCAATTCCAAATGAATCACAGAATTCCCTCTTAAAGCCATGTTCATAGAAGAGTTCACTTCTAATTAAACTACAGAAGTCCCTCTTTATGAAATGCAGTTAGAGTTCAATTCGAATTAAATCACAAAATCCCCTCTTACATCAGTACCATAGTTCAATATATATGAAATTACGGATGTCCCTCTTTATTTATCACTTAAATTAATTAGAGTACAGTTCCAGTTAATTAAAAGGAATTCCCTCAAAAATGGTAATACTTCATGAGACTTAAAAGTACAATTCAAATTCAACACAGAATTCATTCTGTATCTAACATATAAATCCTAAGAGTTCACTTTCGATCATATGATGAAAGTCCCTCTCATGTAATCATTGATAAACTCTACCAGTTCACCTCAATTCTAATTACAGAAGTCCCTATTTAATAATAATTAAATCAAATCAGTTTGATTTAATTTTTTTCTGATAATATCCCAAAAGCCCTGAATGCACAATCATTTAATTAAACCTATAGCACTTCCATTCACAGAAGTCCCTCTTCAAATGCATTTATGAAAAGTTAAATCCTAGACAAACTTACAAAAATCCTAAACCAAATATTTACAACACAAAACAATGAAAGCTAGTCCTAATTGTGCATCAAGTACAATACACATGCCATATTTAGGACAATAGGCCATTAAAATAAATCTAATTTTAAGGCACACAACACTTAAAATCCTATTTACATTTTATGAAAATGCCATTTTCAGCATCAAACATAACTCTTAAATTCTCTAAAAACATGTTAAGCCATAAACTTTTAACACTCCTTAACAGACAACATAAATGTTGCAATCATTGGTAGTGACATACACAAGAGCCAGTAAGCATTATTTATATTATGTACACAGACAAAAGCAATTCACAAAATATCTGTTTTCCATGTCAACAAATTGTTTATGTTGTTGACAGACATCAGGAAATGTTTTCCTGTCAGTAAATGGTTTAATATATTCTATATACATTCCTATAAGACAAAATGATTCAGCACAGTTCTGACACACACGCACACTTGATTAAATGTGTTGTAATATAATTACAAAACGATATCAATATAATTTTTTGAGTAATCTATGAAACTTTTTTTTCCCTTTTTTCTTTTTTTTCTTATCAAATGAAAAATGTAATCATATACATATGTGTAATGATTTCTTTACATATGAACTATATAACAACTGAGTAAAGATCAATTGTCAATATATAAAGAGGTGAAGCATAGTATCAAATCAGAATGTGTAGTTACAGGAAATACAACGACACAAGTGTTTATCATTTTAAATTGTGACTAAAGTAATGAAGGACAATAATAAGTATTCTAGAGAAACTCCTCTTACATCAATATTCACAAACTCTAAACCGGAAATGGCTACACAAATATTTGATATTTACAGCTGAGAGAAACTCAGTTTAACGGTGATGTATTAGTGTGATTTGTCTGCTCTTATCATTCTTGCAAAATCATTGATGCATCAAACACACACACACAAATAAGAGTTCATATCTACACTTAAAATGAGTAATAAATTTTTACATTTTGAAATATACTTACAAAAATTAAATGTACTGATATATAATTATATATCAATATTGGCAAGATACTTTCCATTTTCTGTCTGCAAAGAAAGTGTACTCCATAACTTACTAGTCATTCCTAAGTATTTTCTATGCTTTCAAACATCCATGCAACACATCCACTATTCTAAAACACTGCGTGCTTAAAGCTTTTTAACACAGGTATGTTCAGCTTCCTACAGAATAATGGTTCTAGATAAATTTTAAACATAGGTATGTTCAGCTTTCCACTCAGAATATTGATTCTAGATAAAACATTAAAAACTATTTCAAGAAATATAAACACACACAAATATGTATACAGATATGATCTAGATAAGTAAAGTGATGTTAACATTTTTTTTTCAGTGGAAACCATGATTACACTGATAACTATGCCATTTTTCCATAGCAATGTCCATGAACTGTATATATTTATTATGAAAAAAAAAAATTAATATTGCATTTATCAGTTCATACCTAATAAGAATTACACAAATAATATAGCACGATCTATTCAGTATTTAGCACTATATACAGACATTAAAACAAATACATCGATTAAAGATTTTATACTAACAAACATCCATTAAAGGCCTTATGCTATCGAAGATTTCTGCCGTTCATTAGATGGTTATTAGGCCCTATTAATAAAAAAGAAATATAAAAAATAATAATTAAACCTGAAAATATATACAAACGTTCAGAAGTATTATCAATTATTAAGTCAAATGTCTCTCCTTGAAAATGTAGGCCTAATATCATATACAATGCATATAGCTTATTTTCACAAACACAATTTAAAGTGAAAATAAAACAATTATCAAAATTTAAAACAATATTTATATTTAATTACTTGAAAGCAATATAATACATTAAAAAAGGTATATACAAAAGCCTTATCAGTAAGGTTTTACATCTGGTAATCCTTGAAGTAGCAAAATGTCAGACTGTCATGCTTGTTGATGTCCACCCTATGTTGATTTTAATGACAGGTTTCTGCCCACCTTGAGAAAAGATAAAAATAATATGACAACAAAGACTATGGTATGTTTTTCTAAAGACAAAGTCACTGTCACATGTACGTGTATGCATCTTGGAACATATCTTATAGTATCAGCATGTGAATGTTCTGAACGAAATTTGGCAATGACACAATCAGGTTTCCTATTGAGACTACTTAACTGTGCATTTCTTTCTGAAATTGATATAATTAAACCTTTTACTTATAATGAGATTAGGATTTTACTTCTAAATCATATTATTTTTTTACACAGAAAGACACAGTGCTAGGTAAAATAATTCTGACTGCAAGTTTTATAAAAATGCAACCAAAATGATTTTCATACAAATTGGCATTAAATAAATTGAAAAATTAGTGTATAGAGATTTTTGGCCATTGACCTTAAGACTATAAAATTGGGTGTCTGTGAGGATTCATTCCAATACATGTTTGACCAAATCACAAAATGGCCTAGGGCGAACCACTTCATTCTGATCAGAAAGAATGTTTGAATAGTTAAAAGATTTAGAGTCAATGGGCTACAGAATTCATGACAGGTCCTTTTAAGACTTGCTTGGTCCAACATCTATGAATGTGACCTTTCACTTGTCAAGATCATGGCAAACAATCTTATCATAAAAAACACCTATTTCGAATATTATTTGATTCTTATATCCAGGAATTAAAAAGAAATGGGCCTTTCAAGAACAAGATAGTTGGTAGCCTTGAAGACTAGCAAAACAAGAGGGCCATGATGGCCCTGGATCGCTCACCTGAGTACCATTGCTACAACTGATTACAAGGTTTTTAAACAGACAAGAATTCTGATATAACTCAATCTTAAACATTTTAGCCCTGACAATACTACACACCAAATATATAAGCACTGGGCCTTATGGTTTCAGAGGAGAAGACTTAGTGCGGGGTCATTTATCTCCAAAGGGCCACCATTTTGAAAATCTTGATAATGAACCATTAGATGATGCTACATACCAAATATCTAAGCTCTAGGCCTAATGGATTCATAGAAGAAGATTTTTAAAGATTTTCCTATATAACTCTATGTTAAACAAGTGACCCCTGGTGCGGGGGCATTTATCACCATAGGGCTATGATTTGTACAATCTTGGTAATGAACCATAAGATGATGCTACATACCAAATATCTAAGCTCTAGGCCTAATGGATTCAAAGAAGAAGATTTTTAAAGATTTTCCTATATAACTCTATGTAAAACAAGTGACCCCTGGTGCGGGGGCATTTATCACCGTAGGGCTATGATTTGTACAATCTTGGTAATGAACCATAAGATGATGCTACATACCAAATATCTAATCTCTAGGCCTTATGGATTCATAGAAGAAGATTTTTAAAGATTTTCCTATATAACTCTATGTAAAACAAGTGACCCCTATTGCGGGGGCATTTATCACCGTTTGGCTATGATTTGAACAATCTTGGTAATGAACCATTAGATGATGCTACATATGAAATATCTAAGCTCTAGGCCTTATGGATTCATAGAAGAAGATTTTTAAATTTTTCCTATATAAATCTATGTAAACAAGTGACCCTGGTGCGGGGTCATTTATCACCATAGGGCTATGATTTGAACAATCTTGGTAATGAACCATAAGATGATGCTACATACCAAATATCTAAGCTCTAGGCCTAATGGATTCATAGAAGAAGATTTTTAAAGTTTTTCCTATATAACTCTATGTAAAACAAGTGACCCATGGTGCGGGGCATTTATCACCTAGGGTATGATTTGACAATCTTGGTAATGAACCATAAGATGATGCTTCATACCAAATATCTAATCTCTAGGCCTTATGGATTCATAGAAGAAGATTTTTAAACATTTTCCTATATAACTCTATGTAAAACAAGTGACCCCTGGTGCGGGGGCATTTATCACCGTAGGGCTATGATTTGAACAATCTTGGTAATGAACCATTAGATGATGCTACATACCAAATATCTAAGCTCTAGGCCTAATGGATTCATAGAAGAAGATTTTTAAAGATTTTCCTATATAACTCTATGTAAAACAAGTGACCCCTGGTGCGGGGTCATTTATCACCGTAGGGCTATGATTTGTACAATCTTGGTAATGGCCCATAAGATGATGCTACATACCAAATATCTAAGCTCTAGGCCTTGCAGTTTTGCAGAAGAAGATTTTCAAAGTTTGCATTTTTAAAATCTATTTTTAGCTCCTGTGACCTACTTTTTTAACCAATCTGAATAATTTGTACAACTTTGATAGAGGGCATCATAAGGATGATTCCTGTGAAGTTTGGTCAAAATCCCTTCAGCGGTTCATGAGGAGATGTTGTTTAAAGCAAATTGTTGAAGACGGACGCACGCACGCACGCACGACGGACGACGGACAAAAGGCGATCACAATAGCTCACCATGAGCACGTTGTGCTCAGGTGAGCTAATAAAAAACAACAAGAGGCCATGATGGCCCTGAATCGCTCACCTGAGAAACATTGCCCTCAATGCCAATTATTGTAAGACCATCTAAACTAAACTAAATCTAAACTTTGATGGTCATAGCTCTAATAAGTCTATATATATAATCAAGTGACCCATGGGGCGGGGTCAATTTTGACCCCAGGGCCATGATTTGATCAAAACTGTTAGATGTTCACTAGGCCATGTTACTCACCAAATATCTAAACTCTAGGCCTTGTGGTTTCTGATAGGAAGATTTTTTTTCCTAAATAAGTCTATGTAAAATTAATTGACCCCAATTGCGGGGCCAATTTTGACCCAACAACCATGATTTGAACAAACTTAGTAGAGGTCTACTAGGCCATGTTACTCACCAAATAAGTAAACTCTAAGCCATGTGGTTGCTGAGAAGAAGAACTTTTGAGGGTTTTCCTATACAAGTCTATGTAAAAGCAAGTGACCTCTCAGGACCTAAATGTGTTTTTCAAGGACCTTTATGATTAAGAAAATTACAGTATTTGCATGATCTTAACACCATACATGCCATATTTTCAGCATGTCTCCCAGGGAGGTTTTGAAATTTTCACAGGGGGAATTTTACACATATATGAAGCGGTGTTCTTAATAAAAAATAGAAAAATACACATTTGATTACCCCTTCAATAAATTTATTAACAGTAATATATATATACTGTTTATTGTATTTCAATAATAAAACTATCATGAAAAAATATACTTAAAAATCACAAAATTTATTAATTCAAATAGAAACTTAACTTTCCATAAGCAATGTTTCACATTAAATGCAACACTACCTTGACACAGGTCAGAGATGCACAGATCAGAGATCATGCCATTTATGTTTTAAATTGAAACAGTATCTTTGATTTCTTGAGTCATTTCTGATCATATATTTTATATTAATGGGGATGAATATAGATAAAGAGTTAGCTCTGTTTTAGTATATTTAATAATTTCACATTCCGTATTTAATTGCTTTTAGCTAAAATATTATTTAGTTTAAAAAATTTATTGTGTATGGTATGGTGATATGAAGTGGTTACCCAACTCTTCGGATCAGCATATCTCATTACAGTAAATTATTCAGGAGACGACATCTGTTGTTTATCAAATTAATGACGGTGTGAAAATTGCCCTTCATTTGCAATTAACCGCTAGCTGAGATGTACTTAGTATGATCATGTGTTGATATGACAAGTTTTGTTAATGTTTAAATGATCAGTAAACAGCTGACCTAATTATCATTTATTGTTACACTTCCAGTATGTAAGGATTAGTTATTTGGGACCTTTTTATCCAAGGTAAGATACACTAAAGCAATCATTTACATCTTTATTAGGTGTACCAAAAGGAATCATGACTTGCAGAAAACTTTCCAAGCAAATTGGTGGCCAATTTCGTGATCTGTGACAAATTTACACAAAGATCTTGCACTTGCACTTGTTGCAGACGACTTATCTGACCAAGTCCGGATTTTGTCGAATTCCCGGTGTTTTCACAGAAAGGAGGAAGAGACTCTAAATTACCGGACTTTTCCCATTTTCCAAGTAGTGTGGCAACCCTGTATATGAGTCTATGTAAACCCAAGTAACCCCTGGGGCAGGGCCAATTTCGACTGCAGGGTAATGATTTGAACAAACTTGGTAAAGGTCCATAAAACAATGCAACACACCAAATATCTAAGCTCTAGGCCTTGCGGTTTCGGAGAAGATGATTTTTAAAGATTTCACTTTAAAAATCTATTTTTAGCTCCAATGACCCAGATATGCAACGGACCGGATCCATTTGAACAACTTTTGTAGAGCTTCATGCAAGGAACAATCCAGGCAATTTTCATCAAATTTGGCCATGTTGTTTAAATGATGTTGTTTAAAGTAGATTGTTGATGCCAGACGCACACACGGACGGACGCCGGACAAAAGGTGATCACAATAGCTCACCATGAGCACAGGTGAGCTAAAAATACATGCCTTTTGACTAGGTTCATTGAATCTTATTTAAACTTCTTGCAGTACACATTGCTTTTGGGTCAGTTTTTAAAATATAAGCATGGCAAACAAAACATTTAAATCACTACTTACTACTACACTAAAACTTTCTTTTTCCTTTAAAAGCCTTTTTTCTTGCGTCTGGCTTCTTGGATGCTATAGCCTTCGTCTGACTGCTAAAGGATGTTGTGATTTTAGAAAGTCTTACACTTTCTTGCCTCTTTTTCTGAAGTTGAATAGTACAAGAAATTGTGATACAATATTATGTTTTAATTCTAATTTAATAAATACTGAAGCCATCACTGAAAGTGTCCAGAGGGGCAACATAATATAGTACTTGCTTATTGTCGTCTTCCTTTGATAACTTTTTTTTTACATTTTGAAGAAGAAAAAGTGGGCTGGCATACACAAGAGGACAAAGGTATCAATATACTGTACAGAATATGAGGGTCAAAATATTGCAAGCTTCCTGACTCAAATATATTTTAAACAAACGTTTAAGACTTTCACTCAGAATATTATGGATATACTCATCTTCAAACTGTTTTCTTATCTAATACACTTTTAATTGAGGCTTTTTTTTCTTAAAGTAAAGATAACGATCTTATGAAAGTGAGATTTCACAAATCATAATCTAGAACTATCACTTGAGGTGATAAATACTCCCACATACAACTTTGACACAGGCTATAATTCTTACAAAATCAAATTCTTTACAGTTACCTCTTGATTGGTATTATCATGATAAATCATTATTCCAAGTTTGAAGGCATTATCAACCAAAGTCACTAAACACCAAGTTGGACAAGACAGGCGCTGTAGTCAAGTGGTAACGTACCTGACTGCTGATCTGAAATGCTGATCCAACCCAAGGGTCAAAAGTAATTAATAAAAGTTGTAAAAAGTTATTTCCCAAACCACGACAATTAAATCAGTAAAATAACTAACCAAACTAATGCTTAAACTTTATTTTCTTGGTCAATGACAAACAAGTCATCTTTTTTGCCATTCCCTTATTTAATCTTAGTGAGTTTAAATATTTGTTTGCTATATAAAACATAGCCTTATATCAATATGCCAATAGTTATTTTTTTATCATTTAGACAATTAAAAAGCAGTGAGATCATTACACTCTTCATCAGTTTATTTTGTTCATGCAATCTGTAAAATTTATAATGAAGTCTTTGTAGGAGGAATAAAAACTGCTCCCTCACATGCAAGTCTCATGGAATCCTGTAAAATTTCTGCATCTCACACATGCGCAGTAACAATATGCAAGTACTCTATATAGCACAAATATCATAATAAATATATAAGATTTATTACTGGTTTAGCTGACTGCATGCAACTTGCTGGAAAAATGAGTTTTTTTTGTCAAGGTCCATAACTCCTGAAGGAGAATTAAGGCCATGAACATTGTCACAAAGTTTGAAGAGGATATGATTGTCAACATTTTTTAAAATGAATGCTTTAGAGATGAAGTTGCTAGAATGTAAACAAACTAAAGAAAAAAATAGCAAATGTTCACAATACTCTCTTGACTTTGAAGAAAAGAAAGAGGAAACAACATAAACATTAAATTTAAACAAAATATTATATATACCTAACATAATTAAATATGGATAAATATCACTATTTATATAAATATTGAAGACTCACTGCAAAAAACAGATTAACCACATAGTGTTTATGTATGTTATAGGAGACGTTTGTTTGTTTATTAGATTTAACGTCCCACCGACAGCATTTCAGCCATTTGGAGACAATGTCTACTTGAGACAGATATAGTACTGCTGCCACACTCAGCATCATGCTGTAGACATGTGACATGATACCACACCCAGTCACATTATCCTGACACCGGGCCAACCAGTCCTGAAACTACCCTTATATGCTGAGCGCCAAGCATGGGAGCTATAACAGTATCATTTTTTACGACTTTGGTAAGTTGAGGCCGGGGATTGAACCCACGACCATCCAATTCTAGGGTAGACGCTCTAACCACTCGACAACTGGGACCAGTCTGTAGATGGCAAACATGCTAGTAACTAGAAATGTGTCGTGAGGACACAGACGCCCCCACCCGTCGCATTTTCCAGAACAAAGACCAACACCCAGGTGCATGTCATGTCTGGAGTAATATATCCATGAAGTTTAAAATCTGTTGCACAAATTCTTTCAGAGAGTTATGTGCGTCACAAGCATAAAATTCCATATTTTTCAAAAACAAAGGACCACAACTCTGTCAACTTCAAAGATGGTTCAATGAAAATACCTTGGTGCACATGTTCATGTTCTGAATAATATATCCATGAAGTTTCAAGTCTGGAGTAAAAATTTATTACTTTCAGAGTAACATGCGCCGTAAGCATAAAATTCCATATTTAAAAAAAAAAAAAAGGCCCATAACTCTTAACCTTCAACAATGGTTTGATAAAACTACCCATGTGCAAAAGTTCATGTCCTTAATAATATATCTATGCAGTTTCAAGTCTGCAGTACAAATACTTTCAGTGTTACATGTGTCACAAGTATAAAATTCCATATTTTTTTAAATTAATAATAATTTATTTCAAAGTAATAATTTGCAACCGAATATTCATAAATAGAGCTATCACTTAAAGTGATTACCCACTACCCCTATTTGTCAGTGATTAACATTTGAATATAACTTACCAACAGAACTACAACCCAAAGTTCATGGCAATTATGTGGCCTACATGTGGAAACAACACAGAATTCAAACTTCAAGTATGACTTTAAGCTAGCAATCTGGTCACTGAGCAAAACACTCTGGCTCATTAAGGCTAACATTAATTTTGTGCCAAGTTTTTTTTGTTTTGTTTTTATAAATCCCCCCAAACTTTGTGAAGTTCAAGCCCAGACAAGCAAATTGGCACTCACTCCAAGAATCATCTTCTCTTTGAACTAGTTATTAGGTTCCTATGTGTGACACCCCATCTAATATGGTATACATGTGTGCTAAATTATTAAAAAATCCCCCTATCAATTTGTGAAGTTAGAGCCAAGACAAGTAAATTGACAATAATATTTAACCTTTGACCTCGAAGTATGACCTTGACCTATGAGCCAGCAATCTAGTTCTTGCATGCTAAACTCTATTGTGCCAAATAATTTAAAAAAAAAAGACACTGATCTTTTGTCAAGTTAGGGTCCAGACAAGCAAAATGTCATTCATATTATACCTTTGGCTAGCATGGTCTTGACTTTTGCACTTGCACGAGACACTGTCTTAGATGAGGTAAAAATTTGTGCAACATAATTTGAAAATCCACTAATCATTTGTAATGATAGAGCCCGGACAAGCAAACTGGCATTAATTTTTTCTTTTGATCTCTGAGTTTGACCTTTCAGCTAGCATTCTGGTTCCATAGCGCAACTGTCTTAATGAGGCAAACATACATGCCAGATAATATGAAAATCCACTGATCCATTGTCAAGTTAAAGACCCCAGACTAACAAAATCACGATGATTTTTTACCTCTGACATCCATGTATGACCATAACCTTTTAGCTAGCAATCTGGTTCCTAAGTGTACATAATTTGAAAATCTACTACTATTTACATATAGCCTAGAAAAAAAACTAGGCACTGACCAAAGGACAAACTGACCCTGTCCCTCACCTTACCAGAGGTAATTGGGGTATAATGAAGTCGGACAACTCAGCATTTAAGATAAAGAAACCCCAATATGGATAGAAATAAGCAACCACACAAGCTACAATAACTCTCTGTTTCTCCCATCGAGGTGTGTCATACTGTTAATCATAAACAGAAGTACTTCTTGTACTTGAAAATGTAATATGCTAGTTAAGTGTGTTCTATATAAATTAATGTATAATATGTATGAATTCCTTTAATGTATATATAAATATCTTACCTCTAGCTGTTGCTCTAGCAGTTCAGCAATGGTATGAACATGATACACCATCACATCCTTGGGAAGCACTTCTTCAATGTTGTACTTCTTGTCACCCAAAACAACAGTTTTGCCGTGAAGACATCCCATTGGCCAAAATGTTTCATCTGACAAATAATGCGCAATTCAAGTTCTTTATCAGCATTTCTCACAGACAAACACCTGTGAATGAACCTCTTGATGGCTTTCAACAAGGTTTCTGCCATACTTTCATCAAGTTTAAACACATTGTTTAAGTAACTTTCTGCATCTAAAGATAATTCTTCTCTATATTCATCTTCCAAAGCATTCATTATAGACTCTGCATTCAATTCCTCTAGCAGTTCATACAAAGCAACAATGTGGCATAGCTTCAATGTAGTTGGACTTGGCAAAAGATCCTTTTGAAATTTGTGAGTGATTATGTTTTTCCAACGTTCTAATAATCACTTACTAAAGTGTCTTCTTCACCTGATGTCTTTTTCATTAATGTCATTATAACCCCGATATGGTTTAAAAGATCACTTGTCAATTTAGGGTTGTCTTCTTTCTTAGTAATGACCGCAGTTCTTATCTCAGACGGAAGTGTCTTCTGATCAACGGTTTTCTTCAAATGTCTGACGAGAGCTACATAATTCTTATATAGTTCATCTGTAAATATGATTTTGGGCAAATAATGAAAATCCATAATGATATGCAATTTTCCTTGCAAAACTTCATAAATTAGATGTTTCTCAATACAAGGAAAGTCATAAAGAATGTGTTCCCCACACCCATACCTCAGACTACACTGTGACTCTTGGTTAAGCACACGATCCCAATCAAAGCTGAAATGCATTAACTGGTCTTTCTTAACTTCTTGTACTTGCACAGTTGAAACACCTGATATATCTTCTGTTTTCATAAGAAACTGCAGGGCTGAAGATGAACTTGCAATCGCCATTGTTTCATCAAGGAAGTCATTCTGTACTGAAACAATGAATTTCAGTACTTTGTATAATACACTGTCCTCTGTTACAATCAGACATTCAGCTATCTTTGACTGATCATTAATTTTCTGCAGTTTCATTTCTGGGCATTTGGAAACGAGTTCGTTCCATGATTTTCGATATTTACTGAATCTACATTTTAGGAGGTGTTTTTTGTCATCATGTGCACTCTGATGGATAAACTCAGATACTGTCATTGACATACAAGTTTGTTTTTTGTACATGTAACTTGCATTTGAAACTGTTGCAAGGTGCCATTGAATAATATCACTTATGTAAACTGGAAGATGTAGTTTTCGTTCTGATTTCAATATCAAAGACAGAAATGGAAATTCATCTTTCTGTGGGTAAAACATTGCCAGAAAATTATCTTTAGAAGCACAACTGCTCATTCTGAAGAGACATGGCAAAAAGCATTCCTGTTCATTGTCCGACATTCTGGAAACATCATCAAGTTCATGAAGTTTTGATTCAAAAGAATCGGGATCCATCTCTACAACTTTGTTATATTCCTGAACCATTTCTTGTACAAGGACATGTCTTTCGTTAACTAAAACTTGCATTTTGGATGAAAATTGTTGTTCCCATGCATTTCTTTCTTCAACTGAAGTCAATGAATTTGTATCTTTGAAAAGGATATCTTCTTGATGCCGAACAATCATATGCAAAAACATTGAAACACCATTAACGTTAGTATTCAGCAAATCTGAAAGATTATTCCAATGCACTTCTATTTCTTCAACTAGTTGCTGGTCGACATCCACTTCTGGAACATTGATTATGTGCTCAGTGTCTTCTGAAGACACAAATCCAAATGCTTTTGCACTAAGCAAACATCCTTTAATTAAGATGAAAAGCACTGAACAATCAATTGGAGACATATCTCTTACAGAGAACTGGGTTTCCATCATTTCTTTACACGTAACAAAGCCTGATCTAACATCACTTGGAAAATCATTGTTTTCCTCTGTATACATTTCTGTGTGGACTCTCTGTTTACAACAATAACATGTAGAATTACAGTCTGTAAAGAAGCATAGTCTAACTCCACATTTGCAAGATCCAAATGAAACTGATTCTAATTGAGAAGGTTTCCTTTGCAACTTGCTTGATTCATGTATTTCACTATCTGGAAAACCAGGCAGAAACATTGAACATAAAGATGTGCTTTGTAGCAGACATTTTGCTAACATGGACTGTTCTTTGACCTTCTCATCAGATTTCCAAATCAACAATCCACATAAAGATGCAAAGAAAATATTTGAAGTAAATTCATATTGTGATGACTTTTCATAATGCATAAATGATTCAACTTTAAACATTTCTACACCCAAAAGGCACTTTAAATACACAATTTCCCACTTTTTGTATTTGGAATCAGTTGCCTTTTTAATGACCAATTCGGCTTGAGTGTTCTTTGTGTCTTCTACTTCACCATACCCTCTTGGTACATAGAAATCCTTCAGTATAAATGAAAAAACAGCCAACTTCCTTTCATCATTTGCCTGATCCTTATTTAAAAGGGAATTCAGTGTTCCAGAAAAAGTGTCATCATTCAAATTATGAAGAGCTTCTCTTACATCACTGATGTGGCAAACATAAAGGAAAGGGGATTTTCATCAAAAGGTTGTGCGTCATTGATGACCGAACTTCCTCCAAATTGAGTTCTTTTAAGGTGCTGTGCAATCTTGGATTAGATTTGTCTAATGCAAGAACATTCAAGATATATGTAACTATTGACCTACTGATATTGCGACTTTTATAGTCTTTAAGTACTGCATTTATAGCTGTTGCATATGCTTCGATTTCTTGATCTGTATCTTCATGTTTATAAAAACACTGTTTAAAAAATACCTTCAAATATGCAATTGAAGTTATTTTTTGTAACGTAAAACTATCAGATGTTATCTGTTTGTGAGAAGCTAACAGCAGACTTTCATCGAGTTCATTTGAACATTCCTTCAGGTTCTGGGTGTATAGGTGTTCAAAGATATCAACCAAAAGCAATACAACATGATTTTTAGCTATTTCTGTCTTTGGCAAACATTCTAAGAATGAATTAATTATATCAAAGAGGCCTGAGAATGAATTGCGCACCTCTTGCATCTCCTCATTTTCATCAATTTCATTTGAAATTAACATTTCCAAAGCTCTACCGGGATTTTCAGAAATTTCCATTTCCAAAGCAATCTGAAGTGGTGCTCGAAACAGTGTTAACTCTGTTTCAGAAAAGGCAGAATGATATGCCAATTGAAAGAAATATTTGATTGCTGATGAATCTTGATTTGACATACATTTCATAATATAGTCTGACCATATCCTTGCTCTTGCTGTTAATGGGATGGCATCTGTTGACATAACATGTTTGTAAATTACATTGTATATGTCCTTGAGTCCAATTCACAGTTATCATGAAACAAAGAACCAAGTTCTAAAAAGACAGGCTTCTTGAAAGCACATGATTGTAGCAATATTGCTGCCATATCTCTGCAAAATCTTAAACAGTGTAAAGTTTTTGCATCAGCTGATATTTCACTGGCCAAGGATGCCACTACAAATACTTTTCTATTCCAAGCATTTACATCACCATATAGTGTTTTAGCTGAAGGAAGCATTCGTTTGCATACTGAGTCTACAAATGCTTCAAAGCAGTCTCCACTAAAAGAGCATAAAACATCCATTAAGGACTTCTGTGGCTTCAACAGTGCCGACTTTTATTTACGTTACTCTTGATATGGGTTTCACCATCATCTGAAATGGCATCTTCCAATTTGACTTCAGTTACATCCATGACTTCATTTACATAACTTTCTTGTAACTCTTCAATATTATTTTAGCATATGTCTCTCCATTATCACCTGTTGTTTTGTCTCCAACTATTACGTCATCTTTTAAGTCATCACAATCAGAATCACTGCTATCATAATTACTTTTGAATTTCTCATTTTCTACATTTTCTATGCAAATCTCATTCCCATAGAAGAACTCTTCCTTTAGGCTATGTACTGCTTGTGCAGGGTCATCTACAGGTTTTGTCTGTGTAGAATTTGTATCTATATTACTGCTGTTACATGTTTCCACATCATCTGAAATAGCATCTGCCAAGATGATTTCAGCCACATCTATGACTTCATTAACGTAACTTTTTTGTAACTCTTCAAGAACATTTTCAGCATATGCTCCGTCATTATCACCAGTTGGTTTGTCTCCAACTATTACGTCCTCTTGTAAGGCATCAAAATTTGATTCTGGGTCAGAATTACTATCAACTTACTTTTGGATATCTCATTTTCTTTGCAAATTTCGTTCCCAAAGAAGGACTCGTCTTCTAAACCGTGTACAGCTAGTACAGGGATATCTTGACCTTCATCTGCAATAGACTTGTCACTATCTATTGTCATTTTAAATTCATTTTCATACTCATGTAATGATATTCTCTCAGCATCAGTAGTGTCAATATTAACAGATAAAGCACCTTCATTATGTGTGCTGTTGTCTGAATGCGTTTCCAAATCACAATGTTCCTTTTCACAATAAGTGTCTGAAAAATTGTCAAAAATGTCAACCCCTAATACATCATAACATACTTCTAAAAGCTGCAGCTCAGATGTGAAAAGCCGATAATTCATCCAGTATGTGGAATGTAGTTTAAGCAGGAGGCTTATGAAGTCCTCTTCCTTGTCAAAGTCTTGTTTTTGTTGCAAGGACCACAATGTAAACATTATTCTTTCATTTTCTGAAACAGAGCTGACCTTGTAGGATATGATATTGCAAAAGTCATGCATGTAATCCACTGATATTGAGCTATATCTTTCTCCAAAATCAGGTAACTTCTGCAATACATTTTTTTCTTCTGTAAGCAATAAGTCATGAAGAACATGTGCGGCAATTCTTCATCATCTTCAATTTGAAGTTTATGTCTTAATAAAGCAACTGTTTCCATAAATTCATCCTTTGTTCCTTCAATGCAATTAAATACTAGGGTAAAGTATGGTGTTTTAAATGACAAGTCTGCTATCTCACAAGTAAAGCTTTCAGGGCCAAATTCCTCTGGAGTCTCTTTGATAGAAAAAATTTTCTTGTTCCTCATTCCACTTATCCAGAAGTCTCTTCTTTCAGGTGTGTGATCATCTTGTACGAAAAAACAATCTACAGCTCCAAGCCTTTCTAACTCAAAGAAAACTTTTGCTAAAGGCTTATTTACTTCATTCAAGGTAAAAGTTTCCATAGCATCAACCAGACATGAAGATGTTTCAATTGCCTTAGAGTCACAAGCTACCTTCACCTGCCAGTTACTGTAATCCAGATTATTTTCATTCACACATTCCCAAACATATTGGTCAATCATATACAGAAAGTCTTCGGAGAGTTTGATTTTTTCCATAACTTCCTGAATACTTGCAACATTTCTACCTCTGTTTGAATATTTTATTCGAGTGTATAGCCAAAACAGCTGCTCCATTATGTATGAGCTTAGTGGTCGCATCTTGTCTATGGCGTCCAACAAAGACATTCTGCACAACTCAGGCAAAGGTGTTTTGGGACGCTCTAGTGAATCCAACAAAACCAGTTTCCAGCTTGAAAAGTAATTTATCTGAGACATTATTTCAGATGAGCCTTTGCATCTATCCATGTGGATAATCAGATAAACATGTTTTTTGATCAGGTCCTTACGATGTTTGTACTCATTTCTGTAGGATTCTATTTTTGACTTTGCTAACAGCAAATGTCTCTGATCTTCCAAAGCACTGCAATGAACACATAAAATATCAGCTTCTGATTCAAGCCAATAGTCCTGCATTCTAACAGATAACTGTTTTTCTGATTTAAAAGCACCAATTTTTTCAATCTGCAATCTGTCTTTTTCCATATCCTGTAAGATTTTGGTATGGATATTACTATTTGTAAAAATTATTGTCATTATTTCTGTATCAAATTCACAGTGATTTATGAGGTCATGTTCAATAAGACCAGACAATCCATTGTGAATTGGTTTTTGGAAATACATTTCTTGAAGCATATTACTTTCACTTCTGACTGATTCATCACATGTTTCACTTAGCCGAACAATGACCTCCGGTCTTACCATCCACAGCAATTCTGACTTGAGAGTTTCTATAACAGGTTCTTGTATGCTATATACATCCTCTGATTCTAAAATATGCTGGTATTTCAGAACAAGTGATGGAACCATATCCTTAGAGTAAATAGGAAATGCATCTGTCTTTTCAAAATGTCTTCCTTTAACAGTACATAATCCTGTAATCCAATCTTCAACTTGACGGATAACTTTGGTTTGAGAAAAAGAGAGTATATCACTAAACCTCAAAAGTTGTTTTTCAAAACGATTTAAAAAGGGTGGATCAGAGTACAAAATCTGATTTTCATCAACTAAGACAATGCACCGAAACGAGTCTGCAACATGACAAATTGGATTGCTGTATGGACCCAATGCTACTCGACAATTCTTCTTTTTGCCTATCACAGTATAGTTTTGATTAAGCATGTCATATAGACTTCCATAGATGTTGTCCAGATCCTTTAGAATTAAAACAAGACCTTCTTCCATGCAAAGTATAATTCTGCTAAGAATTCTGTAGTTGTAATCATCTGTTAAATCTTCTTCAAAGTGGCTTCCTACTATAATTTCCCTTTTGTGTCTACCAATTCTTTCAAGTCTTTGTTCCAAAATGCCTAAAGTTGACTCGCCAGTTGTAATTAACATCAAATGTCTTGCCATTTTGTCTTCAATATTTTCTTCAATTAGGTCAATCACAGAAATCTGATCTTTGGGAAATGATCCAATTTCTTTTTCAAATTCTGTTAGTAAAGTACTTTTTTCAGAAGGAAGACCTCCAAAATTTCTTTCAATACCATGTAAAATAATATGCTGTTTATCGCCTTCATTTGTCTCTTCTGCTGAAAATTCCCTTGCAACATACTTCACTAATGAGTAGTAGTCACGGAGCCCATGAAAATGTTCAAAGCGCAGACCTCTTGTATATCTAGAGTAGACTTGGCAATACCATGTAATTCTTTTTTTGCAATTGTGTTCTGGGATTTATTTCTTGAACCTTTCAAAAATGATACTTGCTTTTCAATGTCCTTATGGAATGATTCACTGATGGAAACCCCTGTTTCAAATAATTCATCTTCATCCATATCTGGCCTTGATAAATGAATTGCTCTATTCATCTTTGAGGCATCAAGAGACCAGTTGGAAATGCCAACAACAGCCACATTTGGCTGGCTTTTTCCATCTGGTTCTAATAGGTTGTGAAGAACTTTCAGAGGGTTAAACCTTGATACTTCAGCTAGACCTATTTCATCTAGGATTACAACTGACAGAACATCCTCCTTATTATTGGTCTCTTGATACTTTTCAGCTTTGTCAAACACCTTTAGAATCCCATCCGATGTTGATGATTCAGATCCTTGAAAAGAAACACAATAAAGCTGAGGAAGTTTTTTGAAGAATGGATCTTTAGAATCTTTACCCCTTAAATTACTTCTTATTGCTTGCATTGCCAAAGATTTGCTGCACCCAGGTTTACCCACTACAAATACAGGCAACTTGTTTAAAATGCAAACAAGAATAACAAAAACATTTTCTTGTAGAGCTGTATTCAGGGCTGTTCCTTGAGGTAGTTCCATTCTACACAGAATATCTTTTTGTTCCTCTCTTATTATTGTCTCAATTTTTTCTCCTGACAAATGTTTCTTCAGGTGGATTGTGAATATATCCTGCATTTTATCTCTGTAATGGGCTCTAACTATTTTCTGAGAAAATCTCATGAGATAGCACAGAGACAATGACAAAATAATAGCCCTTTCATTATAATTGTTTTTATATAGCTTTCCAGCATCTTTAATTGGCAAAATTCTCTTAAACCATTTTGTTAAAATTTCACATCTTTGTATGTCTCTTAGACTCACGCAGCTTGAAGTTGACTCTTGTTTTCTTACAAACTGCTGAGACATGGCAAGGAGATCAACAAATAGTTCATGACAATTCTTTTCGTGATGAAATACATCTTCCACCATTCTTTCAATATACAATTTTTCATCATTTTCATTCAGACTTCCAAAATCCCAGACATAATCCACTAACATCTCAGGAAGTGGATGCACTCTGTACACTAACTTTGAGAGTTCATCTGTCTTCACTTTAGCATTCAAACCTGCCGTAACTATAGTTTTCTGAGATCTTAATTTGTATGGATTACAAGCACCCATTATAATGAGATTTGGTGTTAATTTTTCATCAAGACATTCATGGTGACAGATTATTTTGCTTATCAGTCCTACACAGTCAGAAGTATTGATTTCATCCAGAAACAACCAATATTCTCTTTCTAAGTCTTCTGAAGCTTTAGAATTGCATTCCAAAACCTTGTCAATGATATGTTTTTCGGCAACCCCTGCATGAATATTCATGACATTAAATACAACTTCACAAACACTTGCCAGATATCTCACAAGAGATGTTTTTCCACAACCTGTCTCACCCATTACTAGCACTGGTATATTTGCTTTTATCCTTAGCATTATCAAAACCATCTTTAACAGATTATCAGGAGTCAGTGCATAATCTTTTGATATACTTTTTAATACATCTTTATTCAGTGGTATTGGACTTGTACGTGCTACCTTTTGAAGCATATTCTGAAGCTGTTCTTGATGCATGTCCTTAAAGTCTACCATTTCCTTCTTCATTTGACTTTCAAATAATTGTTTTATGTGCAAAGGGACTTTTGTTTTTTCCCTATACATTGCAGAAAGGGTTTGAATATTCTGATTATGAAAGACATATATCAGATGATTACTATCCTCCCATCGAATCATACCCTCAAAATGTTGTGTTGGTTTAGGCAGACTGCTCATTTGGTGCTGAACTTTATTTTCAGAATCTGCTTTGGCCAATGATTCATCTATGCTAATTGTTGAGGTCTGTGTTGCTCTACAAGTATGAACTGATCTTCTGGCAAACTCTTTTGATGATTCCAGAAGAGCTTCAAACAGTGTACTTTTGATTGAAGGAAGATCTTTTTTCCCTGTCATTTCTTTTACTCGAGCAGTTTTGAAAAATGTACTGCATGACATTTTTTTCAGCTGATCTGCAAGAACATTTAAGAAAATATTGACAAAAGTGAATGACATATCTGTCTCCCCTGGATAGTATTTCCTCAGTAAATATCTACACTGAATGTCTGTTAATGGACTTAATGCTCCAGTTTCAGAGAAGGATAAATCAGTTACATCTAGTTTTTTATCTTCCAAGCAGCGAAGGTAATGACAAACAATTTGAGTGTTGGGCTGTTCAATTCTTTTGTGACAATAAAGTCTTCATAGTCATTCCATTTAATATGCTGTCTCTTGAAAAGAATTGCTGTCTGCAATGTATTTTGTAAAACATTATTAGTTGTATTTGCTATCTCAACACACACATGGGTTGTGGTCGAATGATAGCATAATGCCCCAGCATTAACATGATGCAGGACAATCAGTTCAAATAGAAATGTGTCAAAATCTAAGGCATTAAACAAATTGCCCACATCAATATGTAGCAAATTAAAACTCCTCACATTTATGTAATTGAGCTTTCTTATAAGGTCAGTTTTGTTCACATATCCACTCACATGCAGAGTAGCCAAGTTTTTCCCACTTTGCTGTGCTATCTGGTGAAGTGTTGTTGTCTTTCCAAGGCCAGGAACATTGGACGTTACAGTAACAACATTAGGGCAAAGCTGGGTAAAAATGTCAGATGCTCGAATGTCAGAACACGGTCTAACTGTAACAATAAATTCGCTGAATTCATCCACAAATGGGTGTTTTTTAGTGCCCCTGCAAATTACACACAGCAAATATTCTCCCTTACTGGGCAATTGATGTAGAGCTTCCACTAACTTGAATTGATTTTCACTCGAAAGAAGCTCAACATTTGCTATACAATACAGCATAGGGAAATCATAAAATGATGGCGCTCCTAAACAACGGTTAATTAGTAGCTCTAATTCATCCCACTGGGTGTCTTTGTTGCAGAAAAGCACCTGACTTGGTTCAGGTAATGAATGTGTTGTATTCTCAAATAAAGCTACCAAAGTTTTCACAACAAGCATGCTATTTTCATCTAGATTAGCAATGAGCATTTTCCCCTTAAAAACTGTTTCACAGATTGTTTTCCTTTCATCAAGCTTAACCCTTGGCAAATCCTTTGTATGATGTGAACCTTTTATTTTGTAGGAATGATGAAGAGACTGACCAACAGCAGGTAGAAATTCCCAAACATTCCAATCTGAAACATTTGTTTTTTCATCAATATAACATTGTTTTATATCACTTGCAGCCAGTTTAGGGTGAATAAACTTTAGTATGGTCTGAACGTCATTCATACTCTCATCTTTTTCAAGATATTCATAAAGACTATGCATCTGTGCACCAGGGACAAAATTCAGTAAATAAAATTTCTGTCTGCACAAATTCAGACATTCAACCCACTTTGATAAATCATCTGACAATGAGTCATATACCTTTTTCAAACTTTTTGATTTTAAAATGTTAGAATAAGTCAAGAACTTAGCATGTCCAGAATTACATAGTGCTTGCAATGTGTCTCCAATTTCCAAACAAAGATTTATGTGATCTACAAACTGTTCCAGCTCTTTACTGGAAATTATTGTATCTGATTTAGCTTTATCTTTATTCATCAAAAGTAGGGCTCTACTCCTTAAATCAACCAAATTTGATATGGATTTAGTCACTTCAACAGAACTTGCCTGTTTATATTTACATTGAATGTCAATGCATTTTGTTTCCCTACTCAGGTTGATATGAAACACACCCTTATTTAAAATATTTTTTATTGCTTCTTTAGTCTGTTCACCCCTATTAGCAACGTTATTGTAAAGTGATTTTAAATTGTGAATATTTTCAACACACTCATTAATTTTGGCAGGTAAACTCCTTGTATTTTTTTCACCAAAATGTGTTGCTTTGTTTTTTACTATTTTAAAAAACTGATCTGCTAATGTGCCTGGCTCAAGTGACAGAAGAGGATGAAGGAATCTTTTTACTTCAATAAGGCCTGATACTGTTGATTCCCTTACATGCTGTTCGATATATCTTCTACAGCATCAATCAAATTCCTTATATCATCTTCAACAATTGTTCTTAGGAATTCCACTAATGTTTCAGATTTTCCCATTTCTGTCAAAATGTTCATGGCATCTGTACTGATATCAATGCTGGTAATTTGTTGTAAAACTCTATGTAGTTCCCCAAATGTCAAATTGTCTTTCTGAATGTTTTTCACTGCCTCTACCAATGAATCAAAATTAGTATCATGTACCATGAATATCTTGCAAGCTGCTTCCATGCCTTCAACATGTTCCTTTACTTCATTTATGTTGCATATCATTTTCAAGTCTTTTTTATATCATATGATATCTGGAACATCATAATTTCCTCAGCTTTAATGATTTCTTCATACATTTCTTGTTCAGTCCTTACAGACATGAATATTTTAGAAAAAAAATCCATAGTCAGATGAGTTCCATTTTCTTCTACATTGTGCCATGCCTCATGATAAGCTTTATTACCTAGATTAAAAACACCTTTAAGGAAGTCATGTATTTGATTTCATCCAAGTATTGTTCCTGTTCATTTGCAAACAGAGCAGGAAGTGAAAATAAAACAGAATCCTCATCCTCATATTCATGGATAGTAGAGGCACTATTTTTCACTATATCCATGCTTTGGCAAACATTCCAAAACACTTTTGAATCAACTAAAGGTTCTAACTGAATGCATACTTCAGGAATCTCATTATCGTATCTCCATATTTCCATACATTCCTTTGCCGTCATTCTATCATCTTTTATTTGACACAGATAATTGCTTAACTTAACTTGAATTTCAGACAAAGCTATCAATAACAGGTCATCTTCTTGAAGAAGTAGCCTACCATTCAACTGTATTGTTACTTTTTCTATGACACTGCTCAATCTATAGAGATTTTTTATCTCTCTCTCAAAAACAGAACTAGCTTTATTCCACTGTTTTCTAAAGTCTACAGGTTTCATATTAAAGTCACAGAGTAAAGACTGAATATTTTCTTTATATTTTCCAAAACTCCTTATAAAGCTGTTTGAAACATCAAGATCAATAATGGCCCTTTTCAGTTCTTCAGTGCAGTTACAAGCTTCCAGAATTAAATGATTTTTTAATAAATCACTGCTTTTTAATCCTTCACTTTTGAAAATAATTTGCCAAAACTCCTGCATTTTCAGAATGAATGTGAGTTTCTCCTTCCATGAACATCCTTCTGGGATTTTGCACCAAGTATCAACCATTGCACAAACGATGTCCACAGCAATTCTGAAAATAGAAAATGTTAGAATATGTTGAAAAGATTTCAGAAACAACCCTAGGATTTCCATTTTTGGAAATTGTAGACCAACTTAAATTGAGGAAAAACTGTCAACCCAAAGTTTGTGGGGATGGTGAAAAACATAAGTCATTTTTTTAAAAAGTAAATCATATTTTTTCTCAATAATACTCAGTATACAAATTCATTTCATATAAGAGAATACACTTTGCAAAGAGCTTTCAGACTTGGCCTCATGTTCAAAGAAAATATTACTTGTCATATCTTCATCTTGCATGCACTCAACACTATTTGCTGTCTTGGCTGAAAAACAAACACACTGCTACATAGCCCATTGTCCGTTTAACAATGTGTGAAGAAATAATTAAATTTCAGTGACCTATTCCAGAGGAAAATGTATTTTTCTAAATGTCCAAAAATGTCAATAACATGTGTAACAGGAAGTAGGTATAGTGGACAAAAAGTGCCACAATACATGAAAATTATGAAATATTAAGATTAAGCATCAATCTTCACGTAATAATTACGTAACTATTTCTGCATTGAATAAAGATAAATATGAAAACAAAAATAAGTCCTCAAATTTCGTTTGGGAAACTTAATAAAGGGTAACATAATAAGGCTTGAAAATTTGTAAGATACAATTGCCCCGCCAGGATATGATCAGAACCAAATATTTGCTTGTTTTTTTTTTAAAGTTTATATGATGATGTATATTTGTACAATGTTTCATTATGATGTGAAGTTACCTTTACAGAACAAGAGGCAATGATGGCCCTGGATCACTCACCTGGTATCATTAGGCTATGTTAAATCAAGTGACCACTGGGGCAGGGCCAATTTTAACCCAAGGGCTATGATTTGAACAAACTTGATAGGGGTCTACAGGGCCTTTTTTCCAATTTTGGGGAAAGCGCCCTAGCCCTTTTAATGGGGAAAATAGCAAGCCACTTGTTTACAACTTATTAAGGGATTTTTTTTTTTACCATATTCATAAATATAAGCATAAACTGGTCTTGGCAAAGCAAGACCTACTAGAAACTAAATATAAAGGCTAATCAATTATTTTGTTTAAGAATCAATAGAGTTAAACAGAGTTAAATTAGCGTCATAATATTGTTCTCTAGGTTTCCCAATGATCAGCTATCTCCTTAATGGGGAATTTTATTTAAGAGTGGGGAATTTGAGGACTATTTTTGGGGAAAAAAGGTGGTTATTTGGCTTGGGGAAGCAGCCCTTTACCGGCTACAGTTAAGAAGGGTAAAAAGGTCCTGGTCTACTAGTCGATATTACATACCAAATATCTAACCTCAAGGCCTTGTGGTTTCTGAGAAGATTTTTCAAGTTTTTTTCCTATATTAGCCTTTGTTAAATCAAGTGACCCCTGGGGCAGAGCCAATTTTGACCCCTAGGCCATGATGTGAACAAACTTGGTAGATGTTAACTAGGCCATGTTACATACAAATATCTAAACTCCAGGCCTTATGGTTTCTGACAGGAAGATTTTTCAAGTTTTTTTCTTAAATAAGCCTATGTAAAATCAGGTGACCCTGGGGCGGGTACAAATTCAACCCCTGAGCCATGATTTGAACAAATTTGGTAGTGATCTCCTGGAAAATGCTGCACACCAAATAACTAAACTCCAGGCCTTGTGGTTTCTTAAAGAAGATTTTCTATTTTCCCCCCCCCAATATTAGCCTAAGTAAAATCAGGTGACCCCCTCGGGCGGGACCAATTTTGACCCCAGGGCCATTATTTGAACAAATTTGGTAGAAGTCTACTAGACAATGCAGCACACAAAATAAACTCCAGGCCTTGTGGTTTCTGAGAAGAAGATTTTTCAAGTTTTTTTCCTATATTAGCCTATGTAAAATCAGGTGACCAATGGGGCGTGGCCATTTTTGACACCAGGGCCATGATTTGAACAAATTTGGTAGAAGTCTACTAGAAAATGCCACACACCAAATATCTTAACTCCAGGCCTTGTGGTTTCTGAGATGATTTTTCAAGTTTTTTTTTCCTATATTAGCCTATGTAAAATCAGGTGACCCCTAAGGCAGGGCCAATTTAGACCCCAGTGTCATGATTTGAACAAACTTGGTAAAGGTCCATAAGACAATGCCACACACACCAAATATCTAAGCTCAAGGCCATGCGGTTTTGGAGAAGATTTTTAAAGATTTCACTTTTAAAATCTATTTGAAGCTCCTGTGACCTAGTTATGCAACTGACTGGAACAACTTTAGTAAAGTTTCATGCAAGGAACATCACAGGCAATTTTCATCAAATTTAGCCCAGTTTTAAGACAAGAGGGCCATAGAGGCCCTAAATCGTTCACCTGAGTATAGGGTTACCCAAGGCGGTCCAGCGGTTTCAAAGGAGATGTCATTTAAAGATTTCACTATATACATATAAGGCAAAAAAGCCCCGCCCCTGGTGGCCATGTTTTTTTTTTTATTGATCAGAATAATTTTAGCAATCTTGGTAGATGGTAACCCAAGAAACATCTTTACAAAAACATTTTGACATCTGGCCAGTAGTTTTGAAGGAGATGATTTTTAAAGTTTTCATTTCTTTTCTTCTTTCTGTTGCCATGGCAACCAGAGTTCTACATGGATCAAGTTTATTTAAGCAACTTTTGTGAAGGTTCACCCAATGATCATCCCTGCAAAGTTTAATCAAATTCTGTCCAGCGGTTTCAGAGGAGATGTCGTTTAAAGCAAATTGTTGATGATGGAAGACGGGACGGAGGGTGATCACAATGTGAGCAAAAAATGATACTAGACGGGAAGATGGGACGGAGGGTGATCACAATGTGAAAAAATGTGGCATTTAAAGTGTTTTCCTAACATTTGACTAAGTGACCTAGATTTTGATCCTACCTGAAGTTGCACTCATTTAGGAATTCATGCAGTCATCATTCTTATCAAGTTTAATGAAGACTGGGACAAAAATGTAGGCCTCTAGAGTGTTCACAAGATTATTCTAAAATTTTGCCTGGTGACCTACTTTTTGACCCCATGTGGCCCAGTTTTGAAATCATCCAAGATTTGATGTAAACAAACATTCAAACAGTTTTTGACCCCATGTGACCCGAATTCAAACTCATCAAAGATATAATGTAGACAAATATCCTGACCAAATTTTGTGAAGATTGGGCCATAACTGTTGCCTCTAGAGTGTTCACAAGGTTTTTCTAAGATTTTCTAAGTTTTGACCTAGTGACCTAGTTTTTGACCCAACATGACCCAATTTCAAACTCATCTGACATAGCATAAAGAAAACCAAACCAAAAATTAAGGTTTTTTTTTAAGATTTGACCTGGTGACCTACTTTTTGACCCAACGTTACCCATTTTCAAATTCATCCAAGATATCATGTAGACAAACATTCTGACCAAATTTTATGAAGATTGGGCAAAAACTGTGGCCTAAAAAGTGTTCACAAGGTTTTTCTAAGACGGATGATGGACAAAAGGCGACCACAAAAGCTCACGCTGAGCACAAGTGCTCAGGTGAGCTAAAAAGCAATGGTCTGGCTGGGTTTGGGGTCTCATTATTTAAGGAATCAACCTTATTTTAGCAAATATTGTAGAGAAAAATTAGGTGACCGTTTGTGCCAAATGAAACTAGAACTATCACTAAATGTGATTAATACCCCCGCAATACTGCTTTAGAAATGATGAAGTTATTAGGATTAAGAAGAAGAGTATGAAAAAGACATTTTTACATTAGTTTTTTTTCCAGATTTTTGGCCAGGTTACACAGGTGCAAACCCAGGTTATAGAATGGTGAATGTCACAGCCTCTTTATATTTGGTATACAGTATTAACACGTGGTCCCATATCGTGGGATTCGATTTCAGGTCTGTCACTCATCCACTTCCTGTTTACCGACTTAGTTAAATTTTCGACATCATGGTCAATGGTAGGACATTTTCGTAACAGTTTTCTCAGAAACTACTTATCACAGTCTCTTGATATTTGGTATACAGCATTAACACGTGATCGGTTGGTTGGTCGGTCGGTCGAGCGGTCCATTGCATTTTCCTTGTCCGGAGTAACAAAGGGCAATAACTCTGTAATTACAATAGATAGAGTTATGGTTCTTGTGCACTGCACTTCCTCTATTGTGGTTGACATTGTATGAAATTGTTTTGAAATCCAACCAGTAGTTTACAAGTTATACTCTGGACAAGGAAAAGTAACAAAGGGAAATAACTCTGTAATTACTCTAGATAGAGTTATGGTTCTTGTGCACTGCACTTCCTCATATTGTGGTTGACCATTGTATGAAATTGTTATGAAATCCAAACTTGTACTTTTCAAGTTATGCTCCGGACAAGGAAAATTAACAAAGGGCAATAACTCTGTAATAAGTCAAGATGGAGTTATGGTTCTTGTGCACTGCACTTCCTCTCCATGTGCTTGATCATTGCATGAAGCTGTATTGAATTCCATGTGGTTTTCAAGTTATGCTCCGGACAAGGAAAATGCAACAGACCGCTGGACCGACCGACCGACCAACTGACCGTCCGACCACCGGGTGACTCCTATATACCCCCCCAAACTTCGTTTCGGGGGTATAATTAATTTCTGACCAATAGTTTCAGAGAAGATATTTTTTTAATTTTCTATATAAGTATATATAGCTATATATGGAAATTTGCAAACCCCGTTGGGGCCTCATTTTTCAAGGAATCAACTTTATTTTAGCAAATATGGTAGAAAACAAGAGGGCCATGATGGCCCTGAAACACTCACCTGAGTACCATTGCTACAACTGATTACAAGGTTTTTAAACAGACAAGAATTCTGATATAACTCAATCTTAAACATTTTAGCCCTGACAATACTACACACCAAATATATAAGCACTGGGCCTTATGGTTTCAGAGGAGAAGACTTAGTGCGGGGTCATTTATCTCCAAAGGGCCACCATTTTGAAAATCTTGATAATGAACCATTAGATGATGCTACATACCAAAAATCTAAGCTATAGGCCTTATGGATTCATAGTAGAAGATTTTTTTTTAAAGATTTTCCTATATAACTCTATGTAAAACAAGTGACCCCTGGTGCGGGGGCATTTATCACCATAAGGTCATGATTTGTACAATCTTGGTAATAAACCATAAGATGATGCTACATACCAAATATCTAATCTCTAGGCCTTATGGATTCAAGAAGAAGATTTTTAAAGTTTTCCTATATAACTCTATGTAAAACAAGTGACCCATGGTGCGGGGGCATTTATCACCATAGGGTCATGATTTGTACAATCTTGGTAATGAACCATAAGATGATGCTACATACAAAATATCTAATCTCTAGGCCTAATGGAATCATAGAAGAAGATTTTTAAAGATTTTCCTATATAACTCTATGTAAAACAAGTGACCCATGGTGCGGGGGCATTTATCACCATAGGGTCATGATTTGTACAATCTTGGTAATGAACCATAAGATGATGCTACATACTAAATATCTAATCTCTAGGCCTTATGGATTCATAGAAGAAGATTTTTAAAGATTTTCCTATATAACTCTATGTAAACAAGGCAGTCCAAAGGACAGCTATATCCCCCGCCGCTGGCCAAATATTAGAATTTGTTTGGTCATAGGATTATGTTCACCTTAACCTGGCATGGTTGTAGCAGACATAGAAGATCAGTTTAAGACAATTTAACTTTCCGGAGTTATGTATGAATTTCAGAATTCGGAGGCACATATATTAAAAGTTTACTGACAAGTTTTACATGGGAAACAGTACAAAAAGTGAACATCAATGAAGTATAGGATGTGATAGGTAACCACAAAGTACATGTGTAACTCAATTAAAAACTTTATATATCATGAAATAATTTGTATGATTGTGAACATGACATACTATTATTTACCGAGTACAATAAATCACTGTGGAAGTGCAATCCAGGTCAAGAAGTGGTCTGTGTAAGGCAAGGGGAACACTCCTGTATGAGATATGGAGCGGACACGAAAATAACATTTGACCTGCAAGTATGACCTTGACCTTGAGCCAGCATGACCGACTCATGCCTTCTGCACATCAGCTCAATGAGGTTAACATTTTAGCCGAGTTTGAAGAAAATGTGTCCAAGCGTTCATGAGATATGGAGCGGACACGAAAATAACATTTGACCTTCAAGTATGACCTTGACCTTGAGCCAGCATGACCGCCTCATGCCTTCTGCACATCAGCTCAATGAGGTTAACATTTTAGCCGAGTTTGAAGAAAATGTGTCTAAGCGTTCATGAGATATGGAGCGGACACGAAAGTGTTTCGGACACACTGACGGACTGACGGCCTGACGGACGGACTGACGGACGGACGGACGGACGGAAGAAGGGCATTCCTATAACCCCCCTCCCGCTTCGCGGCGGGGGATTAACAAGTGACCCCTGGTGCGGGGGCATTTATCACCATAGGGCTATGATTTGAACAATCTTGGTAATGAACCATTAGATGATGCTACATACCAAATATCTAAGCTCTAGGCCTAATGGATTGATAGAAGATTTTTTAAAGATTTTCCTATATAACTCAATGTAAAACAAGTGACCCCTGGTGCGGGGGCATTTATCACCGTAGGGCTATGATTTGTACAATCTTGGTAATGGCCCATATGATGATGCTACATACCAAATATCTAAGCTCTAGGCCTTACAGTTTTGCAGAAGAAGATTTTCAAAGTTTGCATTTTTAAAATCTATTTTTAGCTCCTGTGACCTACTTTTTTAACCAATCTGAATAATTTGTACAACTTTGATAGAGGGCATCATAAGGATGATTCCTGTGAAGTATGGTCAAAATCCCTTCAGCGGTTCATGAGGAGATGTTGTTTAAAGCAAATTGTTGACGACGGACGCACGCACGGACGACGGACAAAAGGCGATCACAAAAGCTCACCATGAGCACGTT
>CM037795.1:33850857-33900857 GCA_021229015.1 Solen grandis | reverse complement strand
CGTTTCTAAGCAGGTAAGAGTGCCTGTGTTGAAAGGTGAATTGCGATGCATATTTGAGAGAATGAGGTGCATTTTAGGATGCATTGGTGTATGTTGCCTTTGTTATTATGGCTTTCTGCCGTCTTTTATTAGGGCTTTCTGCCTCAAGCAGAAAGTCCTATTGGGTTTGATATGTTTTTTCTGATTAGGGCTTTCTGCCTAAATGCAGAAAATATTTTTGGGTTTGTTATGTTTTTTTCTTCTTCTTATTATTATTATTCCCCTTTTGAGGTTCAAATTAAGACAGGTTGACAATAAGTCAACATGAAATTTTAACAGTAGGCAGAGTGACTTTGGCGCTTTTGAATGCAAAATTTTTCATCTTCACATGACGTCATGTGACGAATGCAAAAAATTTCAGCTTCATATGTCGTCAAGTGACGTCACAGTTGAACTATGCTACCAAATTTGGTTTGCGCGCTCTGCAACACTTATTTTTGGTCCAATTGACTTGATACGTTCACAGAGGGTGTACGTTAGGATGTAGACGTGCATATATTCTAAAATCTTCAAAATTTCAAAAGTTCGAAATTGGTCATAAGAACGTAATTCGTGTTACAAAGACTCCTGATGAGTTAGAAGACTGGGAAGTGAACAACATATGTATCTTGCGGTCGTCTTTGTACTCCGTGACAGCTGACGTCGTATGACGCCATTTGACGTCACACCGTAATAAGCAAATTTGCATTCGAAAAAAAAAGCTGTTTTTTGGGCTCTGCAGCCTTTATTTTTTACCGATTTGCATGTAACTTTCAATTAATGCGTAACCTAGTGTCCCATCTTAAAATAATAAAGTTTTGTCAGTGCTCTGCAACCGCCATTTATGATGGGATTTTCTTCCAAAATTTTCATAGAACGTATATTTCAAGACCTAGATGTGCATTATTTTTTCCGCTTACCAAATTTCAAAAAGGCCAAGGTTCTATGGCAAAACCAAGTTTCGAACAAAAGACTTTTAAAATGCATTTAAGTGTTTTAAAGCTTTTAGATAGGCTAGAAACATGAAATTTTGACAGCATATACGCCCTGAAGTATATTTGATGTTTTTAAAATTTTGATTTTGTCACTAACTTTCCTTTAATCCGGAGATGGGAATAAATCATGAATCGGATGAAAGCTAATTTCCAGTATTTCAAAGCTAAATTAATATTCATATTGCATCGACACAACCACTAATATACGTGCTTTTGTTTAGATATCGAGTATGTGAACTGAAACTTTCATGTAACACTGTAAACCTTACGTATAGAAGGAATATCTGAAATTTTAACAAGTAAATAAAGATTCTCTGAAATGATGTAGCTTTCATACACGAAATATTTTAGTTATTATCTAATATGGGTTTAAGTTTTTCTTTTTGACGTAATACGTTTTATGACCGTATACTTGCATAGTCATGATAAATATGTATCTCTAGATCGATATATTCCCTTCTCACATTAACCTCAGAAGCGTATAATTTTATATCTTTTAGAATGACATAAAGCATATTTCTGCACATTCAGACGTGAAACTATGATACCATTCGGGATGCACCCGTTCACAATAATTTGCCTTTACATTAAGCTGAATATTTTACTGATATCTGTATATATTTGTCTTAGTATTAAAGGGGAGTCCCCAAAGGGTGGAACATAATCAAATACACACATTACTGTTTCTACTGTGACCTGTACTATGCAGCGAAAGTGACGTGGATACTCATAAGAGGGCGTTTCCGAGGACAGCTAAGTGCTTTACCGAAGAATGTTTCGAGAAGGGTAGAGGTCCCATCAGTGGCGGTTTAAGAAATTCAAGGACTTAAGTTTCAGGTTTTGTGGTTACTTAAGGACTCAGCGAGCTTAAGGTCAAAGGCAAACCTTCTTTTTCTCATTGCGCTATCAGACAAAGGTGCTTCTAAGTAGCTCAATTTACATGTGTGATGTAATAATTTACCAAATTTCTTAGCGTTCTATCATTAAATGTGTTCCCAATAACTCTCTGGGTTGAGGCAGTGGCTCCATAGTAGCCCCCGTTAAATCCACCACTACCGATTGTACTAATATAGCTAATTTAAAGACCAAGAAGGTTAAGTTGGCGATTAACTCGATGGTTAAATGGCAGGTGAACATCGTCATCTGAAACAAGAAGTCACACTCATAAATGGACACGGCAAAGAAAGAGAGGGTGTGGTTAAAAAAGTTTTGTACAATCGTACTTAAGATAGAAATGTCCCTTTTTAAGACGAACTGTTTCCAGAGACCACGTGGTAATCTTAAACCCACGGAAGCTCGTTTAGTTGATCCCTGGCCTGGTTTATCACCCTTGCGTCTGGCGCTAAGCTTAAACAAAGGAGAAGTGTTCCAGGACTGTATAGCCTAGTGCCAGAATGATGTAACTAAGGAACCATGTCATAAAGTTTGATATATCAGCATCTTTCTCATGTAGACAAGAATCCCCAAATGACTGAAATAATGTCAATGGAACGTTAAACCAAACATAAAATATACCAGTCTTATGTAGGAAAGCGTCCCAAAATAATTTGATATTGTCGGTTGGACGCTAAACATTAACAGGAAGACGACCAAATTTGCGAAGTCGGGCTAAGAGGACAAAGAGCCAAAGCTGACTGAAAGGAGTACTCAATTAAAAGGAAGTACAATATAAAAACAATATTAGCTAGATATCTGATTATAAACAACATGCATCACATTGAGAACACCACAGACACCTGTCAGTTAATTGGCCATTGTGAATAATTACCACTATCTCTGTGTTAAAGCGACATCCTTTATAAGGTTGATGAGGAAGTTATATTTTAACTTGATAAGATTTTAATGTACACTTCCGTCATTCTGATGCATGCATCGCTACGTTTGGAGACAGGATCAGTGATTCAAATCGCATCATGAGAAGATTCACGTAGGTACTAGTCTTCGTCATGCTCATCAACAGCGGTAACAGCATCGTGTCAAGGATCAAGAAATTAAGAACAATTATGTTGTATTTTCACTATTGTCAACAAACTAAAACTTAATGTGGTTAAAATTAGGTCCTTAATGAATTTAGTTGGGTTCCATTCACGATGTTGGATTTGTTACAGCATTAAAGAATTTTCTGCGTCAGAGTATGGCGAAGGTGATTTGCATACACCGAAAGAGACAGCAGCATAATTTAGAAAAAAGGTGAAACTCAAAATTTATTCTATAAACTTTGTACGTATAATGTTGATATATTAACATACCACAATGAAACGTAAATATAAAAGTAAAAGTAACATGACATATAAAGAAATTCATTCCAACATTTCAGGTTTGATTTAGCTTGCAGGGCAGAAAGCCCTATCGTTTGTTCGGGACAAACGAAATCTAGTTAGGACTTTCTGCCTACAGGCCGAGAGTTCTGTTGGGTTTGTACTGTTCTTATTAGGACTTTCTGCCTACAGGCAGAAAGTCTTATTGGGTTTGTACTTTTTATTATTATTCTTATCATTTTTTTCTTCCTCTTATATTTGTGTTAATTTCGATGTGTTGCCAATGACCCAGAACAATGAAAATTTTATTGCATATATTTCAAACCATGAGCTTTCAAAAGCAATGAATTTCATATTCATATGGCGTCATATAACGTCAGATTTTACGTCAGCTGAAAAGGTTTTTACGCGGTCTACAGCCATTATTTCTGGACTGATTTTCATCAAAATTTCACAGGATGTGTATGTTAGGCTCTTGTTATGCAAAGGTTTAAAGGTGAATCCAAGATTCGAACCATTGACCTCAAATTTCAAATAAGTATAAAATTGCTTCCAGATGAGTTAGAAAGCTGTTTTTTAATAAGATTATAAATCTGCATGTGTTTTTTTACATTCTGTGAAGATGAACGTCATCTGACGTCATACTGCGTCATAAAGTCAAAAAGAATTTCTGATATCTACGCGTTAATTTAAATATGTTCCCAGGACCAAGGAAATTCATTGGCATATACATCAAATCTTGAGCTTTTGAATGCAATGCATTTCATATTATGTGACGTCATATAATGTCAGATTTGACGCCCGGTATCCGTGTATATGTATATATGTAGCAAACGTCCGAGCACCTTGAAAATTTAATGGCATATGCTTCACATACAATATTTTGAATATCATTGATTTTCATTTGCCTTTGACGTGTTGTGACGTCAAACTTGACGTTGTCTAAAATTGTTTTTCAGCGCGGTCTACAGCCATCATTTTCATCAAAAGTTCACAGAATGTATATATTACAGTCTAGTTGTGCATCCTGGTGTCCGTTTTTCAAATTCGAAAAGGCAAAGGCTTTATGGCGAATCCAAGATTCGAACCATTGACGTCAAATTTCAAATACGTATAAAATCGCTTCCAGATGATATTTTGACTGAATATTAGTCTCTAAGACCTCTTTCTATTCTGCGAGGACGAACGTTATTTGACGTCAGAAGTCAAAAAGATTTTTAAAATGTGGACAGATTTGTCCTGGTTTTGATGCTTTTAGTGACGTAACGGTAAAGTGGTATTGCTTCACTGTAAATAACATTTGCAGAAGTCCTATCGTTTGCCGTTTCTCGTTATTATTATTATTATTATTATTATTATTCCTCCTTTTGATCCTTTGTTTTTCTAAAAGAGTTTAAATTTAAAGATTGGCCTAGTATTCATAAAATTTTAGGGCGAAAACTAAAAGAACATGAACATATTTCTGCCAATTTGTTTTCAGTTTTCTAAAGATATAACTATCCATATTTTAAAAGTGATTAAAGATACAACCATATATAAAGCATATGAATTTTGGGGAATTTGACCTTTCTAACAGTACGTAGGTTTTTTAAATTGGACACCATGTAATGCAGTTACAAGAAAAATACGAATTAAGACGATTCATTCATGCACTTTGCAGTGGTCCTTTATTTATCTATACCTAAAAAGCCGTAACAGATAGGTGAAAATGATAAAAAAGTGAAATAACTGATATTGTAAGAGCTTTCTTACGATACCAGGTTTTATTATACGCCCTTATTATGATGAGGTGCTTTTCCATCTGTCCGTTCGTTAGCCATAACTATGTCCACTCAATAACTTGATAACTTATATGTGTGCTGTCTTCATACTTAGATGAGAGGTTGACATGGATAGTGGATGATCACTATTGATTTTGAGGTCATTACATTGACACTTAGTGTAAAATCCTTGTCCGCACAATAAATTGAGAAGGAATAAGCATAGATTTTTGAAACTTGGTAGGGAAATTGCCCATCGCCAGTTGAAGACTCCTATTGAAACTTGGTAGGGACATAAAGTCAAAGGTCAAGGTCACAATGACATTAAGGTCGATTCTAGATGAGTTAGAAACGAAGAAGTTTGACGTAATGTAAAAAACTACATGAATTTTACTTTCTGTGAAGAAGAACGTCATAAGGTAAAAACGAATTTCTTATTTCTACGCATAAATTTCTATATGTTGCTAAGGACCCAGGACCATTTAACAATTTAATGGCCTATATATCAGATTCAGAAATTTTCAATTCATTGATTTTCGTATGCCTATGGCGTCATATGACGTCAGATTTGACGTTGTGAAAAAACGCTGTACGCGGTCTACAGCCATTATTTCTAAACCGATTTTCATCAAAATTTTTACAGAATGTATATGTTACGTTCTAGTTGTGCATCCCCGTGTCTGTTTTTTCCAATTCGAAAAGGCAAATGTTCTATGGCGAATCCGAGATTCGAACCATTGACGTCAAATTTCAAATACGTATAACGTCGCTTCAAGATAATTTAGAAAGCTGATACTTGGACTGAATGTAAGTCTCCAAGCCCTTCTTACATTTTGAGAAGATGAAAGTCATATGACATTATTTGACGTCATAAGTTCATAAAGTCTTGCTTGTTTAAGGCCTGTAAGCTTTATAGTTTGTTTGATTCGCATGAAATTTTAACTGAAGGTGCAACATAAAATCCTGTGGTGCATGTCACTCCGTAAAATTGCAGAGGTCAAGGTTGTATTCGAATTATCGTTTGTTTGTTTTTTTGTTGTTGTTTTTTTTTACATTAATTATGTCAAAACCGGTAAATATTTTATCGAGACAGAATGTACATTATTTGTAATGCTTTGAAAGGGCTTCTTTGTGATATTTTTTTTGTGAAGTTTTTTAACATCGGGGTTGAATCGGTTGAGCTATGGCGAAAAAACTGTTACCACCAGTGCGCTTAGCAATTTATATCTAAAAAACCTAAAAAGCTTTTCGTGAAACCTTAGGAGTTGTTTGTATGCGAGCGGACTACAGTTCCAAGCTATTTTGTACAATGATTTCACGTACTGTTTGAAAAAAAAAAACCGACTAAGCTGCTGATGGAAATCCAATATTCCGCAGAAAGCTTATATTTTTTCTATAGACTGACACTTGCCCCATTGAAATCGATGAAGAAACGAAAATCTTACGGTTAATGTTCAAGAAGAAGCAAATGTTGACAGTTTTGTTTTGGTTTTGATGCCTTTAGTGACGTCGCGGTCACGTCGTATTGCTACACTGTAAGTTAAAGCATTTTCTGAAAATGTCCTGCTTTCACTTTTGCTTAATTTTAAGCATATTCGGAATATGTAATTTCCAATGGCCCAGAACAATGAAATTTGTATGGCAAATATTTCAGACCATGTCTTAATTATCAAATTCATATGACGTCATATGACGCCAGATTTGACGTCAGGTAAACCGTTTGTACGCGCTCTGCAGAATTTATTTGTGAACAGAGCAACAGATAACTTTTGATGGCAATTAGTTTAAACTATAAGCTTTTTAAGGCAATTAGTTTTTTACCAATACTTTCCAAGAACAATTAGTTTTTCTGTATTTTTAAGTAGTTTTTCCGAATTTTCAATTAGTTTTACTTCATTCCACATCCTAATGAGCTTATAGTGCCACAGTATGTGAAAATTAATCTGAAATAAATTGTAAAATATGAATGATGTAATTGCTTGTGTGCATGCATTAAAATCGTATCCGTATAGATATGAACATGTTATAATAAGTCAAATGACAATTTCCAAGAATCTAACAATTTCGCCGGTACTGATAAAACAACGTTCGAAATAAAATGGTTCAAGAAACTGCTCACGATTTCGTAAGGGTTTGGTTCTTTTGTAATGAAAAATAAAAGCTGGCAACCAATGTTTCTATTGTTTTTCTGACACTTAAATTTTGACATTTTGTTTCAGAGTTTTCAACCATAACGCTATTTTCGGAGAACTTGGATTTATTGTTAATAGATTAAAATGCGGTTTTAAGAAAACATTTCATATTGCGAGTGCCAGTAACCTTCGTTTGCTACCAATGTGCTAGTAAACATGAAAAAACAAACCTAAACAAAACGACGGCATCTCCGAGCACAATTCGTTTTCCATTTTTTATTTTCGTTTTTGAACGATGAGAATTGAAATCAATTCGTTTTTTCTGAAAAACAATTAGTTAAAACGATAAAACGAAGCTAATCTGCTGCTCTGCTGTGAATGGATTTTCTTGTAATTTTCACAATTTTCACAGGTGTAAGTTACGCTTTAGTTGTGCATCCTTACTTTCGTTTTCCAAATATAGAAGAGATCGAGTTTCTGTGGTGAAACCAAGTTTCGAAAATATGACCTCAAAATCAATTAAAGTATTACAGAGCCCAAAGATGGGATACTACAGAAAGATGAAATTTGCACATGTTGTAATTTTAAAGGTCTTCTTTAGATTTTCATAGGTTCGACGTCATTTTTACGTCATGGCGTTGTTATATGTTTTCATTTCTCGTTCACTAAATTTGGTGTGATGCCAATGGTCCAGAATGATGAAAAATTTTGGCAAATATTTTAGATGTTGAATTTTTAAGTGCAATGATATTCATATTTATATGACGTCAGAATTAATGTCAGGTCAAAAAGTTTGTATGCTCTCTGCAGACATTATAAATGGATAAATGTTCCTAAAATTTTCACAATCGTATGTAAAGGTTACACTCTAGATTCCTAATGTCTTCTTCGTATAAATATATATTCTGTCTTTTCCGTACAAACGAAATCTAGTTTCTTATTTTTATTTTTTTATGAGGTTCAAATTAAATTGGGTTGCCGATGAGTAAGCATCATGAAATTTTAAGAGTAAGCGCAGTGACTTTGGCGCTTTTGATTGCAGTAAATTTTGTTTTCATGTGACGTCACGTCAGGGTTGAGAAAATCTATCGATGTTTTACGCGCTTTACAGCCGTCATTTCTGGGCAGAATAGCATGATATTTTTACAAAATGTATAAATTACTTTCTAGATGTGCACCTCCATATACTTTTTGCAAGATTCGAAAAGACCAAGGTTCTATGGTTACACAAACTTTGGATCTGGAAGTATAACGAAGCTTACAGATAAGCTAGAAACTTGATATTTGGTCAGAACGTGTGCCCTATCAATTTCTTTCAGCTCTATCAAAACTAACGTCATATGACGTCAAATGGCGTCATGACGCGTTCACAAACGTTAAAAATCATGGTTTTTCAGGACTGTGCGCCTTAGTTTTTGGCCGATTTGCATACATTTTCACTGAAGGTGCAACATAGCATTTTATTGTAAGGTCACATGTCAATGATCGGTTTTTCTTCGGTCTTAAATATCTCAAAAACGATCAGTATTCTACTGAGACACTATGGGTATAATTTGTAGTGCTTTGAACGACCTTTCAGATGATATTCAGTTTTTGAAGATCGGGGTTGAATCAGTTGAGTTATTACAGGAAAACAATGCCGCAAAATACCACAAAGTGCATTTAACTGCTTATATCTTAACAAATATTGAATTTTGTGAATTAGTGCATGAACATAATTTGAAGAAGAATGTCTGCCCGTTGGTTGTATTGGTTTCTAAAATTTAAAGATTGGGCTAAGATTCATAGAATTATAGGGAGAAAACGAAACAACATGAGCATATTTTTGCATATTCTTTTGCTGTTATCTCGAGGTATAACCGTCCATATCTCAAATTGGACATCATATAATGAAGGTACATGAAAAAATAAGAACCAGTTTAAACCGTTCTTACTTGCACTTATGCAGGGGGTCCCAGTTATTAAATTTCTTTCTTTTTTTCTAAGAAACTATTAGTTTTTTAAAATACATTTTTAAGATATCTGTATAATGGAGGCCCAGGCCAGCTATTTCAATACATTATTCATAGCTTGATACAATGCCGTTTAAATGGTATGTAGATTTTAATAATCGGAACATTAACTAAAAAGTTATGGTCAGGTAGTATTTTTTGATTATTTTTGCCAATTTTTGCAAGTTTCTTGAGAATTAACTGACTATATCTTTAAAGCCGTTAGAGATAGTTGGATACATGAAGCAAGTGAAAATGTTGGAAATCTAAAGACTTTTCTAACGGTACAGAGCTTTATAAAATCGGACATCATACATGTATAAGGAAGTTACATGAAAAATGAGCAATAACTAAAACCGTTCTGCACTTCTGCATTTGGTCCCAATCATTTGATCGCTTTTTTCTAAGAAACTATTTTTTTAATAATTTTAAGACCATTATTTATAGCTTGATGTAATGATGTTTAAATGGTATTCAGATGCTAATGATATGATCATCAATAACAAAGAAAAGTAGTAATTGATATGAACCTCATTTTGATGATTTTTGTCATTTTCTTGAGGTTTAACTGTCCATATCTCAAAAGCCGTAACAGATAGGTAGAAACATATACCGAGTAAAATGTTATCAGTATGAAATATTAAATTACATTAGAATTTTAAATGGAAAATAAAAACTTCTGAAAAATCATTTTCCTGGTGCCTCTGCAGTTGATCCCACATAATGTCCCATCTTTTATTTCTTACCATTATAGGTATCATGCGCTGTTTTTATATATTTAGATGCTCTAATCTTCCTGAAGAAAAATATATGAATAAAAAGAAAAGAAATATTTATAAGGTAGGAAAGGAACCTTGTATACCTATTTTACATGTAAAGAGGAATAGTGGTAGATCATTCCCTTGTTGGACACCAATTCTGAAAATAACTTAGGTTCTTTTTAAGGGGGTTCTTGAAGAGCCAGCATCATGAAATTATAACATAGAGCAAAGCTATTTGGTCTCCTTTGAATATAATGGCTTTCTTTTTTGAATGTCATTTGACGCCATAGATTTCATCTGCTATCAATATTAGATTGCGCTTTGCAGCTGTTAACTCTGAACGGATCTATTTTATTTTTTTTAACAGATGATGTAGGGACATTTTCTCTGAAGTCACGTGTTTATTACGTCATTAAAAAGACAAAAATTTATTTTTTAAGATATCCCTCGCTCTGGCATCATATAATTTGAGTCAATCTTAATTAAATCTTCTGAATTAATAGAGTTAAAAATTGAAGTGACGTTATGACGTCATGCATACTAAAGCAAAAATTATTGAAAAAAAAAATCATATAAAATCGTCGATTTGTCCAATGAACTTTAAATTTTCACACATTTGTCGAATCTTAAGACGTTCATAAGGTCTTGAAAATTTCAGGTGAATATGTCATCAAACATGGCAGATATTCATGTTTTTCGGATAAGGTATTATACATGAAAATCTAGAAAATTAAAGAAAGAAAAGAAAGCGGTGATTGAGTTGGTTGATCACGATCCCGATGTTCTTACGCAAGAAAAGGTTCCCGTGTTAAATAGTGAATATCGATGCGTATTTGAGTGAATGAATTGCATTTAAGGATGAATTTGTTTATACTAGGACCAGAAAATTGATACGGATACTGTGAAATCATAAATTTTTGTGGGACACTATTTTTCTTCGATTTCGTGGTGGGTTTTATCCACGAATATTAAATCCCATGAATGCTTGTCTCTTATAATTATAGAGTTTACGTTTTCTAGAACAAAGATCCAAGAATAAATGTATAATGAATAAATTCCCTTAGGTAGACCATGAACGAAATTTAATGTCAACGAAAATTAATGACTTTACAGTAACCTTTTGCTTTTGTTATTAAGGCTTTCCACAAACCTGCGGAAAACGTATAGGGTTTGTTATGTTTATTCTTATTACAGCTTTCCGCAAACCTGCGGAAAACGTATAGGGTGTGTTATGTTTATAAGGACTTTTGCCTCTTTGGGTTTGTTAAGGTTTTTCTTATTATCATTATTTCTCCTTTTGGGGTTCATATTAAAACAGGTTGTCGATAAGCCACCAGTATGAAATTTTTAACAGTAGGCAGAATGACTCTGGCCATTTTGAATGAAATAATTTTCATCTTCATATGACGTCATGTGACTTTACGGTTGAAATATGCTTACAAACTTGGTTCGCGCTTTGTAGCGGTCAGCTCGGATATATATACATGTGTACACATATATATATATATAGTGTTTTTTTTGCATTAAAAAAGCGGTTTTTAGACCCTGCAGGCTTTATGTTTTGACCGATTTGAATATTTTATTTTCACTGAAAGTGCAACATAGCATCTAATTGAACAAAGTAACTTCCGTTTCCTGAAACTCGCAAAGGTCAAGGTCATATGTCAGCTATCGGTTTTTTCCTTTGAACATAGGTATCTCAAAAACGATAAATATTCGAGGTACTATGGGCAAATCTGTAGTGCTTTGAAAGACCTTTCAGATGATAGTTAGATGATAAACTTATTTATTTTTTACGTCGATTTCGAAACAATTGACATAAACAATATGACCCCGATCTATCGATTCAAATTGATTCTGATTGTTGATTTTATTATAAAATCAGAATTCTTACCTTGTCTAAAGTTAAACCTTTTCCTATATATAATGTAAATATTCATAACTTTATTATACGAATTGCCCGAAATAGAATGCATTAGGCTGTATTTTCCCAAGGTTACGATTTATTTCCCTGGCTTCGAAAACATAGAGGCATGACAAGCTGCACAAATAGGTCGACAGTATGGTGTTGTCTATATCGGTTTAAGATCTGTGGATTTTGATTAGCAAAACCCGATTTAATTCATACTTGCAATTCAAATAAGGGACATTTATATTCTGTTATATACGGAGCGAGGCCAATAGTATTTGGGTAAACAAGATTAGTCGACAGCTGGATAATATACCTAGATTAAATACCCTGTACCAGATGTCCCAGGTGGCACCTGGACCCCCGGCCAGAAAGTGTTTAACATTCAAAACGTCCTACCTACGTCACCATAATGTATATAGTAAGACAACTAGTACATTGTATTATCATGTATTCTAGTAACTAGGATTACTGGTTTTCACCCACGCAATCCGTGTTTGATTTCAGCATCAGGACGACTTCATTACACGGGCTACGTGGCCCTTTGGTGTTTTCTGAAGATAAGTCGGAATGGAAAAATTTGAATACCCTCTATGGCGCAAAGTAATGGTCGTTGTAATATGTGTTCCCTAAAGAAGTTTGAGACATACATCTACCTATGTTTGTAATAAAACATGCATGTAAGGTTTTATGTCCCAACGACAGTATTGCAATCATTTGGTGATTTTGTCTCCATGAGAAAGGAAATGTAGTGGGTCACTGCGATATCATGCATGTAGCGTATACATGTGACAACATACTACACAGTCATAATATCCTGACACCGGGCCAACCAGTTCATGGATTTGACTGTATTTATGCTGATGTGTTCCTCCTTTCTCTTTCTCTCTATCTTTCCATTCGTCTGTTTTTATCTGTCAATATATCTATCTCTCTTTTGCCCTTTTCCTTCTCCTGTGATTTGTCTCTGTCGCTCTCTTTCTTATTCTCTATTCTTTCTTGCATCGCAATTAAAAACATTCCATTTCTGATTGACATAAATTATGATGTTCAGAATTTATCTTTTCTTGCCTTTTCTTTCTTGTTCCCCCCCCCCCCCCCCCCCCCCTTTTTATTCTTCCTCTACCTTATATATACTTATCCCTCTTTATTAGAAAACGACAGGTACTAATGTTGTTTTTTTACAAAACTGTATATTGTACAACTAGATGGCTAGATAAATCAAACCGGGGACACATCCTGTGCAGATGAAATTCGGATAGGACACGTTGACATGTTATACCTGAGGTTTATACATGACATACCCGAGGTTTTAATTCTTTTAGGGACCACCTTACATTAATGTGATATATACATTAATATGATAATATTAACAAACGAAAATGATTTTATGTGTGGTAATGCCACAAGGCCAGCAAAATTTTATTATGTATTTTTAAAAGTCATTATTGAATCTACCAAACATTTTAAATAAGCTTTTAAATAAATATTCAGAAATATAAAAAATTCAGAAGAACGCCCTAGACCCTTTCTTACATGGGTAAGAGACATCGACTCCAAAACCCGCCCCTGCCTCCCCATTCAACAACTTCCGACATCTCTATGACGTTTATCCGTTTCTTTGTCACCCTAGGTTAAACGGCCCACCGACAGTATTTTAGTCATTTGTAAATATTATCTACATGACATATACATATGACGTTCTTCCTCACAGAATGAAAATAACTATTAGCGACTAATATTCAGTCCAAACATCAGCTTTCTAACTCATCTGGAAGTGATTCTATACGTATTTGAAATTTGACGTCAATGGTTCGAATCTTGGATTTGCCATAGAACCGTTGCCTTTTCGAATTTGTGGACCTATTTATGTGGCGTATATATATTACATATATACCACTACATATATTGGTTTAATATAACCGGATCCCTTAATTAGGTTTTGTGCGATTTTGCAAGACAGAATTACATCGCTCTTTATATTATCCTTGGGAAAAATCAAATTGTACACATTTTAATGCTTAGTGTGTGTTGTTAATGTTTGTGTTAAAGCTGAATTAAATTTGGAAAAATGCACATTAGCTTATATGCATATAGTTTTTGAATAGTATTGCTGTTTTATAAGTTTCTCGATTTTTGGGCATTAACTTTGCCAGCTATTGTTGCTTCTGGTGAAGCGTGTCATCTGCTAAACCTTGCATCTGTCTCCTGGATATTCATTTAATTGAGTGTCAATTTGCGTCGTCTACGAAAGAACAAATAGGTCATAACCACAATATGAGAGAACATGAAATGAATACTGTTACATAAATGTCATTTGTTAAAATTCTATGGGGTATACTTGTCATAACTGACTTTGGATTTCACCTATATTTCTGATCATAATCAAACATAACCAATAAATTAAGCCAGAAATCACAAACTACATTTACCGAATTGCGGGGCGAAATATATATATATATTCGCAGAAATTATACTTATGCCAAACATTTTCAAATAAACATTTATTAGTAATATTTATGACAACTGTAAATAACTAGGTGCAATATTGAGTTTGCATCATTCATTTCAGCAATATTGAAATTGAAAACAAAACAAGAAAGCGTGTATCTTGTATTGTCTTGTTTTTGCATAAATTTAGGATTAAAACTCGATATTTGCATATTTTTGGTTAACGTCTCGCAGTATATTCATTGTTGTGTTGACATTGCAAGAATATAATATCATTTAAATGTAATTCTAAATTAGAAAGATATCGAGTTTTCTTTAATTATTTGAGCATTATTTATTAACAAATTGTTTAAAATGTAATACTTTATAAAACCTATTTAAGTGGCGTATATATGGAATATATACCACCACATATATTGGTTTAATATTTGCGAAACTTAATTAGGTTTTGTACCAACACCCCATATTCTCATTCATTCATATATATATATATATATATATATATATATATATATATATCCGATAAGGACTGCCCGCTACAGAGCGCGAACCAAATTTGTTGCATATTTCAACCGTGACATCACATGACGTCATATGTAGATGAAAATTATTGCATTCAAAATGGCCAAAGTCACTCTGCCTGCTGTTAAAAGTTTATGCTGCTGGCTTATCGGCAATCTATTTTAATTTGAACCCAAAAGGAGATATAATGATAATAAGAAAAAACTTTACAAACATAAATGATCTTTCTGCTAGAGGCAGAAAGCCCTAATAAACATAACACATCCTTTACGTTTTCCGCAGGTTTGTGGAAAGCTGTAATAACAAAGGCAATGGGTTACTGTAAACTCATTAATTTTCGTTGACATTAAATTTCGTTCATTGTGTACCTAAGGGAATTTCGTGGCTTCATTTATTCGTGGATCTATGTTCTAGAAAACGTGAGCTCTATAATTGTAAGCGTTTTCATGGGGATTTATATTCGTGGATAAAACCCTCCATGAAATCGAAGAAATTGTTGTCCCACGAAAATTAATGATTTCACAGTATCCGTATCAACTTTCTGGTCCTAGTATAAACATATTCATCTTTAAATGCAGTTCATTCACTCAAAAACGCTCCGCAATTCAAAATTCAACACGAGAACTCTTTCTGCGTAAGAACTTCCGTATCGTGGTCTTTTCTTTCTTCAATTTGCTAGATTTCATGTATAATACCTTATCCGAAAAACATGAATATCTGCCATGTTTGGTGACGTAATCACTTGAAATTCATATGATATGATATTTTCGAAACTTTGTCTCACCACAGAAACTCGATCTTTTCTATATTTGGAAAACGAAAGTAAGGACGCACAACTAAAGCGTAACTTACAACTTCTCTGAAATTTACAAGAAAATCCATTCACAAATAAATGCTACAGAGCGCGTACAAACGCTTTACCTGACGTCAAATCTGGCGTCATATGACGTCAATTTAATAATTTGATAATCATTACATTCGAAAAGACATGGTCTGCAATATTTGCCATATAAATTTTATTGTCCTGGGTCTTTGGCAATTGCATCTTCCGAAAATGCTTAAAATTAAGTAAAAGTGAAAGTAGGATATTTTCCGAAAATGCTTTAACTTACAGTGTAGCAATACGAAGTGACCGTGACGTCACTTAAGGCATCAAAACCAAGACAAAACTGTCAACATTTGACTCCGCTTGAACATTACCCGTAAATATTTCGTTTCTTCATCGATTTCGATGAGACAAGTGTCAGTCTTATGAAAAAAATATAAGCTTTCCGCCGAATATTAGATATCCATCAACAGCTTAGCCGTTTTTTTGTTTTTTTGTTGTTTTTTTTGTTGTTTTTTTCAAATAGTACGTGCAATCGTTGCAGAAAATAGCTATGAACTGTAGTTCGCTCGCACACAAACAAATCCTAAGTGCTTGACTAAACGTCTTTTGAGGTTTTTGAGATATAAACTGTAAAACGCACTGGGAGTAACACTTATTTTCGCCAAAGCTCAATTGATTCGATCCCGATCTTTAAAACTTTTATATCACAAAGAAGCTCTTTTAAAGCATTACAAATAATGAACAATGTGTCTCGATGAAATATTTACCGGTTGTGTGATATTTAATGTCAAAGAAAAAAAAACGATAATTCTAATACAACCTTGACCTTTGCAGTTTTAAGGAAACGGAAGTGACATGGTCCATAGTATCTTATGCTGAACCCAGTTAGAATATCATGCAAATCATACAAAACATAAAGCTTACAGGCCTTAAAAACGTTAAATTTTAACAAGCAGACTTTTTGATCACATAACGTTAAATGACGTCATATGATTTTCATCTTCTCAAAATGTAAGAAAGACTTGGAGATATATGACGTTAAAAGACGTTCTTCTTCACAGAATGTGAAATTCACGTAATGACTTAAATTCACATCAAACATCCCCTTTCTAACGCATCTGAAAGCGAATTTAGAAAACGGACACCGGGATGCACAACTGGAAAATAATATATACATTCTGTACAATTTTGATGAAAATCGGTCTAGAAATAATTGCCGTAGACCCCCGTACAAACTTTTGTAGACAACGTCAAGTGTGACGTCATATGATGTCATAGGCAAATAGTAAAAATCATCATTGGAAATAGAAATTTCAGTATCTGAAGAATATGCCATTACATTTTCAACATATATAAATTAAGGCGTAGAAAAGAAGAAAAAAAAAGAGAAATGGGAAGAACTAGATTTCGTTTGTCCCGAACAAACGATAGGGCTTTCTGCTCTAATGATCTCTGTGGCATTGTGACTTTGAGCTTTGACTTTATGATTTCAAAATCATAGGGGTCATCTTCAGGCCATTGGCAATGTCCCTACCAAGTTTCACAAACCTAGGCTTATTTCTTTCAAGATATTGTGCGGACAATAAATAAAACATCTTGTTCTTAATTTCCTGACCCTTCACACGATGCTGTTACCGCTGATGATAAGCATTAGGTGGACGATGTACTTACTTTAACCTACTCATGATTCGATTTCAAATCTCTGATCCTGTCTCCGGGGCCTCCGTGGCCGAGAGGGAAAAGTCGCTGACTTTAACACACAGCCCCGCACCGCGTGGGTTCGAATCCCGGGAGGGTCATTCGAATTGTGAGGAAACCTTCCAGCTGGCTTGCGGTAGGTCAGTGATTCTACCCGGATGTCTCCGTGCATTCGGGGTCTTCCTCCACCTGTACTTAGCTGGACGTCGCTATATGAATGAAATACTGTCGAAGCTACGGTAAACTAAAATAGTCAAGTGTAGCCTGATCCTGTCTCCAAACGTAGCGATGCATGCCTCATAATGACGATGTGTACATTAAAATCCTATCAATTTAAAATATGACTTCTTCAGTAATATAAAGGGTGTCGCTATGACACAGATATGCTGGTAATTATACACAATCATGTGTCTGTGGTTTTCTCGATGTAATGCTCATGATCAGATATCAAGCTAATATTGGCTTTTTATATGGTACTTCATTTTTATAATGTCTCCTCCCATATTTATATGGGGGAAATATATTGTTTTTGTCAGAGTTGCCTGTCTGGCTGTTTGTCTGTCCCAATTTTTTTCCGGAATATAACTAAAAAAAATCAAAGCAGAATATGTGCATTTATCCAATTCTAATTTTAAATTTATGCAAAAGCATAAAACTAACACAAGACAAAAACACACAAATTCATTTTTTTCCTGATTGATGAAAAGAGTGATGCACATTCATTGATGTGACATCATGCTACATGTCTACGACGTGATACCGCAGTGTGGTAACACACTTAAATATCACCATAATTATCAGCACTTTGACTTGACTTGACTATCTGAGTTTACATCAAAGACGCCGCACATGTTTTTAAAACACAACTTAAATGAAGCAAACCATACAGAAAAGGTCCAAAAACAACAACAAAAAAAAAACTTATCAAATTATTCAGAAATATAGAACAAAAAAGTACAGAACATACTTTTATCATAGTAGACACATTATGTGATGATTATTTGAGATGCCATAAATTAACTACTAGTAATATATAATAGATCAATGAGGATAAATATTTTACAACAGGTAATTCCTTTCCTATATAATTATTGAAATAGTTAGGGTCTGCAAGATGCATGACAGTAAGTTACTAAGGCGGTATTAATGTCAGTATAAACAACAACAACAACATCATCATCATTATCATCATCTTCATATTCAGCAGCAACAACAAGGACAGTTATGAAGAAACAATTCAGCACAGATAAGTTTTTTCCAGGTATTAATTAACAATCTTCCCAAAAGTTATTACTTCCCTTGATAACGTAGCTTGGCGTGGGAGTATGGCATTCTTTTTTGATATGTGTAAAATTAAATATATGTTTACAAGGCTTTACAACATAAGCTAAGTAATGTTCAGTTAAATTTACCAATTTCATGCACTATACATACTGAGACGGCATATTGGGCCTGGCGCCGTAAATTAGACATGTCCACTACGGCCATAGGTATAGTGTTTGTGTGTTTTTACACTTTCTACATTATGCTGTAATACTTATTTTTAAACTCCTGTTTCATTATTTTTTCAAGTTGACGGTTTGTATCTAAAATCTGAATATTCTAAGATCTCAAAACATCTTCCAAATGTTTTTTTCTGAGCTTTAATGAATCAGCTTGCATTGCAAGGTCCGTCACTAACCCGTAACGAGTTTAAGGTGAAGTCAACAGATACACATTATATGTGTCCAGTTTCTTTATGATAGCGATAGAAGCCTTTCATATTTTGAATCCTTCTTTTTTATTCATAAAGTATTTTTTTTAAAACAAATTACATGTTTTTATTTTACAATAATAATAGTGATTGCTTCCTGTTTTGATTACGCGGCTCCATTGCCAAAAAAAAAAAAAAAAAAAAAAATCCATACTGACGTCGCGTGGAAACGCGGCGTCAATAACGCTTCTCACAGAATGATCTACTTATTATCCCCACAAACTGCAGATCAGTCCCGATAAGTCATATCAAATTACTCTCATATGTTCTTGGGCAGCATACATTTTTGTGTTTCTGCGGTGAAAGAGATTAGACATGTTATTAATGTGAAGCCAGAAATCACACTGCATTTACCGAAGTGCGGAGTGAAATATATGCTTAGGAAATGTATATACTTGTACATACACCCCATATTTCCAAACGCAAATTTTGGCAATTTAGGATTAATTGAAAATCATTAAATGTAAAGTTAAATTAAACTTTAAAAATAATTCTGGTAAATTTTGTGTATATTTATTTTCTTCTATGAGTCTTAGGTTTTGTGTAAAATCATAATTAAAATTGGATATGTGCACGGTTTACTTGTAATCGTCTTGGATTCTAGGTCATAAGCCTTACATATACAACTGAATAAATTTAGTAACAATGTTGACATTGTAAATGTATGATGTCATTAAAATGAAAAACTAAAGTAGATAGATATAGTATATTAAGCAATTATACTGGGCATAATTTCTAAACAGAATGAAAACAAATACATTAATATCATTGTAAGAATATGATATCAATTGAAAGTGATACTAATGACAACCTTTTTCTTAAGAATATACGAGGGGTGAATGTTAAGTTCGCGGACTTTCTTTATTACTGAAACCCGGAATAGAAAAGGAAAAATATACATCACGGGATACGTTTACCCAGGACTGACATAGAGCCCAAATATTTAGATAAAGTTTGCATGAAACATTGAACAGCAGTACTATGTAGTACTTGAAGCACGCCGACGTCAACGTTGGGTCACGCTGACATTACTTAGTGTCCGGTTAACTTTCTCAACGTAAATACCACTTCTCGTCTGTAAGAATACGTTGCACTGTGTAATACGAGGGAGATAGTTCATAAGGTGGTGAAAATAGCCTATTGTTTTCGGGAAAATGAAATTGTATTTCAGAAGTCTCATTCAATCTTTAACATACACAACTAACTTTAAATCATCGAAAACGGAAATAATCAGTATCTATTATTTGTCAGCTTGAACAAAATAATTGATTTAAATTACCTGCTGAAATCCGTTAAACCGTAATTTACACACATTTTGTACGAATATTGGCTGATGTCAGCATTTGATACGATAAATTCAGTGTGGCCGTATGCTGCGACAGACAAGGCACTTACCATATGTATTCCTAATAAAATAATAATAATCTGTCTTCCCTAAAAATTTCTTGTCTGTCGAAGCATGCAGTCAATATAGATTTTAACAAAATACGATCAGAGACGCGTAAAGGCTCAATGCTTCATATCTTCATCTTAAAGAAAAAATGACACAAATGTATTTTAGCTCATCTTTTATTATGAAAACATTGTGATTGTATTTTGAATGTTTTTCTTAACATTTCGACAGATATAACTTATGTAAGCCGTGATCATTGAAACATGGTAATCGACGACAATAGCTAGGTCGACGAGGCATGTTCATTGTGTGTTAAATCTATTTTTAGATGTGTATTTATGAAAGTTGATTTTCGTAGTTTACACGGCGGTTTATTTGTGTCGTTGTTTTATTAAAATGACAATATACCGTGCCTTAAACGAAAGGTATCATTAATCATAGGAATACCAGAAACAAATTCACATCTCATTCCTCTGATTATTTCAAAAAGAAAATAGTCTGAAACTCTTAGAACACTGTTAAAATAAACAATAAACTTCTTCTTTGCGCCTGAAATGATAAATGGTACTATATGTAGATCTACCTGACCAAAATAGTAGACTAAACAAAAAGAAAAGTAATGTAGACTCTCTTTACTTAGTATGACACTAGTAGAAGAGATCTCTTTAAATATATTTTGAAGGTTGAATTGTGTATATGCACACTGAATATTACACACTGTTCTCCTCTGAATAGTGTACATAGATTCCAGGGGCGTAGCTTGACCTTACTGGCTGTGTAGGCACAAGTTCCTAGGGTGTTGGCCCGTGGGGGAATTTGTGTTATTTTTAAGACCGTAGATACATTCTGGTCGGTTTTGAGGCTTTATTTTCAAGCAATAAATGCTTGAATCAGTTGAACACCATACTTGCCATATACACGTTTATATAGCCTTTACACTATATAACGTTAATATTAAAATTCTCGAATCTCACTCATTACGTTCTGAGAACCAACATACATCAAAGCCTGTATCGTATCTAAGCAGTTAAGGACAATATTCGACATAAATTTGTGTTATCTTTTCATGTGTGTTTGAAATATATGCTGGACTGACATAAACAATATATATATATATATATATATAGAGAGAGAGAGAGAGAGAGAGAGAGAGAGAGAGAGAGAGATAGATAGATTATTTACCCCTTACCACCCCTTCACTAACAAGAGAAAAGCAAATTTTTGTTTGCCTCTGTTTTAAAATCAAAATGCCGTAGAGCAAAACGATAGAACTTTCCACAAAAGAAATCCGGATACATTATTTGAAAGGATTTGTGTACCTGTTTTGTATAACATTTAAAATATAATCTGAATACTTCAAGTTTCTCTCTTTGTTATGACCTATATATGTGAAAACTTATGAATCAAATATGTTTAAATTAAGATTCTCTCTAAATTGAGCAACAACCATCGGATCTTCAGTCATGTGCGTTACCATTAAATCACTGCGCCCTTAAAAGATAAATAGATAAAATAGTTTTGGTAGCAACTTTATTGCAAATGTGACTGATTTGTGACTGATTTGTGACAATATAGAGATGAACTGAACTTGAAGACCTATTTTCAGCTAATGCAATAAAATTGGATTACTTCTACAGCTAAACATAAGTGTTATAACTCGAACACACTTTTTATTACCGGGAGCTTTCGTTCTTGTACTTAGGACTTTATCAACAGAATGCTCCAGGTAATAGCTTTCAAGTAAAAAAAATTGGATATTAAAAAGATAATATTTGACATTAAAAATGAACAAGTCAACAAAATGTAACTTTCATCAAAATATTCGATCACACTTTTTTGTTTGATACCACTACACAGGTCTATCACTATATTTCGCTTCGTGTCAACTATAAAACCTGCTTGGGAATTTAGTAAATGTATCTGATAACGTGTCCACTTGGCAAAAACACTGACCTCTAGAGGTCTTATCGGGAGCAACAGGTCACCACAGAGTTTTAAGTGAACCCCTTAACTGTTTTCTTTTCATTTTCAACATATACAGATATATGTCAAGAAGGAAACATACATTGGAAAAGGTTTAGAAGTCAATTCAAATGATTAATTAACATAGCATATTTCCAAACATTAACATAGCTGCAGAGAGAGAAAGAGAGAGACAGAGAGAGAGAGAGAGTCCTCGCCTTTAAGCAAGTATATATTGTAAATTTCAATTGTTTGAAGAGCGATTGATATCCCCGGATGTACGCCATTCACGACGCGCCAGACTTACAATATAAGACATAGGAGCCGACGTTTCGTTTGTCTCCTTCCCAGTTCCACGAAACATAGATAATCTTGATCAGCCATGTTGTTTGTTTTACACGTCCAGAAATATAAGCATGACACTTGTCATGATCTTTTTAATGATAAAGAAAACTATCTTCGTATACTATGCTTTCTTTCATTCGATACATGCATTATTCAACACAATTTTGCAAAATGTGAAAATATTGGAAACCGATTTACAACTAATTTATTCCGTTACTCTCCATACATAGCTAACAAATGAAGTGAGCCGTGTGTATCCGACGATGGGCCAACCATTGAATTTCTTTTACATACTGAGCATCAGACAAGTGCGATTACCATTGTCAGGGGCCCATATGGCCGAGCAGGTGAAGTTGATGACTTAATACCAATCAAAGCCGTTGGTTCGAATCCAGGCAGAGTCAAGTGATTAAATATGGTTGGCCTATGGTTCTATTCGGGTGTTTTTGTGTGCTTGGAGTCTTCCAGCACATGTAAGACCTGGATGTCGCTATATGATTTAAGCGTGAACAAAATATCTGTGACATTTATTAATCAGAATAGCAACCCATTTTACATACATGAAGATCTACTCCTGTAAAAGAAAAAGTAGCGCTTCGCATTAGAAACTCCATTGTATGTAATTTACTTAAAGTAGTTTACAGGCATTTTGAATGAGGACAAGCTAGGTTCCTCAAAGAGTATTTCTTAACTTTAAAAAAGAAAGGCACACATACAAATATCTTAAATAATCAAATACCTTGTCAATTTCTACTCATACTCGGCAACTGATAAAGGTATACATCGGGCTCGCTAGTACTGATGAAAGGGCATGGCCTGTTATGAATGAAATCAGATTCCTGACTCTTACACTGGATTAATATGATACAAACAGACAGCGAGTTCAACTGAGTCACAAGCAACTACAGTTGCAGGAAAGCGTGTATATGACCTTTGCCTCTATTGCTTCAATCACTACTGAAACGCTGGGTTTAGTATTAAAGGTATTTCATGTTAATCCCGCCACCGTCTCACATCGCATTGAGCGCTTTGATTGTTTTAGATTTCATCGAGGTATATGAAAGGCATGACCACTGACATCGTAAAAATTCTAAAACCACACTGGACACCTTTCGAATTGCGACAATGGCATTGAGGATAACCTTACCGGAATGAAAGTAAAGATTAGAGATGTTAATGAAATCAAAATTATGGTCATATATGTATTCATTTGTACAGGTTATTAAAACAATCATCTAAAGAGACTAATTCAGATTGACAAGCATTTGTAAACATTGTGGAAAAGGAGAGTCCATTGCTCAATATATAATTCATCTTAAAATCCAACCACAAACTGCAAATTTACTATGCATAGAAGATACAGTTTACATATTTTAAAACTATAACTTTGAAAAATGATCTAAACCTTGAAGTATCTACCAGTTCATTTAAGTGACATCATATTGAATATTTATACTAAATAATGGTAAAATCGGAAAACCCATAGCTAAGCTACAACCCAGAAGATTTTCTTGTTGATAAATTTGATCTTTGATGGTGACCTTGACATTTTGGTGCCCACAAGTTCATGTACTAAACACATTGTCATATATGGAACATGTATACCATTTTTTGTTAAAAACGGAAAACTCATGACTAAACTACCACCCAGAAAATCAGAATTTTACATGCTTTTGACAATTGTGACCTTATTTGTGACCTTGACCTTTAAGAACCCATCATTTTACTTGACATACTTACACACCATAGCGAACATTTTACCAATTTATGTTAAAATCGGGTAACTCATGAGTAACCTATGACTAAACTACCACCCGGAAAATCAGGATTTTACGTATTTTTGATAATTAGGACCTTTAATGATGACCTAGACATTGATGTATCCATAGGTTCATGTACCTGAATCACTGCCACACCATATGGAACATATATACCATTTCTTGTTAAAATCGAATAACTCGTGACTAAACTAACACCTGGGAAATCAGAATTTTACATATTTTTGACAATTGTGACCTTCATTTGTGATCTTGGCCTTGAAAAACACATCAGTCCATTTTTATTTGACATACTTTCATACCATAGTGAACATTTTACCAATTTATGTTAAAATCTGAACACCCACAATACATTTACAGCTCGGAAAACATCGGACGGACGCAAGCAAAACATTACTACAATCATTGTTGCCATGGAGACAGAAGAATGTTTTATGTGAATGAAATCGCCATTTTTAAAACCAGTCTAATATTGCTGCTTATTTTTCCAAATTTCATTTAGTTCTAAGATTGGGCCATTTTCATCACTTAGTGAACTTAGTCCTTTGCTTTGAATTTGACTAAGCACTAGCCTGATTAATGAATTAAGAATATGTGAAATAATATCGTGCTTCAAGTCACCAAACAGTGGTTGCTATGGATACCATTTATTCTTCTTAAGTATTAAATATCTATTCAACTACTGATAATTAAAGAGAAAATAAGTTGTTATACTTGTATACGAGTTTTCATGTGATTTGATGAAGAAATAAATTCTTGAGAGGAGAATTCCGCGAATTTTCCAACCAGCCCTCGTATATATTCTATTTAATGCTTTCCGGTGGATTATAGGGAACTATCAGCGATTTAAAATGGTAATTTCACTTCTTAAAACAGTGAATATTACCATTTCAAAATTTTCACTTTTGAATTTGAACCCGACCCTGCGTTATATGTAAAATGGTGATCGGGGCGTCAATTGTGCTGGATTTTACGCAAGAAATGACGTCATAAAAACGCCAGGCACGCGAGGTATTTTGACAAATTTTATGAATAACACAGCTAATTTCTGATCTTTAAAGCATTAAATAAAAAGAAAAAAAAAGGTTTGTTTAGGTGTATGATTGATTAATAATTTCTCTGAGTGAACATAAAAGTGACATTTTCACGAGTGGCGAAGCATATTCCAAAGCATACACTGCTTTTATACGAATGTTAGCACAACACTTAACTAGGTTTTGCATGATTGCGCAAAACTGAATGCATCCTTGAAACATTGAAACTGTAAACATTTTAATGTTTAACGTGAGTCTAAAGCTGTTGCATGAAAATTTAAATTTAATTCGGATAAATGCACGTGAGCTGATAAAAACTTACGATACCTATGCATGTAATTGTTTACTGTTGTATTGGTATCCAATATTTGGTCATTTACTTTCATTCTTACACCCATGCATCTGTCTCCTTGATATACATTAATCGAATATCAATTGGTTTTGTATACGAACGAACATATAAGTCTTCTAGTGTAAAAAAGTACAGTGTATATAGCTACAATTGAACGAATAAGCTAATCAGCGTAAAACAAAAAAACAATTTATACAGGTACACTATGAGAAAACATGAAATAAACACTGTTGTATAATATTGAGTGATATTCATTTTCACTGTACGTAAAATATTTGTCATATCTGATATTGGAATTGAGTACATATCAAATGATAATCAAACATTACATTGGTAGTTATACCGAAATAAGAAATGAAATGTATATGCGCAGAAAATAAAACTTTTATTCTGAAAACATTTTACTAATCACGCAGTCATTTCAATAACGGCTTGTTAAACTATCATATTTATTCTCATAGAACATCGTTCATGTCTTTTATTAAGCGGTGTATTTATAAATCCTTGTATCGATGCGGATTTATTTGACCCAAAATGACTTTTACGATAACATAGTATTTCACGAAAATTGGGGTTTTATATATTTACAGGTAAAAATACGGGGCGATATATATTCAGCGCGCAAGTATAAACTAGACAGTGAGTGGTGATATAAACACCACACTTTTTTTCACAACCTCACAAAAAGGGTTCATATTCGAAAGATCCCCACATCTGGGTAATCTCTTAGTGTATATATATATATATATATATATATATATATATATATATATATATGCTCATACATCAGACAAGGAGAGCTTAACAGAAATGAAATGAAAACGTCAGTCAAAAGAGCAATCAAAAGAAATGCATGCCTACTAATTGGAGAGATTTCAACCTACCAAGCTGGAACTAGGCAAATTAAACTCTGCGCCAATGAACACAGCATCCAGAGTGCATTATTACTTCACAGACATCTTGATGATAATGGTTTGACCCAGTTAGTACAAGGAGCAACAAGAAACAATAACACTCTTGATCTGCTGATATCAAACATTTCTACCAAAATTGTGATGCGAACAGAAGTAATGCCAGAAATCTCAGACTTTGATATAGTGTATTCTGAGTTTTACTCAAGCCCACTAGTAAATCATCAGAAACCTAGAAAAATCCCACACTATAAAGAGCAAAATGGAACGACATGAAAATATTACATAATAGCAAACAAAAAGAAAGCATGAGCAAAAACAAATGTCAATACATTTAGGAATATTTTTTAAGAAGTTATTGAAAGAAGTACAAAAAATAACCACCCCCCCCCCCCCCCCCCCCCCCCTAATATTAAAAGATTTAAAGAAATAAAACAGCTAGTACAAAGGAAATCCAGACAAGCTTTTTGGAAATATATTGAAGGCATTATAGTTGTAGTTGTATTGGGGTTTACCGTCGCAGCGATAGTATTTCAATCATATAGCGACGTCCAGCTAATTACCGGTGAAGGCATTATAACACCTGATAATACAAATGACAACCATAGCGTCACCAAAAAATTCTGGACCTACATCAAACTTTTCTTCTTCTTTTTTTTTTGCTCAAGAAATATTCTAAAAGCTATAATACGAGACATAACTATTGAACGTCACGCCTCTTCATATTCAGACGTAATTATTTGATACCATGTATTTTTACTTAATTTTGTTAAGACCACACCATTGTGACGAAGTTTATTTCCAAGAGTCAGGCATTACAATCTGCTAGGCCTATTCAATTACAATGTAAGTCCTACTTTGCCTCGGAAACCATAGATACTATGAGTTCAGGTAATGATTCCCTATGAGAAAAACTGTAAAATCAAATGTGATCTTATAATTAGTCGATCTACATTTATTTGAGGCTATTATTTTACCAATTTCAGATATGTTCGTGTCTCTGAAAGGGGAAGGTTCAATAACACCCAAAATTGGCCCGATATTTTATGGAAAACTGGGATCGACAAAGTAATTGTTTTCTGTTCAGATATGATAGGTTTAGGTTTAAAACTGCCAGAAACTGCAATTTCTGAAATCTCACTTATTCTTGGCAAAAGACAAAAATTTTACGAAAAACGCCATTTTGGCGGTTTTTTTTTTTTTTTTTTTTTTTTTCCTAAATTCTACGTGATTTTATCTTTCGACAATCTTGATATTTATGTCACAGATTGGAATGTGAATTTCTAATATACTGTACAAATTTCATGATTGTCGACAGCTGTGCTCACCTTTAAAATTAAAGTTAATCATTTCTGTTTCAGTACATGTAGCAAGTAGGACTAAAGTAAAAATAATAATAATAATATAGCATTCGGAAATATTTAAGCCGTTTAAATCAGTTTAAAACTTATCAATGATGGTTTATCAATAATGTCGTCGCGTTTATCTCTTTGTTAATTATATTGTATATAAATATAAGTCATTATAAGGCCGAAATTTACCAACACCCCCACCCATCCGACAATGCACGTATAACAATATGACATTACCATAAAACTGCGACTTTTACACCTAGTGTTTATTAAATGTAATGACTAATAGAAGGATAAAAGAAGAAAACATTTCAAATGGTAAGGCAATTCTTATTTGTTTGTTTTTTTAAATAAACAAAACTTTAGGAACTGTCAGTGCTTTGATTTGATAAATTCAAACTTGGCAGAAAAGTGGGTCTACAAATTCATTGTAAAATATGAAGAAGATCAGTATGCATCTTCCTAGAGTGTACATTTTCTCTCTTCTGAAAATATTTGAGAGATGCACTGGTCAATCATTTAAAAGACAGAATGAAAATTAGCTAATACAAATAAGAATATTTTTTAGTAGCCACATATTAAAACATGCATGTCACGATGATATGTTGTACAGTAAATTTGCTTAACATATCTAAATTATTAAGCGATGCATATGATACTAAATTATATCAGTTAGAAATGCTGACTTCTAATAATTTGTAGACATTTAGTTAGTAGAATCAAAGTGAAAAACTAAATAAACACGACAGAAGAAACCACAGCCAACAGTATTGAAAATAAGAAAAATAACACAATTTTCATTAGTGACTTATAACTCAAGCACAGGTAATACAACCACCATGATGAAACTGCCTTAGCCTTTATTCTTGATGTTGTTATCATTCACAGACTTCTTATTTCATATTTCCCCTATTTCCTGAAAAAAAATTAACTAGACAAGTGTAGGTCACATTGCACGGGAAAACGCTATATTCGAAAACCCAACTTCGGCGAAATCGGTAAATAAAGGATATGGTAAGAGTAATCATTTGTGTATGATTTATGATTAACATTATAACGATATAATATACTACAATAATATAAACATTTATGAAGATCATAAAAAAACAATAAAATACTATATTCATTGTGTTATACTTATTTGACATCAATGATACTTTTTATGTATGGAAGTGTGTTTTTGTGTACGTATGCATGTGATGTATGTACGAATGTATATACATATGCGTATGTATGTGTGTTTGTGTATGTGTGTGATTGCTGTATGAATGGTTCAGTTTTAAGTTGATAATTTTACGTCGAATAGGACTCAGAATCTTTCAACGTTTACCTATCGCTCCATAGATGGTTCCGGGGTTGGACCAGTACTTGGTGCCTACAAGGTCATGAAAAAATCACAGCTTAGAGAGAGTAGAAAATAAGTTTTTTTAATTGCTATTTGTGAACGAGCTGCTTTAACCTTGCGTATACACGGTCGTTACAAGAAAATATAAACACACGATTTCTTCAATGGACTGCTAACAATAAGCACATCGCCATTCTTCACATCTTCTCATTTCTCTTGCTTACAGGTTATAAGATTTATATCAATATGTATATCTCAACCAAAAGAAAGGAAATCTTAAACATCAAACTTTCATTATTTATATATGTATTTTTTCCAGTTCTTTTTATCGAGTTATCTTAGCCTGAACCTTGATATTCTATATGTCATAATCTAAATAATCTAATCCTGTCAGTAGAATAAACCAGGGTTGAAATGTAACCATCTGTTAAAATCGTTATTTGGTTGAAATCGCACAGTCAATACTGGGTTAGCAATTGTATAAAAACGTAAGTAAATTAAATTAACAAACCTCATGAACTTTAGCTAAAATGTTCATCATGATCAACTAACCCAAGGGTCAAGCTGTTCATACAAGAAGTTAGTAACCATTGGTTAGGGTTTGACATGCGTTCATACAAGTAGTTAGTAACCATTGGTTAGGGTTTGACATGTGTTCATACAAGTAGTTAGTAACCATTGGTTATGATTTGACATGTGTTCATACAAGTAGTTAGTAACAATTGGTTAGGGTTTGACATGTGTTCATACAAGTAGTTAGTAACCATTGGTTAGGGTTTGACATGTGTTCATACAAGAAGTTAGTAACCATTGGTTAGGGTTTGACATGTGTTCATACAAGAAGTTAGTAACCATTGGTTAGGGTTTGACATGTGTTCATACAAGAAGTTAGTAACCATTGGTTAGGGTTTGACATGTACATGTGTTCATACAAGAAGTTAGTAACCATTGGTTAGGGTTTGACATGTGTTCATACAAGAAGTTAGTAACCATTGGTTAGGGTTTGACATGTGTTCATACAAGAAGTTAGTAACCATTGGTTAGGGTTTGACATGTGTTCATACAAGTAGCTGTCGATATAACTTACTGATGGAAAGAAACCTCATAGAAAATTAATATTTAAAGGCGTATGCTACACTTTCCTCATTTTTTGGCCAAATTTGCAGATTTGTTTTAATTCAATTAAATAATTTCCATACATTTAATACCTTTCGATAGTAAAAGATTGATGATGATAAATAATGTTGAAATTGTGTTTCTCATTGTTAATTTTCAAAAGTTGAGTTTTTTGTTTTTTACAGCTTCGACGAATTCAGTTGATTTTCAACGCTTCTTTCACACATAATATGAAATAATTTCTGTTTTGAAGTCAACAAAGGCGGCCATAGAACAATCTTTTAAGATGTGCAGCTATGGTATTCTTTTATATTATAAATACTCGTACTAAATAATGAAACCTAATATCAATATTATGCCAATATGTGCAGACGCATATGCATTTAGAATTAAAATATACAATCCCCTAGCCGAGAGGTAGTGGGTTCGATCCTTGGTCGTTAAAATTACATTGATGTAACTCCCTTGTCATTGGCGCTCAACATATATGGGTAGTTCCAGGTTTGGTTGTGACTTCTAATGTTACTGGCTGTGCTATTATGCTGCATGTCCATAGAGAGATACCACAATGAGAAAACACTAGTTGTTTCATGCAGATAAATGACTGAAATATTGTCAGTGGGGCGTTAAACCCAAGCTAAAGAACGAACAATGATACAAGGGAGTTTCCTCTGAGCAAGGTAGAGATGACCCATCTGTGACTGTTCGGCGATAAGACGATGGCTGGAAGGTGCTTTATCGACGACTGGTTGTCGATCGATTGCAAAGCGGTTTCTAAGCATTTTTCAATCAATCGTCGCTTTCCTTACAAGCTGATATTGTTTACTAAAGATTCTTCATCGCGCATTACAGCTTCATTTTGCCATTTCAAAATTCAAAATAAAATAAGATAGAGTACCGTCAGTCTAATTAAAAAATTCCAGATCACGGGATACATGTATTACCTTCAGTAGCAACCATATTCAGATTTCTGATGCAAAGAATTCCTTTCTATACAGAATAAAGAAGTAAACTAACCAATAAACAAGACACCGCATTTTTCAAGAGGTTAGCGATGCTTAAGCGATTACAGAAGGGGATCGAGAGGTTATCATTAGTGCAAAACAAAAATTAATTCTGACCATTCTTCTCAGGGGAGAATAATTTTAAAATCATCTAAAAAGAGTATATCAAGATAAATTATGTTGCAATTATGTCTAGGTTTGCCGTATATATCCGTCTCCACAGGCCGATCTCATTCATGGGGCCTCATTTTTGATGGGTTCAGCTGAATTCTAACCATTCTGATAGAGAGCAATGGGGTGAGTTTTCAAAGATAAAGAGTTTTGATTTTTTTTCAATAAAAAGTATATAAGAAAAATAGCCGACCACTTGGAGTTCATTTTTTTCAAGGGATTAACTTTATTTTAGCAAATACGTAGAGGTAAATTACATTCAGACCATTAGTATTACTGAAGAGAGAATGCAATTTTTGAAGTCCACGAATTGTGTCAATAAGTTTTATTTATCTGATTTGTTATTGTTATTTTGTAAATCAATATCATTCTTATGTCATTATGAAGCTAGCAACGTTTGAAAATAAAAAAAAATCGAGCACGCGTCATACATAGATCCGTATCATAAAAATAAATGTAATTGCATTTTAATTCACTGCATTTATTTCACAGATCTCCAAATAATACATTACAAATGACGAGAGCAAGCATGTATGTATGTATGTACAGATCATTTCTTTTGAGAAGTGTATCGTACTAATTGCAAAAATATATGTCTATAACATTTGTATAATAATGGTAATTGATTGCAGTTTTTTTAAAATGACTTGTACGTACATGCATGTTAAAACCATAATTTATTTGTATAATAACACTTGCCACCAAGCACTAAGCAGTAAGCATTGCATTACACACTAAAAATAAATGAGGCTGGTAACCAAAATGAAAATTTACATTTTGCTATTAGGGCCAATTCTTAATGAAGAGAGATTCCTATAGCATGTACGACGAAGCGTACGCTTGTACATGCGTACCAGGCCGAATCCCATAACAATACTATTTTGCCGAATGCCATGCAAGGGTGCATCTGGAACTAATTTTATACATGTATTTGGTTTGAAGCTGTCACTGGAGGAATGTGTCTCGACTGGGATTCGAAAAAAAAACAACGTACTTATTTTTTTTTGTTGAGTGAACAAGAAAATAATTGCATGGGTGATTCGTTTCTTACTATATAGTTTGATTCCAAATCTTATATTTATCAGAGATTCTAAAGTCACATATTTTCCATACTTATATGTATTTAAATTAATAATCAGTCTTATCAAAATAACTTTTCTTTCAGGACTCTAATCCTTGTTTGACCTGTTGGGGGTAGGCTTCGTCCTATGTTAACTGTTATGATTCGTTTTGATACGCATTTGAAATGGTATGCTTCGCCCTACATTCTGCGAAGAGAGTGAAAGAGTGATCTCTCTTCATTAAGAATGGGCCCTACTAGCGAAATGTAAATTTTCATTCTGGTTCCCAATTATATTCAACGTATTATACGGAATACTGTTAGGGCCACTTTGAAATATCATATTTCCTTTTTGTAAGTTGACAATGCGACGGTACGATACGACGCACGACGGTACCACACGAGATCGCGTATCGTACCGTCGTGTTCTCGTATCGTACCGTCGCGTATCGTACCGTCGTGTTCTCGTATCGTACCATCGCATCGTCGACATATTGGTTATTGAAAATAACCGCGATATTTTAATGTGGCCCTAACAGGATTCCGTAGCATAATGCTAAGTGCTTAGTGGCAAGTGCTAATATACTTGCAAATGAATTTTGGTTTTAATGCATTTTAAGAGCGGCTGCAATCACTTGCCATTAATACAAATGTTAAAAACATATATTCTCCAACTTCTTAAATTAAAGAAAGCACAAAGCATTTAGCATTATAAACTTCTGAAAAGAATCTACATATACATATATGTATGCTTGCTTTTCTGATTTGTAATGTATCATTTTGCAGTTAGCTCTTGGGTCTTTACATGCTTACATTTTAATAACCAGTAAGCACATATTATTTAGCACATCACACTTGTCATTTAAAACAATCTAACAGAAATGCAATGAGGCAACATGTAAAAGTATACATACATGCATGCACGTGTCATTTATGATAAAGCATTCAGAAATAAGCGTGTTGTAATATTTACCTAAATAATCTTCCATAAATGAATGATTTTCTAGTAAAACTATTCTTCCGTATTTATGCATTGAAGTTATGTTATCGCCAACAGTATTTACAGATTGCATATCTTAACAAATCGGTAATAAACATTTTACTTATCTGTCCGAGGATATACATTAGACCTTTGATTGTAAATTGACTGAAGTATATTTATTCTGTATGGGTAAGTAAATTTGGTTGCATAGACCAGTTCACTAGAGGATCGGCAATATCCGGTATAATTCGCCGATCTAAATTGACCAATCAGTGAATGAGGAAAAATTTAAGTTTTGTTTTAGAGTTTCAAAATCGGCTAAAAATCGATTAACCACCGATTATTTAATCAATTTGTTTGTTAACCATCATTTATATGTAGAATGTGACTGAAAGAAAAACAAGAGTACGTGTCCCCTGCTGAACCGTGACGAGCAGACGGACAGACGAACAGACGGGCCGACGACGGAAAGGTGATCTCTATGTGTCACCCCTAATTACAGCAGGTGACACAAAATATCTTAATTTAGTAGACAAAGATACTATAACAAATGATAACAATAACAACAGGCTACTAATGCAACATTGAAAAATGATTGGAAATATAAGAGGAAAAATAAACTGTCAAAAAGAATAAAGAAATAGAACATATCTAGTGTTAACAATGTTTCTTTTTTTCTTTAATTTCTCGGTACACATATTCTTAATTATCGACAAGGAGAGAAATTAAAGGAACCGATTATGAAGGAACACAATCAATGATCGCCGACCACAGCAGCTTTCAATCAATCATCGATTAAAATCGATCATCGTTTAATATCTAGTACACCAGTATGTAGATTAGGTGATCGGGGAGTGCTAGTTGATTAACATCAAACTCCGCCGCAGTAGTTACCTCCCCTTACAGTTGTCATAACCACTGCCACCAGAAGTAGATTTCGGCTGATATAGGTCGGATTTGCTTTTATCACTTATGACTAGTTTTGAATATATCATATCAGTTTCGTTATATTTCACAAAAATAACATTCATGATTTCGAGAAAAGTAAAAAATCAAATCATATAACATTAATTTATAAAATTATAAAAGTTGGTCACATGGTTTCAACTATCATCACGTGACTTATGTGTGGTGGCAGTGGTTAAAGTAGAGTAGCTTGACGTAACCGGTGCGCGGAGTTTGGATTTACATAGGCTTACTTCTTATTTCGCACATAGTATAGTATATTGAAATAGTATATTGGCGTCAAATAGGTATGAGAATAAGTAAATGAAGTCAAATTTTTTTTCTCAACGATTACGAAACAGTTCTTAAAACTTAAATGAATCACAGTCGATGGTCCGATTTGAGGTGCATGTAGTCTCTATCATAATTACCGGGTTATCTATTTGTGAGAATAATAATAAAACAAGTCTTATTTATGTTCCGTAATTAGTTTCACATATTTTCTGCGTAAAAAAAAAGCTGAAAGGGTTATTTCCAAACTACTATTTAATCAAATGCATGTTTATGTAACAATTTACTTACACTGACTAGGCGTAATTCGATGATGAGTGAAAAGAATGCCACGGTAGGATGGATATTTTCAAACATATCTTATTTATAATCAAACCTAAAAGTAAGACCACTCATGGGTTTATTTACAACTGTTCAACTGGTTTTCATACAGAGTTGGTCGATTTATTATGGTGGCTGATTTCTGCCATGTCGTGTGGCGGGTTTTCGGGTCGAACGGTCGAAGGGGAAAAGATTTCGGCGTCCTTTCGCCCCGAGCTTTCTATTTTGTGTCTTTTCGCCACGCCAAACGTCAGTATTTCGTCATTTTGTATAAGCGCCCCGAAAAACACGAGAATCAATATCCCGCCTTTCCGGTACGCAAGTGCAGTAGGGCAGTGAACTGTCTGGTGTACATGTATCTTATGGGAGTTCGACTGCAGGATTAATGAAATGTAATAATAGATTAAAGAAACATGAATGGAGTATGTTAATACCAGATAGTTAATTAAATGTAATATGATATACCAAAAATGTATATGAAAACTGCAACAAATAAAACAAAAAGTGAACCAAAAGTGGAACAATGATTGGCAGCGGATCTGTCGTATTTTATATTACTCCTTCATGTGTGTGTGTCTTTTTTTATTTTAGTTTAGGGCATGCTTAACAGATGAGTTCTCGTGCTATTTTAGAGAAATATTTAGTGATCGTTTAATTTTGAGTTATGCACGAAGAAATTCAAAAAATGCGCAAAGAATGATTACATTTAACTTGTTTGTACATTTAAATAAATAAATGATTTAGGCCAAGAAATCATAAACTGGACAGTTACCGGATTTTATTACCACGGTCATAATTGCCGTGTAGAAATAGCCAGGAAAGAAGTACTCTCGTGTTAAATCACTCTCTTTTAACCGTTAATGTTTCACTTTATGTACAGTGTATTCTGTTCTTTGACTAGTGGATTACATTTGTCTGTATATGAGCATTAAATTAAACTATAAAAAGAAAGAATGGCAAATACATAAATCAAATATTATATCATACGCCATGGACTTACTTACTTTTGACCACCACCACATATTGTCAAATATTTCGCTCATAAGTAAACTGAAAATTGGAATATTTTGTGGAATTAATTCTTATACCATTAATGTAATCAACTGATTATTTTGGGTGCCTGGATAGCTTCTCACCGATGCGTCCCGGGTTCACATAGTTCACGTGATCACGAACGTGAGAGGATGCAGTGGTAGCCCGTCCAGACACGTGGATTTCTTTATTCAGGTTTTCCGGTTTCTTCCCACAATAATGACCACATACACTGCCATTAGAGCCATCGAGAGTGATTAATATAATTAATGTAATCGATGTAAAATAAATTAAGTTTAAACTTTAAACCGATTGTTGTTGTTGTTTTCCCCATAAGATATACTGCAATGTACTCTTTTCAGGCTGTATCCCTTTGAGAAACCTGTGCCCATTTTTCCAATACAAGATATTTTTACAATTAAATTGACACTGATGAGAGAGAGAGAGAGAGTGTGTGTGTGTGTTCTGCGTGTGACGTCATTACGGGGGTTTATTTCTGATACACGAACAAATAGGATTACAACACGAATTAACTATTGAAACGGTTCAGAAAATCCATTTGCATCAAGATAGTACACAACTGAATTATGATTGTAAATTTACTGTGACAGTTTCAACAAGCAACTCATCATCAATGTCAGAAAATACATGTATGTACTTTTGTAATCAACAACATCTCGTGTGTTTATAAATAAACAAATCATAATAAAACATTTTCATTGAGATGTTAAAACTGGTTGTCCCAGTAGTTAATGTGTTTCTTGATGGTAGACTGGTTGTCCCCAGTAGTTGATGTGTTCCAGAATGGTTGACAGCCTGTCCCAGTAGTTGATGTGTTCCTAGAAGGTAGACTGGTTGTCCCAGTAGTTTATGTGTTCTTGGATGGTAGACTGGTTGTCCCTAGTAGTTGATGTGTTCCTTGATGGTAGACTGGTTGTCCCTAGTAGTTGATGTGTTCCTGGATGGTAGACTGGTTGTCCCTAGTAGTTGATGTGTTCCTGGATGGTAGACTGGTTGTCCCAGTAGATGATGTGTTTCTGGATGGTAGTCTGGCTGTCCCGTTAACTGATGTGTTCCTGGATGGTAGTCTGGATGCCCCAGTAGTTGATGTCTTCCTTGATGGTAAACTGGTTGTCCCAGTAGTTGATGTGTTCCTGGATGGTAGACTGGTTGGCTTCCAGTAGTTGATGTGTTCCTGGATGGTAGTCTGGTTGTCCAAGTGGTTGATGTGTTCCTTGATGGTAGACTAATTGTCCCAGTAGATGATGTGTTCCTGGATGGTAGTCTGGTTGTCCCAGTAGATCATGTGTTCCTTGATGGTAGACTGGTTGTCCCAGTAGATGATGTGTTCCTGGATGGTAGACTGGTTGTCCCAGTAGATGATGTGTTCCTGGATGGTAGTCTGGTTGTCCCAATAGATAATGTGTTCCTGGATGGTTGACTGGTTGTCCCAGTAGTTGATGTGTTCTTAGATGGTAGACTGGTTGTCCCAGTAGTTGATATGTTCCTAGATGGTGAAATGAAATGGTGCAGCAAAGAAAAGCAAGCAACAGACTAGTTAACTAAATATATTTTAATTATTAACAAGTGACAAAAATCAATATAAACATACAGTCTTAAATTTATTATAACAAAATAGTTTGATCCTTGTCTGATTGATCAAAATTAAATTTAACCTGAGCAATCCAACAGATATGTCCTTTATCCAAATGCAAATCCGAAATTAATCCCACACTGTTGAATGACCCACACTTGATGAATTGCTGCAAACAAATCTCCAAAACAAGTCTGCTAAAACAAGTCTCCCTGATCCCTCAAATCACCTTCATTATATATACTTGAGCAAATTATTCTAGAAACAACCATACTATACCCAAAAAGGAATGTTCTAAAGTGTAAACAGGTTACATAAGACTTCTAGACTTTTCCACAGAAAGAAAGAAAGTTCCAGTAAACAAATATACCAGTAAACAAGTTATTTTTAGAACAGGGATCGCCTAATAGATCACTCCGGAACAAACTAGTAAACAAGTTATCCTTAGAATAGGAATTTCCTTCTACAGTGTTGTGTATACATAACTAGGTTAAGTGTAATATGTAACACTTCCTCTCCTAAAAAAAATATTTATGTAATAAATCTTTTTAGGTTATTATGATTACAATATAAAATACAATAAACACAAATAAAATTACATTATACAGTAAACAAGAGAAATCAAACATGCCTAGATAAGATAAGTCCAGATACCATTTCAAACATATTTCAAACATGCACATTACACACGTGACAAAACATCTGGAATGATATCGTCCTTTCCTTTAATATGATCAACATCAAGGTCAATTTCTTGCAACATTAAACTCCACCTTATCAGTCTTTGATTTTTGTTCTTTAATATATTTTGTGCAAGAAAATTAAATGATTGTGATCACTAAAGACAACAATGGGTTGGTCAACTCCATTATTGTCACCTTGTAACAGAACAGCACCAGCACCAACATCACTAGCATCCACCGCTAGCTTGAAACATTTATTAAAATCTGGTGCTAACAGAACTGGTGCGCTCTTGAGTATGGCTTTTAACTTTTCAAATGCTATTTGACAGTCATGATTCCAAACAAAGGCCTTACCTTTTTTAAGCAGATTTGTCAAAGGTTCAGAAACTTCTGAAAAGTTCTTACAGAATTTTGTGTATTATCCAGCCATACCAAGAAATCGCATCAGCTGTCTTTTACATAAAGGTATTGGAAATTCTGAAATTGATTAAACTTTTGGATTCACAGGTTTAACTTGACCCTGTCCCACAACATGTCCTAAAAAAAATAATGATGCATGACAAAATTCAGTTACATGTACTCTACGTTACGTCCTGTCGGGTACATGTACTCTATTTAAAGTTCTGTCAGGTACATGTAGTCTATGTTAAGTGCTGTCAGGTACATGTACTGTATGTTAATTGCTGCCAGGTACATGTACTGTATGTTAAGTGCTGTCAGGTAGATGTATTCTATGTTAAGTGCTGTCAGGTACATGTACTCGATGTTAAGTACTGTCAGGTTCATGTACTCTATGTTAAGTGCTGTCAGGTTCATGTACTCTATGTTAAGTGCTGTCAGGTACATGTACTCGATGTTAAGTGCTGTCAGGTTCATGTACTGTATGTAAAGTGCTGTCAGGTTCATGTACTCTATGTTAAGTGCTGTCAGGTACATGTACTCGATGTTAAGTGCTGTCAGGTACATGTACTCGATGTTAAGTGCTGTCAGGTTCATGTACTCTATGTTAAGTGCTGTCAGGTTCATGTACTCTATGTTAAGTGCTGTCAGGTTCATGTACTCTATGTTAAGTGCTGTCAGGTTCATGTACTCGATGTTAAGTGCTGTCAGGTTCATGTACTCTATGTTAAGTGCTGTCAGGTTCATGTACTCTATGTTAAGTGCTGTCAGGTTCATGTACTCTATGTTAACTGTTGTCAGATTCATGTACTCGATGTTAAGTGTTGTCAGGTTCATGTACTCGATGTTAAGTGCTGTCAGGTTCATGTACTCTATGTTAAGTGCTGTCAGGTTAATGTACTCTATATTAACTGTTGTCAGATTCATGTACTCTATGTTAAGTGCTGTCAGGTTCATGTACTGTATGTTAAGTGCTGTCAGGTTCATGTACTGTATGTAAAGTGCTGTCAGGTTCATGTACTCTATGTTAACTGTTTTCAGATTCATGTGCTCTATGTTAAGTGCTGTCAGGTTCATGTACTGTATGTAAAGTGCTGTCAGGTTCATGTACTGTATGTAAAGTGCTGTCAGGTTCGTGTACTGTATGTTAAGTGCTGTCAGGTTCATGTACTGTATGTAAAGTGCTGTCAGGTTCATGTACTGTATGTTAAGTGCTGTCAGGTTCATGTACTCTATGTTAAGTGCTGTCAGGTTCATGTACTGTATGTTAAGTGCTGTCAGGTTCATGTACTGTATGTAAAGTGCTGTCAGGTTCATGTACTGTATGTAAAGTGCTGTCAGGTTCATGTACTCGATGTTAAGTGCTGTCAGGTTTATGTACTGTATGTTAAGTGCTGTCAGGTTCATGTACTGTATGTAAAGTGCTGTCAAGTTCATGTACTGTATGTTAAGTCCTGTCAGGTTCATGTATCGCTTACCAGTATACCATACTGTAAACAAGATAAAACTTCACGTTATATGAACATAATACAAGACAATTGTCAATTGCACTACAATACCTACACAGACACAGAGACTTCGAGCTTTCCTATTTTCGACCACGACCGCGACATTTCCAAAATCACTAGAATGTCTGCAAAATTCCCCGCAACATTTACTTCCCTTGTTAAGTATTGATACCACTGCTACCGGCAAGTGGATCAACGTGTATTTTCTGGACAGTATTCAGTTCTGTATATATGGGGAATATATGGTTGATGTCGTGATGGAAAAGGTTTAGCCGATGAGCGAGAATGTGTATCTTGGCGAGCTTTATCTTGTTTTTGCCTAGTTTTATTGTAATAATAGTTACAAGTGAAAAAAAAACATACATAACTAAAAGAAAGAATGTATTAATATGGTTGTTTTAAACGTGACACAATAGTAAGTTAGTAAGTAAATTTATTTAAAGTCGACACATATACACAAACAACAAATAGTATGAGCTCTGGAAAGCTCTTACAACCGACTATACATATATTTTTTACAACAAATGTAGACAAACGTATCATAATTCACAAGTTACATGAAGCCCGAACAAAAGTTAAAAAGTTAAAAGTTTAGCATATAAATCGAAGACTTTAATATAAGCAAAGGTTAGACCATAAGCTTAAATCTAGAAATGTGTCTAAAGGACACAGATGCCCCCACCCGTCGCATTTTTCAAGTCAAAGGCCAACACCCAGTTGCGCAAGCCTATCTTGAGTAATATATCAATGAAGTTTTAAGTCTGTAGCACAAATACTTTTAGAGTCACGTGCGTCACAAGCATAAAATTCCATATTTTTCAAAACCAAAAAGCCCATAATTCTATAAACTTCAACGGAGGTTCGATACAAATACCCAGGTGCACACGTTTATGTCCGGAATAATGTATCCATGAAATTTGAAGTCTGTAGTTCAAATACTTTCTGTGTTACGTGCGTCACAAGTATAAAGTTCTATATTTTTCAAAAACAAAGGCCCAAAACTCTGTCAACTTAAACGAATGTTTGATAAAAACACCAACCTAGTTGCACATGCTCATAACCTGAATAAAATATCCATGAAGTTTGAAGTTTGTAGTACAAATACTTTCAGAGTTATATATGTGCGTCACAGGTATAAAATTCCATACTTTTGAAAAACAAAGGCCCATAACTCTGTCAACTTCAATGATATCTATAAAGTTTGAAGTCCGTAGTACTCTTACAAACTTGACCCGGATCAGGATCGAATCTGGTCCGCTGGTGTGTGAGTCCAATGCTCTAATCACTGAGCCGAAGAGGTGACTCCCTGACGCATTTGTCAGAGATTGCATTTATACCTGTAACGACGCACCGTCACATTACTTTCCCCTCCGACCCGAGACTTGGCCTGGGAAACATATGGGTAAGGCAATTTCGGTCTGGCAGTTGATATTTGCTGCCACAAATGTAACGATCTCAACCAGGCCCAGGATCGAATCCGGTCCGCCGGCGTGAGAGTCCAATGCTCTAACCACTAAGCCAATGAGTCGACTCCCTGACGCAGTTGTCAGAGATTGTATTTATACCTGTGATGAGGCATCGTCTGAGTTACATCACAAGCATAAAATTCCATATTTTTCAAAAACAAATGCCTATAACTCTGTAAATTTCAACGAAGTTTCGATAAAAAATACCCAGGTGCGCATGTTCATGTCCTGAAAAATATATCCATGAAGTTTAAAGTCTGTAGTGCAATAACTCTGAGTTACATGCATCACAAGCATAAAATTGCATTTTTATTTTCAAAAACAAAGGCTCATAACTTTGTAAACGTCGACGGCGGTTCGATGAAAATACCCAGGTGCGCAAGTTCGTGTCATAAATAAAATCCAAATCTGTAGTACAAATACTTTCAGAGTTACATGCATCACAAGCATAAAATTACATATTTTTCAAAAACAAAGGCCCTTAACTTTGTCACCTTCAACGGCGATTCGATGAAAACACCCAGATGCGCAAGTTCATGTCTTGAATAATATATTGATGAAGTTTCAAGTCTGTGGTACAAATACTTTCGGAGTTATGTGTGTCGGGACGGACGTACGGACGGATGGACAAAGGCAAATCTATATGCCCCCCCCACCCCCCATTTTGGTGGGGGCATAAAGTCTATAAAGTCTTAGTTATAAACAATAGCATATGTATTTAAGATTTTTGTTTTGAGTACAATAAAAATACAAGCAGTGGAAATATTAGTAGTTTGTATAAGCAACCCTTTAAAGCAATAAAAATATAATAAAAAAAATAAATAGCAGCATAGAAACAAATTAATATAACAGCAGCAAACTTAATAAATAAATTAACGCTTAAACGACTATCAAAATTATATATTGAGTAAACAAGATATCTTAAGTGCAGATATAAACAGATATCACATGCTTGAAACGTGAGTCAGTGATTCAGTCCTGAGGCAGTATTGGGATAATGCAACATGCACTGCATATGCATTTTTCTCCCCACATCACCCCATTATATAGTTATTGAATTGACCAAATGAAGAAATGTTTCTAGCCTCATTTAGAAGGGAGTTCCATACCTTAGCTGCCTCATACACCATATGCTGTTGTATTTGGAGCTACTACTTCAGCTGTATTTACATACCTGAAATTATAAGAATTATCTTTAATATTAACCAAGTCTTGTAAAAACATTGGACTAATTTTGTTTATAATCTTTAAAGTCTCTAAGGCTATAGTGCGCATACGGCCAGATTTTAGAGTAGGCAGGTTTGATTGATTAAAGTTGCAATACTACCCAAAATCAACGAATAAATGCAGAAAATGATGTGATAATATGAAAAATCAATCTTTCTTTTGACGATAAGCAAATTATTGCCTCTATAGGTTAAGCGATTATCCCGATTTATATCGATAGTATCCCCGATATATTAAATGACTGTAGGAAATTAATTCTCCTACCCCTTCACGAAGATTTCCCGAATATTCATACGAAGATATCCGGAATCGATCGAGCTCTGTCACGTAGTCATCTCGGCTCTCGTAAGTCATGCATAATTATAAACGACTTTAATCAAACAGGTTTCTGGCGAATGTCCCCATGTCTAAGCCGTGCACGATAAAACCGATTCCTTTGTGAGATTTGAGGTGTTTGTTTAAGCCACAACACTTCTGTAGAGAACATGAAGTATTTTCTAGTTATATTTGTTTTTCATCGGAGAAATATTTCAATAAAGCTGAGCACTATATGAGTACTCCCAGATGAAGTGGTGTGTGCACTTCTAATTTTAGATGGCTTGTATTTATATTTATGTAGTTTCCGGAAAATATTAGAAACAGTCGAATCGGTGGCCGTGAAATTCCGTACTTGTTGATACAAATACTGTATTGTAGATAATCCGTATGTAATATAAGGAATCATTTGAACATTTTCTTTACCGAACCTCCATCATAGATGATAAATGTAACTGTTTTGTTACAGACTGGGGGTTTCAAAATATTTGAGCTAAATTAACGTTTCTGTAGTATTGAATCTTTAAGCAAACAATCATATGAGTTATGATAATCATTATATATAAAACGAAGAGCACGATCTTGTAGTTTTTTCCCCATTTTCCTAGTATTCTGTTCAGAGCAGAAGTGCCAGGTCATAAGACAATAACTGAAATTTGACATGATAAATGAATAATCAATTTTAAGTCTCCATAGTCTGTTTAAATATTTGTTAAACCGTTTCAATACATTCAATTGCATGACAGCCTTTTTACATAGATTGGAGATATTTGTGTCAAAAATTAGTTTATAATCCAAGCATAGTACCAAGCAGTTTTACCCCCCTTTTCATTAGATATAAATGATCCACTTACTTTAAAAAATTATTTCATTAGTTTTCCTACCAAGGGATATTGCTTGGAATTTCTCAGGGGTTGCTTTTATCTTATTAAGATGAGAACCATTTTATTAAAGAGTTATTTTAGGGCTGAGATTACTTCTTGTAGTGATTTATTGGGTCTGGATTGCATAGTTATAAGTTTGCTTATTTTCACACAAAAAAGAACAGATCATTAAGAAAATATTGAAAGTCCTGAAATTGATCCCTGGGGAACTCCTTTGAAAATTTCCATTGTTCTACTAAAATTTTGATCCACTTTCACACACTGTTTTCTGTTTGATAGGTAACTACTTCGTAGGTCCAATGCAGATTTTACGGTGGCATAGAAGTTACACGCAGTACACTTTTTTATGTCGAGGGAACGAGATAATAAGTCGAGGGAACGAGTGAATTATCTCGAGGGAACGAGATAATAAGCGGGGGAACGAGATAATAAGTCGAGGGAACGGGATAATAAGTCGAGGGAACGAGTTAATTTTCTCGAGAGAAAGAGATAATAAGTCGAGGAAACGAGATCATAAGTCGAGGGAACGAGTTAATTACTCGTTTGATTTGAAAAGGAGAAATTTATCTAAACAGTAAAAGATTAAATTCTGAACGTACTCAATTAGTCTGGAGGCCGTCTCACTTATAGGAATATGAGGCAAATATGTTTGGCACAAGTACTCAATGACCCCTGGATAGAGCGTCCGCCTCGGGAGTGGGAGGTCTTGGGTTAGATCCCTTGCCGCGACAAACCAAAGTTGATAAATATAGTTCTGGTATAGATTCATTGTTTCCGAGGCGAAACTCTGGGGAATTAAAAAGAGACCGTCGAAACATTTCTATGGGGGTCTAGAGAAGCAATCTGTATTTTTGTTGGGTTTAACGTCCTACCGATAGTATTTCAGTCATTTAGAGACGATTTTAGAGTCATTTAAAGACGATGTCAACTTGAGACAGATATAGTGTTGTCACACTGCAGTATCACGCCGTAGACATGTGGCATGATACCACACCCAGTCACATTGTTCTGACACCGGGCCAACCAGTCATGCAACTACCCTTATATGTTGAGCAAGGGAGCTATAACAGTACCATTTTCTACGACTTTGGTGTGTCGTGGCCGGGGATCGAACCCACGACCTCCCGCTCACGAGGTGGACTCTCTAACCATTCCGCCACCGGGGACGGTATAATTATGTTAAACTAACAAATCAGCATGACTAAAATACAAAAGAAAAACATATTTTATCAAGTTTAGAATAATACCCAATTCTTATTAACTGTAATAGTCCTTTTATATTAAATAAATCAACATAACTAAAAATCATATTAATAGTCAATAATAGTTGATAGTCAACTAGAACACAAAGGTAAAATAGAGTGTAGAATAAAACGATTTACAATAGCACCTATTGTCAGCTTATGAATTTTAAGCAAATTTTACTCGATAAGTTTTAACAATAATCTTACTATTAAACTGTAACTATGAAAGCACACGATCCTTTATCTGCTGTAGGTTTACCCATTTTCTTGCATTATAACAATTTGGCGCCTATTGCTAAAGCAATGTCTTTGAAGCCTATGCATAACCCATATGTGAACTCATATTTCATACACTGGTCATATTGGTTATATTGTATGTTTTCACAATGGCGCTGACATATAACGTCGTTATTATTGAAGTATTTTCATAACTTTATTAGACTAAGTATTTTTTGTTAATAGCAGCAATAAAACCTTTATAAATTTGTTTTTATCAATTGCTTGGAGCTTGGCATATAAAGTTGAGTGAATGTTTCATGCCGCATGTCTTCTGCGTGATACTGCAGTGTGGTATCACTATATTTGTTGCAAGTAGACATCGTCTCCAAGTGACTGAAATATTGTCGGGGGACCGTTATTCTCAATAAACAGATAAACATGGACTCAACATATGGACTATTGATTGCAATATTCGATTGGTTGACTAACTCGTTCCCTCGAGATAATAACTCGTTTCCGCGACTTATTATCTCGTTCCCTTGACTAATTATCTCGTTCCTTCAACATAAAAAAGAGTAGTGAATGCCACCTCTAAGCCACGGTAAGATTTAGATAATCCATAAGAGTTTATTTTCAGAAGCAAGAAGTCATGAGCTAAGCAATCCGTGAATGCTTTGGATGAATCCATAAGGGTGACAGCTAGGTTTTCATTCATTCAATGCAGTTATAAAGTATTTTAATATATTCTTTGAAATTCTTGGGCAATATATGTATAGTCTGTTTAAGACACTAGTTTTTATACATCCATTGTTTTGTGTTTGTTAATTTTTATTTGCTTCCATTTGTTTAAATTATAGACCTACTAAATAGGTTAGGTTATTAGGTGAAAATTGTAGGAGAAAGAAAGAAAGAAAGAAAGAAAGGGGGATAGTATGCTTATTGTAAGCCGTCCATTAAAACATTTTGTTTTAAAATCTTTCGTTGTTATTTTTCACTTTTAATTTAAGATTCCAGTACTTCATATCAGTTAGAACTCGATACATTTTAATTAGGGAATTATCCCGGAAATTCCTCATTTTGGGCAGGAAAATTGCCATTTTACGGCTATTTTTTAAGTTAAAAGCCGACATTTATATTCTTCGGGGATAAAAAAGGAAGACAAACAACTCGAATTGAATCGGTTATACACATATATTCACTACATTCTGAAGATAACTAGGAGGATAAAACAAATATTCAAAGTGAAGGTGAAAATTTTTACCCTTCTCAAACCCACCATGATTAAAAAGGCCTGCCCAAACCCATGATTCAAGGTGAAGGTAAAAATGTTAACCCTATCCAAACAAATGATTCAATATGAAGGTAAGTTTTTGTACCCTTTCCCAAACCTATGATTCAAGGTGAAGGTAAAAATATTTACCCTCCCAAAACCAATGACTCAATATGAAGGTAAAAATTTTTACCCAGCCAAAACCCATGATTTAAGGTGAAGATAAATTGTTACTCTACCCAAATAAATGATTCAATATGAAGGTAAAATTTTAACCCTGTCCAAACCAATGATTCAATTTGAAGGTAAAAAATGTTACCCTGCCCAAACCAATGATTCAATATTAAGGTATTTTTACCCTGTCCAAACCATGATTCAAGATGAAGGTAAAAATTTTTACTCTGCCCAAACACATGATTTAAGTTGAAGGTGAACATTTTTTACCCTGCCCTGAACCATGATTCAAGTTACGATAAAAAATGTTACCCTGCCCAAACCCACGATTCAATATGAAATTAAATTTTTACCCTGTCCAAACCAATTATTAAATATGTAGGTACATTTTTACCCTGTCCAAACCAATGATTCAATATGAAGGCAAATATTTTTACGCTGCCCTGAACCATGATCAAGGTGAAGGTAAATATTTTACCCTGCCCAAAGCCACGATTCAATATGAAGGTAATTTTTTAAGGAAGGAAAATTTTTACCATGCCCTGAACAATGTTTCAAGGTGAAGGTTTATTTTTTTCCATGCCGAAACCAGCGATTCAATTTGAAGGCAAATGTTTTTACCATGTCCAAACCAATAATTCAAGGTGAAGGTAAAATTGTTTAACCTGCCCTGCACCATGATACAAGTTGAAGATATTTTTTTCTCGTACCTGAATCATAATGGAAGTGGGGCCTCCATGGCCGAGAGGGTAAAGTCGCTGACTTTAACACTCACTCAGCCCCTCACCGCGTGGGTTCGAAGCCCGGCATGGTCATTCTGATGTTCATGTGAGAAACCTTCCAGCTGGTTTTCGGTAGGTCGATGGTTTTACACGGATGCCTCCGTGCATTCGGGGTCTTCCGTCATCTGTAATATGCTGGACGTCGCTATATGACTGAAATACTGTCGAAGCGACGGTTAACTCAAATATTCAAGTCAAGATTATTCAGGATTCATGAGGTGCACACCTGACTGAGCAGCGTTTAAGATAGAAGAAAATCGCAAGAAAATATCACTATATAAATGTACCGATGCTCACACTAGCAACACAAGTAACTATCAACGTTCGAGTTTTGTTGTCCGAAAACTGGGGAAAGAAAAATTTCAAAAATGATGGTTTCCGGTTCTCTTTTAAACTTTTTTCTTCTTGGATTCGTCATTTGTGCATGTGCATATCCAAAAGGTAAACCTTATGATTATGATTACAAAAAATATATTAAAATTATGATTATTATTTATCATGAATTCATGATGATAATATTCTTTTTCTAAAATGATCAATTGTGAACCGACTTTTTTTTTTATCAAATTCCTAAATTCACGATGTTTTAAAAGTGTAGAATAGATATTTTACAACATCCATTAGAAAGAATTTACATCATAGAATTTAATTTATTTTTTCTCTTTACCTATTGGATATAATTTTTTTCCCTGAAATAATAGAACATCTGCAATTGTTATTTAGATAGCGACTTTCAAAAAAAAAATATTTCACTGTAAAAAACTGCGAAAAAATTAGGTGTGAACAAGTACATGTACATTCCCTTATGAAGAACATCATGTATTTAAGTAACAAAATATTAACTTTTTTTCTATTTCAATAATGTGTATTTTACGTAAGATGTATTAATATGTGAATAAAGATCATGCAAATACAAACACATAATGCCATCTGATATCGGATTTAAAAGTTTTTTAAGTTAGCATGGGAAGTGTCATCAAATATTACAAATAAAAAATTAAAAAATCGGCATTTGTTAGATCGTTTTTTATAATATATACATTATTTAAGGGAATAGCACCGTAATATGTTCTGTACGTTATATGTTATATGTATATGAAAAGTGAAATTTTAAGTAGATTATTCATATACATGTATTGGTTTGTTTTATTATCATTGATTACTTTTTTGCATGTCTTTGTTTAGAGAATAATATTAAACAAAAGATTGCATTTTCTTGAAAAGAAATCACTTCATGGTAATGTGTATACAGTAAGCTTGTTTTTATCAAGTTATTCTATTCTATTCTTCTTGTATATAAAAGAAAGTAAGATTAATTAACAGCCAACAGTTACCCTCTTTTTTCTAAATCCAAACGTGATATTTTCTTCGAACCATTTTTCATCATGTTTTTCAAGCATCAAATCAAGCTTAAAATTAATCTAAGTCATACTGTGACAGTTCCTTGGACCATTTACATTCCCTCTCTATGCACTGGACAAATTTACCCCCGTGATCCACGTGGCAGGAAATATACCTTCACTTAAATATTACTTAATGGTTTTCTCTGACACGGCGTATTAAAACTCGTTGATAAAATCAAATAAGTCGCACTTTTATTTCCAAGTTAGTTTGAAATGATTAACAGAACCTCACTATCACTACATGGTTTTTTCATTAATACCGTCAATCGTTTTTATTTGTAGGGGAAAAAGTATTTTGCGAATTATTTCGATGTCAGATTATTTGCATTACATGTGTTTACTAATGTATATCAAACACCTA
>CM037795.1:33800757-33850757 GCA_021229015.1 Solen grandis | reverse complement strand
GACTGACTGTGTCTGGTGTCAGACTGACTGTGTCTGGTGTCATACTGATTGTGTCTGGTGTCATACTGATGTGTCTGGTGTCAGACTGACTGTGTCTGGTGTCAGACCGACTGTGTCTGGTGTCAGACTGACTGTGTCTGGTGTCAGACTGACTGTGTCTGGTGTCATACTGATTGTGTCTGGTGTCAGCCTGACTGTGTCTGGTGTCATACTGATTGTGTCTGGTGTCAGACTGACTGTGTCTTGTGTCATACTGACTGGTGTCAGACTGACTGTGTCTTGTGTCAGACTGACTGTGTCTGGTGTCAGACTGACTTGCTGTTTGGAAGTAACTAAGAAACAAACACACTATTACTGTTCTGCCTTAATATTCTCTATGACTGTATTAATGTTGTATGTACTGTGTCTTGTAACCCACCCAATTAAAAACCTGTCTGTGTCATATATCATTTTCATATAAAACTATGAGACAAAGGTTCATCAGTAATACTGTATCTGGAGATGCAGATGTCACTTTCCCATTGTCTTCTCCCCCTCAACAAGTTTATCAGCGTTAACTTTGTATCTCAAAAACATATTAGAAGTGTTGCAGACTGAATATACCAGATCAGTTTTTGATTGACATGCAAGCTGGTCAAGTGTAACACTGTTTGTGATACATTATTTTTTCTGTTTAACCCTTTCCCTCATAGAGGAAACCATGAAAAGACCTATGCGAACAACATAAAACCAGATCAGCCTGCGAGTAACTCGCAGGCTGATCAGGTTTTATGCTGTTCGCTGCTCCTCAGTGGTCTGGAAATGAGGATTTTGTAATTAAATTTGGTAAGGTTTAACTGTGGTTTTCTGCAGATCAGGCTTTATGTGGTACCTACTGAGTGCGTCAAAATGAGTCTATATGAGGGAAAGGGTTAAAGTGTAAAGGGATATCTCATAAATGCATATAGACAACTTAATACTACTTAAGAACAATTTTGTTTTATCCATACTTCTAAACCGGGTAGGTGTGAAAAAAAATATCATTGATCCATATCTTTAATGGTTATTGATTATCTTACCAGAAATTTTGAGGTTATTTACTTTTTAAAATAAATTAATATTTTAAAAAAGTTGAATTATTTCTAATTTTATGCAGAAAAAAAAGTAAAGAAGTAGAATAAGATTATGTCATTTACTTGTATATTTGTGTAATGTGTATATATTGAAATATTGTTCTGATTTTTATATTACAACAGTTTCGTTTGTCTCTTTTTTTTTAAATATGTTTTGGTTCTGTGTGTTATAAATCACTTATAGGAAAGACTTAATTAAGTACCGGTATGCATGAATTTAAACTACTTTTATGTATGGATAAGAAAATATACATAATTAAGTTTGCAATGCAAGTTTTCATAATATTTGTAATAGATCCAGATACATTGTTCTGTGGTTTTGTTTGTTTGTTTGTTGTTTGTTTATTTGTATAGGGTTTGTTTGTTTTTTTAAGTGGAGGGTAGATATGTGTATGTGTAGTTTCAGGTTCTAGAACACAATGATATAAAGTTTCTTCATAAAAATGTTCATTGGACTGATATTAGCATATAAAGCCAACCCTGTTAATGAGTAAATTAAATGAATTTACAATACTTTAAGCTTTGAAGCCTGATCATAGTACTCATATAATTAGACATTTTCATGTTACTCAGTGTTTCTTCAAGAGCGTATTTTTGCATTTTTGACGGTCTTTTTTTCAGCTTAGATGCAATGAAATTAGGTCTGTGCGTTTTCCGTGAAGCAGGTTTTTATTCGTCGCATTGAAACCAAAAAAGATTTTGTCATTTAACGTTTTTTCTCAAAAGTTTCAATTTTATGATGGTTAGAGTTTGTTGTTATTATACACTTTAGACTAAGGGTCACTTTAAAAAGCATGAAGAAGTTGTTTCATAAAATGTCACATTTGATTTTGAAAATGTCACATTGCTTTGCCTCAGAAAGGGCCATTGTGATTTGTCAAACTGATGAAAATTCTTTCCCGATCACTGCTTTAGGGTATGACCCTCTAAAATTTCAATCGACCCCCTGATATAGTGGGTCAAATATTATCCCTTAGAAAGCAGAGCTGGAAGAAACACTGGTTACTGGCAGTCATTGACAGTTTTCATACTCTTAAAGACATCATTTCTAGCAAAAACAACAAGCATGACTTGACCGATTGTCAAAACTATGAAAACCAAAAGGACATTGACAAGATGTATTGTGACTGGAGTTCTTTTGATTACCTTTCCCTAATGTTTTTGTTTTCATGAGATATCTTTACTGAAAAATATGAATTATCTCCCCTTAAATTTTTTTTGAAATTTTTAAAACAATGATTATCTCCACATTTCTATTGATATTTGGATTTCGAAATGACAATTGAAACAGAATCTTATTTAATGTGGCTTTCTGCCTTGAGTTTTTCTGAAGATGTAAAGTCATTGTTTTTCATATTTGAAGAAATTGTTTATATTCCATAGGTTTTAATCGTAACTTAAATATAATTTATCTCCCCCAAATCTAACCAAACTAGGAAAACTCTTTGTGAAACATTTATTTTTTTATTTTTAGATGTCTTTAAAATGCCTGAGTCATAGAAATATTACCATCCAGTGACAAGATATGAAATATTAAGGCTATTAGGGTGGGGGTTCCTTTAGACACTGAATTTTCTGGTCATAAATCCTGTCTGCAGCCTATCTCTTGAACCCAAGATTATATTACAATAAAAATGTGTGCAAATTTCAAACCTCATTGTGACTATAATCATGCAGAATTTGTGACAAAGGATTCAGTTAGGTCATGGTCAAGGTCACACTTAAAAGATATGTTGACATAGTGCAGTTCCATGAACTCTTTTAATAATTTTCCGTTAGGGTGAGTGGAGGTTAATTTGAAACCTTTACTTTTGTTTAATAGTATATTAGAATAGTATAAAAGAAAACATGCTGATTATAATTAGTTAAACCTTTCCCTCATATAGACTCATTTTGACGCACTCAATAGGTACCACATAAAGCCTGATTTGCAGAAAACCACAGTTAAACCTTACCAAATTTAATTACAAAATCCTCATTTCCAGACCACTGAGGAGCAGCGAACAGCATAAAACCTGATCAGCCTGCGAGTTACTCGCAGGCTGATCTGGTTTTATGCTGTTCGCATAGGTCTTTTCATGGTGTCCTCTATGAGGGAAAGGGTTAATTGTATGACTTCACAAAATTTAGGCAGCTTATGATTTTAAAGAACTGGTTTTACTACTTGAGTGACAACACATTGAACACATTAAATATAACTATATGGAAATAATTCTATTAAAATAAAAATGGATTTTTTAAATATGAATTAAAAAGAAAAACTAGAAAATTATAAACTTGTTTTTGTGTTCAAAATCAAAAATTGGAATTGCAGAAAAAAATGACCATTCTTTGAAACAGTCTGTCAGTACACACTATATTCAGTATTTACATGATCAGTCATACCTGTCGTAGCTGGCTGGCTGATGGACCAAAAAAACGTGTCTTGCATAAACAGTTATCAGTTTTGTATCAAATATAAAGTAAGTCAGGAAAAGTTGTCAATTCTTAGGATTCCCAAGATTCTAAAGCTGGCTGCTTAAGCAGGTAGGCTGCTTAACCCTTTACCTCATGAATATTCATGTACAATTTATGATTCATGAGTATTAATTGACTGATCTTTAAATGGCTTATAAAATGATGGATTTTTCTATGTCACAGATGACTGTGTATGTACATGTAGAAACAAGCTACAATATTGTATGAGCAACAGAGGAGACCAGATCAGACAGCTCGTATAGGGGCTATCTGATCTAGTGGGTCTGCTCTGTTTGTCTCTGTGTCAGAATGAATCTATATGAAGTAAAGGTTTAATACAGGTGAAGGCTTAAACACAGTGTTACCTTTATCTTTTTATCTTACAGATTGCACGTGGGGAAGATGATGATTCTGATGGAAGATAACGGAACCACAACTCTCAAAATAAAACCAGCTAGTTCTGACCAAGTTGTCTGGGTTAAGGGTTGTTTTACACAAAATTTTGTTACAATTTAAATTTTAATGCACAACTGCAGATTCATCTCTTTGCTTATTAGTCATTCCGCTCAACAAAGATACAGTGTCCTCAAAAAGATGCCACTGAAAGATTCAGCATCTTAAAATTGCAGAAGTGTTGAGCTAAAAATTTGTTGGCAAACAATTTGCCACAATATGAAAATTTATTTTGAAACATTTTACATTCCTTAAATTGAAAGACTGGTGCACAATTTTCAGCCAAATCTAGTACAGCATTTAAATAAGTGATAGCATCAAAGAGAATAAATCTAGATTGGAATGTAATTGTAAGGTGTTTTTTTTGGTGATAAGATAAACATATAAGGGTATTTTAGCTATAAAGTGTTATTCCCCTGCTTTACATTTTAAGGTGTGGGCTTCAATGGAATTACATCTTGCCATGTCTTGTCCTGTCACCTTGGATATCTCAATTGAACAGCACTTCAGTGTCCCTGAGAACAGTGTTTGTTTGTTTGTTGGGTTTAACGTCCCACCAACAGTCGAGAGCAGTGCTTTAATGATACTGGGAAAGGTCATAGTGACACTGGGAAAGGTCATAGTGACACTGGGATAGGTCATAGTGACACTGGGAACTAGGAAAGGTCATAATAAAACTGGGAAAGACACTGGTAACAGTAGTTAGCTACGCTTTATGAACACTAGAAAAGTTCATCAGTGACCCTGGGAGCAGTGCATTAGTGACACTAAGAAAGGTACTGCAGTAACTTTTGGGACAGTATTTCTGTTCTTGATAGTAATTTTGACAGCTGGCATCAAGGTCACTGTCACATGGGTCACTGTCAAAAAACATACATATGGATAGCAATGTTGAAATATTTAAGTGGTGTGATGAAAGACAAAGCAATACTGTGGGGGGGATTATGTATTACCTAGTTTTAGACTGAAAAAGATCAGGGAGAATAGAAAGGTTGTGACAGTTCCGGAGATGCTTATTTTCACATTATTATTCATTCTTTCAGTTTTCACTATTCATACAGGTGTGTCAAACTATATGCTCTTCAAAAGCATATTGATGTAAATATGCTTACAGAAGAAATTTTCATAAAATAATTTACAAGATGCATGTACTGTAAGGAAACATTTCTCTCTTATTCAATTTATTTATCAGTATGTTTAGAAAGCATAAAGGAGGTATAATCTCAAACTCCCCGCAGCAGTTACTTCCCCTGATCAGTACAGTAAACTCTGCCACCACAAGTGGATTAACAAGTATTTCTTTTTTCATTTTTGATTTTAAATTGGGCGTTTCATATCAGGTTGGTTTTATTCCATTTAAATAACATTTAAAATGTTGATATAAGTTAATCAAAACATATAAGAATATTTCTTGAAATTAATGAGCATAATTTTGACTGTCACACAGGTTATTCCTATTGTCATGTAAGTTACTTAATGGCAGTAATTAAAAGTTGCCTTAGGGTAATGTAACAGGTGGGAGGAGTATGTTTTATGAATGTTAGCTAATGATTAAGTAATACATTTTTCCTAATCTGTTTTACTGTAGATCTCATAACTATCTGTGACTGTGTTGCTTTTGTATGCCCAGCGTCTGCTGTCATTGTGTCAGTCTTAAAGTTGCATATGGTCAACATTTCACGTTCCATACAATCATGTTTTTAAACTGAAGGTCTTCCAACCCAAATAGTGATCAATTCCATCAAAGCCATGCATATAACTTAACAATACAGATGTATAAGCTTTTAAAATGTCCGACAGTGGTAATCTTAGGGGCAAATTGACATGTTATGACAAGTGACCAAAGTTCCTTTATTACCTCCCCTTGATAATTTTGTTGCCATGAGTTATCTCCCCTGAAAACTTAAAAAAAGTGACTTTCTCCATTTTCCTATGGTAGAGTTGGATTTTTTCACGAAAGTTGATACATAATCATAAAATGCATCTTTCTATAATGAATTTTTCTCATAAATCAAATTAAGTTTTTCATATTCACAGAAAATGTGTATTTTCCATAGGCTTCAATGTTAAATTATAATGCAGATTATCTCCCCCAAATTAGATTAAACTCTTGGTGAAATATTTTTATTTTTGAATGTCTTCAAGGTGACAAAGTTTCATAGAAACATTACCATCCAGTGGCAAGATATGGAATATGGCTATTAGGGTTGGAAGACCTTGATAATAAGAACTCAGTTACCTAACTCTTTGCAGGTGTTACATCCCCTACAATTATACAATAATCAATGCCCTGAAGCATTTTGAGTATTTCCCTGAATAAATTGTTTTTTTATTATGTTTTTGTTTTTTAATGAAATGAATTAATTTTTAATCTTTTTTTATTTTTTTTAATTTAAATAATGGATCTTCAATAGAGATAATAATTTCTTTTGAATATTTTGCTGAAAGGTTCATAAATAACAATTCCACTACATCTGTTGTTTAGATTAAAATACAGTTTTGTCACAGAGATATTCTCATACTTGAAAGGGGACGTCACTTTGCAGAATACTGACTTATTGCACATGATGCAGATTTTATGTTTTGATGGTAGATTTGGTCATTGTCAAAAATTTATTTGTGTGTGGCAATTTTCATGTTTTATGGTATGAAATATATGCAGTTTAGTATAAAAACCTTCAGTACAACCAATTATGGCTTCTGTTCCACATTTTGCAACAATTTGTCTGTTTGATTAAGAAGATGATGATTTCCAAATTTGTATTTTACTCTCTCAAATGTATTTGTATATAATAATAATAAGTGAATATTTAGCTTGCCATTCAGAAAAGGGTTATCAAGTTAGCACCATTTTTATCATAATGTGTGTTTATAAAAAGAAAACCCATCAGCTTATATAAAAAGATGTGTTTTTTATGTCCTCATGAGTGATGTTCATTTATATTAAAAAATCATTGTACTTTTTTATTGCTTTCAAGGAATGGGACATTTTCTAAGTTAAATCACATAAAAAAAAATAATGGAAGATTAAATGAAATGAAAAACAGCAGAGCACTCTTCATTCTGTATAAAAGTTAGCTTGCTTTTACTGTTAGTCTGATAGAATTCATTCGCAGAAAAAACTACATTCCTTTCAATACTGAGTGCTTAATTAATAAGACTTTTTTGCTTTAATATTTTGAAAATATTTGTCTAGGTCAAGTTCCTTAAGAATTAGGCAAAATATAACTTTTCAACTCATCTGAGCAATTGTGTGAGCGTTTGTAATCGATTTTTGTCCATTGTCTGGTTTGCACTTGTGACCACTCTAGAGGCCACATTTCTGGCCCAAACTTCATGAAACTTGGTCAGAGAGTTAGAAATTGTGTCATCAGTGTTGTAGCTACTATTAGGCCCTGTTGAGGCCTGGACGTAAACGTTGGTCAAGAAAATGACATTTTCAAAAAAAAAAAGCCACAAAATGCAATAAAAACTGAAAGAGGATACTTTGGCATGTGCATTTTGCTCTTTTTAATATCCACTTGTTTCAGATTTCTGGGGGGCAAGCCCACCCAAATCTCCTTATTGACCCTAGGAACTCCTGCTATGGGCCAACAAGATGAAAACCCCTGGTCATGTGGGGTCAAAAAGTAGCTTGCCAGGTATAGAATATCGCACAAAAACCTTGTGAACATTCTAGAGGCCATATTTTCAGTCCAAACTTCATAAAAAATGGTCAGAATGTTTTTTGTTTTTTTCTTTTTAATCTTATCTCGTTAAAAAATGGGTCTCAGGACCACATATTTTGCCAATACGCCTTGGTTCTCTTGTTTGTTTAAATTTGTTTCATTCTTTGAGTCTGCAGCAATGTTGTTGAAGTCTACAAGATTTCAAGAATAAACATACCAGCTTTATAGAATTTAAGTGCTATTTGTGTAGGCTTTTTTGATCTAAATGTACATTTAAGTAAGGCTTTGCTGTTAAAACTGAAGTTGATATCTTTGAAAAAATAAAAAATAAAAATTTGAATACGAGGTTGAAATTTTTGTCGGAAAAAATCAGAACAGAATTAGTTTTTATTTAAATTTGCTCAAATTGCGACAAGTTTTTGAATTTGAGTGTGTTTTTTGTCCAAAATCAAGATTAATTGATGTATGTGGATTGGAAGCTTGAAGTTGCCAGTTATAATATTTTTTTATTATTTATACATACAATTTGTTGTAAATAAATGTAAGGATTGACTATAGGTTTAGAGATCAGGTTCTAAACAATGAAAGATGTAAGACTGTTTATATTTTAATAGAGTTTCTTCTCTTTATATTTATAATGTTTATTTATTATTTCATGTTAATATCAAAATGTCACTTATGTAATAAACAGGACTGTTATGGTTTACCATTGTAATGGTATATTGCAGTACTGGGTTAAGTCAATATTTCACAGTAATACAAAGGAACATACTTGAATTTGCCGATATTCTATGCTGCCACCATTGAAACCACTGAAAATGGTGTCGGCGATGAATCCATGTCAGGGGAGATAATTCTAAATGACACTAGAATGTGTACTTGATTTCAGAACATTTGCAGTTTCCCTTACAGGGATATTAATTTTGTTGATTATTTGGCTTATTATTTCATTAAAACAAAGTATTGTATGAAATAGACCTTAATGATAGTATTACAAAATATGGGAATGTATTGTGGCATGTATTGCTATACCCTTGTTATATATTGCTATGTATCATGTATCTTTAAGGGTATGGTGACAGCCTAGTAATTATCATTTTCAAAGAATGGTGAATATGATGGTATTTATTTTGTCCAGCATGCATTTATCTCAAATCAGTAGTTGTTGATGATTTTACTTTTAAATCATCTGGTAAGTTGTTTTAAAATATTAGTATATTGTCATTTTTATATTGTTGTTTTTATCAACTGACATGCTCTATAACTTGCAGACACTTTGTTTCTTTGCTCTTGGATGAACCAGGTTAATTCAAGAACAGAATGGCAGATACTTGTATTTTGTGAATATATTACCTGGACTGACATTTAACAACCAAAGATGTTGTAAACCATTGTTGGATAACCCTCAGCTGCTGACTATGCTACTTTCCATACATCAACCTTGTTGTTGTTGTTTTTTTCTCTACCATTTTATCACTTAGATGGAAAGTCGATGCAGTAATCAGATTGGATGCAGGATAACCTTGCCCTGCCTGATGTTAACCAATCAGAACCTTGTATCATAATTTCCAATATCCTATATATCCATTACCACTGATGTTCTTACCTCAACATGGAGAGTAAACAAAATGTAATGTCATTTTGATTGGCTTAGGTATCTTCAAACTAAAAGTCAACTTGTTAGTTGCACATCCCATGATTGATGAAAGGGAATGATATGACCATGGGTGTCCGATGATGATTGGGAACAGGCTACAGGTAGTCAATCATGCAGTCAGTATACTGTTTTGTCATCATTACTTACTGATGAGCTTAGTTATGTTATGACTTACAACTTGCCCCCAAATACCTTTGAATTATTTTATTGATTTTTTTTTTTTTTTTTTTTTAAATTATTTTTTATTTTTGTATTTTTATTTACCATTTTATTTTTGATACTTAAACAGGTTAAACAGTCCTGATATCCTATATTTCATAATAGATTTTTGTCTGCTAGGATATACTTTTATGTGTAACCCATTTTAGATCTTAGATGACTAAATCTTTATTATTCTTTATTATAAGTTATTTTTTTTTTCATATTTTAGCTCTAGATCCTTATGTGAGCTCGGCTGTTTTTCAAAGAAACAATTGAGGTATTGTCATCACTCTGGTGTCTTTATCTTAGTTGTTGGTATGAAAAACCTTTTGACCCAATTAATCTCTCTTTATTTTCCCTGAAAAATCTAACCTTGGCCATAACACCTTCTGTCATCAAACTTCACATACTTGTTCACTATCACAAGGACTACATTCCCATCATGGACCATTACTTTTAGGTCCAATTTGACCAAGATTATCTTCCCTTTTTCGTTTTCATTTCAAGACAAAAAACAAGCATTTTTCTACTTAAGACAAAAACAGACGAGCATTGGCATCCACATGCAGTGCACTTGTTGCATAATACATCCCGCATTTATTTGCCAGAAATGTGCTTTTGATTCCTTTTTATTTGTTTGAATATTCATATTTTAAAATCTTCAGAAAGCAGAATTGGTCTTTGGGCTGCACTCTACATGGGACTATCACAAATAATTGAGCAGGAGTCTTTAAATAAAACTATCAACCAACAGTTCTGTGGGAAAGAAGTACATTGTTACCAAGGCAAAATTGTAATAATTGTAAATTTATACCAAGGCAAAAAAAAGTAATCGTAAAAAAAAAAGTAGTGTAAACTAGCAAGAAAAGGAATTGTAAATTGTCTTTTGCAATATGATAGCTTTGTTTTCTGAATATAGAAAAAGTATGATATACATATTATCAACTCTCCTCAGGTCTGCAGAGAATTGGCAAAATGGCAGGAGCATCTCTTTAAGTGACAGTTCTTTGTCATAGTAGTTCTTGTATTTGATTAGACTCTGTACATCCTAGGTTTCCAAAGAGCATATTCTATGCCTCTGTTAATGCTTAGGATTTCATCTCTTGATGTTGTTTATTGTTTGAGTGTTTGGAAGAAATGATGCTTTAGAATACATAGATTCTTTTGACTTCATGCTTTATATAATTCATTGTCATTTACAGACTAAGCCTTTTATCTATTTAAAATTTATTTTCAGAATGTATGCTTCAATGAAATTTTTAAATGGTGTAACAGTAACTGTTCTTGGGCATTTCAATCCCATTTTTCTGTGTCTTGTGAATTCATTGCCAGCAAATGAAGTTTGGAAGAATATGTATTACAGACTGAAGAGGAGTTATATGCTCCTTTACATTCAGAGTTGTGTCCCTTACATATTTAAAGAGTATTCTTTTTGTTTTGACAGTTGCTTTTCTTCCATATTTAAAAAAAACATTGTTTTTACATTAAGAGTTGTTTCCCTTACATATTTACAGAGTAATCTTTTTATTTTGAGAGTTGTGTCCCTTACAATTTTACAGAATATATTTTATAACTGTCTTTTCAGAGATCCATGGTGTTTCATGCCAACACATTTATTTTTATCCAAATTAAGCTTCTGTTTATATTCCTGCTTTTGTTTTGTATTTTTGCTTCTATTTCTGCTGCTGTCTATTTACCTAATGGGGTAACTCCCATGCAATAAAAAGTGTTTAATGGTTGATTATAAAATGACTCAAAAAACAAACAGTATCACCATAATCACTTCCCTGCATTATACTACACTATATATTATTTAGGACTTTATTTCAAATTTTATGAAAAACTAGATTCTATAGTAGGGGTGCACTTGTGTATTTTGTTCTTTGTTTCCCTCTTGTTGTGTTTTTTGAAATTTTATATCTTTAGCTTGCCTAAAGTAGATTCTGTACTGTTGAATTATATCTATTGCTCTGTTACTAAAAATCTATTAAATAAACAATTCAGAAAACAACAGGCTGTTATGCTTCATTATAGTTACCCATACCATAAATTATATTCTACTCAAAGTTTGCTTAGCGCTAATAATATGCTCAAACAATTAAGAAATTTTCCATTCCCTTTTTACTGTTATTTTGTACTAAAATGGATAACGGCATTTTCATGATGTAATTAATCATTAAAACATTTATTTCAGGTTTTAGATAATTAGGTACTTTGATAAGGCCGAGAGGATCAAAATCAAAATAATTAATGATAACTAACATTTTAACTTGGAAATACAACTCTCTCTGTATATATTCAAGACAATATCGAAATGTTCAATTGTGAATGCAAATGCTTTGATAATTATATGAGTATTTTTTATGTCAGTTGAGCACATGTGTATAGATCTCTATTAGGATCTATGAATGTCCGTTCATCGTCCGTCCATCCACAATAAGTTTGTTTGCACTCTAGCATTTTTATTTCTTATGCAATCATCTTCAAACTTTACGACAATGTTTATTGACATAATCTCCAGACCAAGTTTGATTATGGCTGATATCGATTAACATCATGATTTTGACGTTTTTGTGTCACCTGCTGTAATCATAGGTGACTCATTGGGATCACTTTTCCGTCATCTGTCCATCACACTCCAGCAGGTGACACATGTGTTCCACAGAACACTCTTTGTTTATTACCTGAACATTCCCTGTTTGTACGTTTCTTAGTAATAGATAGTGTTATTGCACCTTATCAAAGCACAATTTTGAATCGGAAATCTGTGATTTATGATTTTGAACAGGCAAACAGCTCCCCAGGTCAGCTATAGAACATTTTAACACAAGACCTTACAGTTGAATTAACCTGAAAGTAAAACTTACGTAATTCTTGTAAAAGGTGATGAAAAAAATGGGCTGAACATGTTAAAGTTACACATGTTTAATTACTACTATGAACTGTGGTTTTTAGAGCGAGAGAGGGAGCATGCAATGAGAGAATGTGTATGTTTGTGTGTTTGAAGATTTTCATATTCCAAGTGAGATAGATTTAATCGTCGAAATATTAAAAATATACATTGAAAATCGTTTTGTAAACTATCTCTTGCTTTTGCTGTTTAGTTCCCCCTTTTTCACACAAGGATCGGGTTTCCAAATATAGTATTGTGTACTACTGCCAAAGGACGGAGCTATAAAAGCGCGCTATAATGCCTAGTCTGGTACCCGACTTTACTACACAGAGTAAAGGTCTGGCATACGCCGTTCAATGGTTTCCTGCAGTGTGCCAATCAAAGATGGCGGATCACAATGAAACAACGAAGGAAAGCATATCTTTCTCTAGGCTTGTGCCAATTCATGTTTTATCAGTGGGAGTCGACTTTTTTAGGATGGCACGCTGTTTTGATAGTGTAAATTTTACAAGAATATACGATGTATGGAAGCCCCTTAATCACATCTGTAAACAGTTTACTTCAATATAAATGTAGGTCAAAGGCCAATGGTTGGTACCATTTAAAAGTCAACACCAATTTTAAGATGAGAATTATAAATGTGAACAGGAAATACAAGCAAATGAATTAATGATTTTTTTTCTGACATTATTCTTTCAATAAACTTTGGGACATTTGCTCTTTTCCAATAATATTTATATATTGATTTCTTAATTCAAAATATAATAGACACTCAAATAAAAAAAAGGTTTCATCTTCTAGTAATGAGCCAAATTTACCACACATTATAGCTGTTGGCTTGAAACACGACTTAAATAAAGCAAAGTCATTTCATAATACTTAAATAACATGTGCATACATCATTTACAAACAGCAGGTCTGATATTTCCACTAGGCAATGATACATATCATTTTGACAAATATCCTCAGGTGAAGGCCGTTTGTGTCAGAGGTTTCTAAAATGGGTTCTAAAAAGTCCATGTAAATCAAGAGTGTCTTCGGCCTAATTTCTATAAATGTTAGTGGACGGAGTCTTATGATGATGATTTGAGATGCCATAAATTGACTAATTCATAGCTCAAATGAGATACTTTTTACAACAGGTAATTCTTTTCTTACATAATCATTGGAAGAGTTAGGGTCAGCAAGATGCATGGCATTTCCAGACAGTAAGCTACTACTAGACGATGTTAATATCAATGTTAAAAACAATCAACAGCAGCAACAACAAGGACGATGAAAACGAAACAAATTAGCACAGATACCGGTAAGTTCATTTAGTACGGGCTTTAGGTACAGGTCCCGGAATTCAAAATCTTCCCACTAGTTGGTGTGACGTAGAAGTATGAAATTCTTTTTGTATTGATGATATGTATAAAATTAAATATATATTTAGTAGGCTTTACAACATATGCTACAACTTTAAGTTCGGGGTCTTCCTCCATCTGTAATAAGCTGGACGTCGCTATATGATTGAAATACTATCGCAGCGACGGTAAACCCTAACTCAACAACAACAACAATTTTCAGTTAAATTCACACACTTCAAGAACTATATCATATTGGGACCGCAGATTGGGCCTGGGGCCGTCAATTAGACATGTCCAATACGGCCATGTGTAGAGTGCTTGTATTTTCCATATGTCTTCATATGTCTGTGTGTTTTCTATTGAATGATATATAATCAAAAATTACATCATGTTTGGTGATTTAATCATTATGTTTGATGACAATGTGATTTTACTTGATGTTATTCTTGTGTGCTTGTTGATATCGATGAATGCTTTTTGACAAGTGCATTGTGTAGTAACATTCACATTCTGCTTAATGGCAAAGTGTTTGTTGCCTTCCATTTTCCTTGGTTACAAGTTAATCATGCTTTATGAAATTCAAGCAACACCATGCGTGCTGATGTCGCTCACTGCTTCTTGACAATTAACATGACGCCAAAACGCCCCGAAATAAATATGCATATCGGTTTAACCAGTGAAAAGCTGTACAAACCTCTGACAAACAAACGCACGTGAACCTTGCTTTCAATTGTTACCTTTGTTCAACAACCTCCGACAAACATTCGGGGCGGAGATATAGACAATACTAGGTTAGTGTTGGATAAAGATAAGTTTATCCTGCGAGGCCAAGAAAATATAAACCGCGAGCCTTGGCGAGTAATATCTTACACGGTTGAGCCCAATACACAAAACACATTTGAACTCAAGAAAGAAGTTCCGATGACGTCAGAGTATATAAAATTTCGATAGGCAGTTTATACCACGATGTGAGTCTGATGATAGGATAAAAGCCTGTTTTGGCGTCATGATAATTGCATCGTGCTTGGTGATAATAACATTCTGTTTCGTTTCAAACAGTGTTATGGCAAGCAGTTTCACTGACAGGTTTGATAGCTGAGATTGTAGAGTAACCCGTTAATATTGAAATGGTACATGTATGTGATTCGAATACCGGTGGAAGCTCACTTTTTCCGCTTCTGTTATACATGTAAAATGATGAAGAATCTCCGTGTAATTGATACTATTTACATGTAATTTGATATTTATCGGTTCCGGTAGGCGAGTGATTAGAGCATCCGCCCCGTAAACGAATGGGTGGGGTTGTTGGTTCGATCCCCGGCCGCGATATCCTATAGTCATGAAAATGTATTGGCATAGCTTCCTTTCTTGGTGTTCAGCATATAAGGGTAATTCCAGGAGTGGTTGGTAATGTAACTGAATACTGCAGTGCGGCAGCGCTTTGTCTGTCTCAAATAGACAGACTCTAAATGATTGAAATTCTGTCGGCGGGATATCAAACATAAATATATATAAATAAACAAACACACTTAAATTTTGAAGTATAAAATGGAGTTAAATATACACCGGTATATAAAATATAATGATTGTGTTTAAATATAACCATTTCCGTAGCTCCTATTATTTTTATTTTTAGCTAGGTTGTTTGGAAATCTTTGGTAGCACACAAATCGGCATCGAAAACATTTCGGGGCTACTTTCAGACTCTTAAATGTCCCTCCTTTTGAGGTATAGTTCCAAATTAAGTGATGTTGATTTTTATATTAGTTTAAATACGACTACATTTTGGAGGTCAAAACTAATTCGGAGATATTTGAACCTTCATAGGCTGGATTTTATCTTTTGAAATCACCTATAAATACATGTATACAATTTCGTGCTGAAGAAACTGCCGATATAGGTCAATTGATATGCTTTTTTATGATAACGTTCACTACACAGCCTCTGTAAGTGAAGGTCACGGGTTCGAATTATTTTTAACATTAGGTATTAATTAACCTATATTAAATAAATAAAATCAAATAAAAAAAATACCAGACATAGATAAAAATAGGTGAGAGTGTGTTGTTTTATATTTGCTTCCTTCTGATTAAAATACACAAATTCATGTATGTATTTATGGACGGGGGGGGGGGGGTGCTAAGTGTAAGCACTCCATTAAAACCTTTTTTTTGGTACGACCTTATTTACGCAAGTCAAAGCGGGTTAATAACTTTGGGTTAATGGCTTGGCATGAAAATTTGATATTCGTTCATACGAAATAAATACATCATCACGTGAAGCTAGGTATTCACATCTCTGACATCACTAACAAACAAAACAAAATGTTATAGCTCCCTTGCTTGGCGCTCAGCATATAAGGGTAGTTGCAGGACTGGTTGGCCCGGTGTCAGGATAATGTGACTGGGTGTGGTATCATGCCACATGTCTACGGCGTGATACTGCAGTGTGGCAGCATTATATCTGTCTCAAGTAGACATCGTCTCCAAATGGACGTTAAACCAAGCAAACAAAGAAAAAATCCCCGGAATCGGGAAGTCGTGGGTTCGAACCTCGGACGCGACATACCAAAGTCGTAGAAAAATGGTACTTGTATTACTCCTTTGCTTCGAGCTCAGGATATAGGGGTAGTTCCGGGACTGGTTAGCCAGGTGTTAGGATAATGCGACTTGGTGTGATATCATGCCATACGTATACGGCGTGATACTGCAGTATGGCAGCACTTTATCTGTCTCAAGCAGACATAGATTCCAAATGTTTGAAATACCATCGCTGGACGTAATCAAAGCGCACAGTGCGCTGAGAGACGGCGACGGGATTAACATTCTAAACCCAGCGTTTCTGAAGTTATTGAAGCAGTCACATGGCGACAAAATTGCTACAGAGGTACTGTTTGTAACATAATAATCCGGAGTAAAGGTCATGAACCTTTCATTCATAAAGAGCTGCATACCTTAGTAGGTCATTCTCTTTCTCTTGTACTAGCGAATTCTATCTGTAGAAATTGACCAGGTATTTGATTATTTAAGATACTAGAATGTTTGCCTATCTATTTCAAAGTTAAGAAATGCCCTGGGAGGAACCTAACTCGCCATCATGCAAAATATTGTGTGGACTACTTTAGGTCAATTACATACATACGGAGCACTACTTTTTCTTGTTACAGGAGTAGATCTTCATGTACGTAAGATGGGTTGCTGTTCTGGTTAAGAAATGTCACGTATATTTTTTTCACGCTTAAAATTGATGCTTCCAGTGCAAAATAATGGCAAAAGAAAACATGTTAACAAACAGTAACACGCTAAAAGCGGTTACGGTTATGATTTAAATGCCTGTGTAACATATTCCACTCGTATTCGTTAGTGCAGAATCGCATTGCACGGATCCGCACTAAGCGCGGAGAGGTACAGTTAAAAATGTTGTGGAAAATATGCAAATTAGCTAGGCCTGGTTTCGATTTCCAGCATAAGACGGCTAATCGCCGTCTAAAAACCAATAAATAAACATTAAAAACACTGTTCTTTCAGCGCTATCGGCGCTTTGATTTGAAAGCGACATCTGTTGGTAGAATGAGGCGTAACACAATTTGGTTTACATCATGCGTCATTTTCCTTATGCTTGATGCTTGGCGATATCCTTTATGGCATGGTGCGTGCGGGTTAGCGTTAGTGTAATGTTGGATAGGTTGTTAAAACATTGTTATCGAATAGATTGGTACTTCGAGTTCTGCAATCATAAACAAAGCAGTAACTACAAACAATTGAACATAGGAATGGTCACGAAGTACAATAACACTGTCTTCAAAGACAATGCCGTTTTCACAAAGCACAATGGAATTGTCACATAAGCATAATGGCATGGCAATCAAGCACAGTGTCATTTTCGCAAAGCACAATGTCATTATGACCAAGCACAATGTATTTTTTCCTTAAATATCATTCCTTAGTTTTCTTCACTTTCTACATTATGCTGTAATGCGTATTACTAAACTGCGTTTTCATTGATTTCTCAAGTTGACGTTATGTTATCTACAATCTGAATATATTAAGGTCACAAAACATCTTCCAAAACCTTTTTCTGAGCTTTAATGAATGCGGTTGCTTGCCAAACCACTGCCACCACAAGTAGATTCGGCTGATATAGGCCAGATTTACTTTTTCATTGTTGACTTTAGTTTTGAATATATCACATCAGTTTCGTTATATTCCCCGAAAATAATATTCATGCTTATGAGAAAAGTAAAAAGTAATATCAAATAACATTAATTTATGAAATTATGAGAGTTGGTCACATGGTTTCAACTATCATCACGTGACTTGGGTGGTGGCAGTAGTTGAAGTAGCGTAGCGTAACGTAACCGGTGTGAGGAGTTTGGTTGCTTGCAAGGTTCGTTAACCAAGTTTTAAAACCCGTGGCCTACGAATTTAGTGAGAAGTTACCAGATTCCCATTAAATGTGTTGAATTTCTTGTTAAAACGACAGAAGACTTTTTTACACCAGTTAGTACAAGTAATTGATTCATAAAGTTTTTTTTTTTTTTTTTATGAAACATATGTCATGGTTTGTTTTATTTTATAATAATATCGGTGGTTGCCACCTTTTTGGTTGTGTGTGACGTACATTCTGAGCATCCGTTTCTTTTAATGGAAAACCGAATAACCTCTCAATTTTGTACGAACGATCGAACGATTGAACAAAATTCTACAACACAGGTATGCTGACATTCAGCTAAAGTGTTGAAAACTCAATTTTGTGTAAAAGTAAATATCAAAGAGAAACAATAATCGTGTGTGGCATAAAACCAGAGAAGAACTAATTTCTCGATGATGCTGCGTAACTGTCACTTTATGCGGAGGAATATAATTTCTTTGAGATGCAAAGGTGGCTCGCAGGTGAATTTGGATTGTGGATGTGTTAACAAATCCGTGTTACTTAATAATAATCACATCAAGCCAGCGACCTCAGATACCTCCAGGAGTTATTTTATGCACAAAAGAATAGCCGATACCTGTTCATCTGCTAGGAGTGAACCACTGATATTTGCATCTATAAATAGAGAATGTGCTGTCGCTCGGATATATAATACTGAGAGTTCAAATCAAAGCGCTGATAGCGCTGAGGGAACAGTATTGTCGCATTTCTTTTGTTTATCAAAGTAAATTTAATAAACGGGTGTCTAAGTTTCAAGAAATTGACCCCCCCCCCAAAAAAACAAAAAAAACAAAACAACAACAACACAAAAAAAACAAAACGTTTTAACTTTGCGTTAACAAGGTCATTACAAGACATTAAAAATAAACACGCACCATTTGTTTCAACGGACTGTTAACAAATAGCACATCACCACAGTGACTTACTCTCCTTTTTTCTATAGCCTACAGTTTATAAGATTTATATCAAATATACATATCTAAATCAAAATTTCATATATTTGATATTTTCTGACTGCACTATTTTCAACCAATATTTAATTACATTAACTGCTATTTTAGATTTTAGAATTTAGAAGATATTCTTCCTAATTTTCCAGATATGATATTGTTTGATTTCTAACTCCTGAAGTCGTAATAATTTTTTTGCAATTATTCAGAGGAATCTTTTCTTATTGTGTACCCCCATGTAACCCTGTTAATTTTGAACCATAACGAAGTATAGGAAGAATAAACTTATCATATAATCATAGTGTATGTTTAAATCTGGAAACATAATTAATTCACACTGGAGTTTATACACAGCTTTTAAAACCTGTCCAGACAAAAATTCAAAAGTCTCATAAAAGGAGCCCCCAGATGTTAAGACCCAAATATGTAAAGCTATCAACTATCTCAAGCGTTTTCCTCTAATATAAAAATTGATATCATTCCTTACTCTCTCACCCATTTCAAAAATCATTACTTTAGTTTTTAATGTACATGTATAAACAGTTAAGTCTCCATTTATTACAGTATTCTTCTAATAATAACTAGCCTTTATGTAAACCATTTTCAGTTTCTGACATAATAACAGTGTCATCTGCATGAAGTAGAAGAAATATTTTGATAAATTAAATCCACATCATCAAACTTTTTCATCAAAATATGTTCTCCAATATCATAATGATACATTGAAAATAAAAATGGCGATAGTGATTCCCCCTGACGTACACCTAGAAAACATGTAAATTCATCAATAAGCATATTTTCATATTTACCGTCCCAACAAACAAACATATTTTTATATTTAACTCTGATTTATTGATTCAATGATATCTAACATTTTACCCCTTACACCATATTTAATTAAACCATATTACATATCTAACGGGATAGTCAAAATCTTTTGTAAAATCTACAAACATTACATTTAATTAACATACATATAATCTCTTAACAAAATTATTATCAACTGTGTCCATATGTTGCCTGAATCCTACTTGTGCTTCATTGAATACTTAATTTTCAGCACATAAAAATTTAATATATTTAAGCATATAATTTTATACATGTACAGGATAGTTGCAGGAATGACTGGCACGGTGTCAGGAAAATGTGACTGGATGTGGCATCATGCCACATGTCTACGTCATGATATCGCTGTGTGGCTGAATTTCATGACCGACTGTCCTGAAAGATAAGATTGATATGGCCAACCATGAAAAATGTCTCATGTAGACATGTGTTCCCAAGTAACTGAAATACTATCAAAGGGACGTTACACTAATCAAACAACCACCCACCACTTTAGTGGTCAAATATATGCACGTAGCAGGGTCGTAGCTTGGTTTTAATTAATGTTAAGTTTTAGTTTAAATGTATTTTATTTCATATAATACATGAAACGGGGTTGGTCTACAAGTTCTACCAACTTAGAGTTAGACCTTCCCCTACAATTTCATGTTAAACAAAGGCTTAAAAGAGTTCATAAAGAGACTGGAAAAAAACACCACCACCAACAACAACAACAACAAAGAACATGTACTGCAGAGGGGGGGGGGAGAGAGAGAGAGAGAGAATGAGACAGACAGACAGAGAGAAAGAGGGCGGGGCCTCTGAGCGGATCCATGTGATTACAACTATAACGTGACATGTTTGCAACTTTAACATGACGGTGATATAAATGATACAAAACCTTTTGTCAAGTTGTCAATAAACTACGTGACATAAATAACAATTTAAGATAAAAAAAAATATAATAATAATATTAACAACATAAAAGGATCACACTAACAATAGCAGAGCATCAGATCAAAATCAGGTTGGTAGCTGAATAAAGTACTTCACAACTACTACCAGAGATCTTTGTCTATATCAAAAGAATGACACTGAATATTCAAAGGTACATTTTCTAGAGAAAAAAATACAATTTTCAAGTATAAACAGCCTGAATAAGTTATAATATGCTTGTTATTTAAAAAAAAAGGAAAAAGAAAGGCGTTATATAAATCTTTTGGACTGTTTAATATAGGTACGAACAGCTTCAAACAGTATAATATTCTGTTCAATGGTTAGGTTAGCACTCCCAAAATGTAACATATCTATATTTAGAGGGCGCCGTGGTCCAATGGCAACGTATCCGATTACGGATCCGAAGGTTATGGGTTTGAACCCCGTTGGAGGCAAGAATTTTTCATGACCTTCCCAGGCGCAAAGTACTGGTCCATCCCAGGAACCGTCGAGAGGGATTAGTATAAGTTGTAAAAACTTGTTTCCCAATCGACGTAAAATAAATAACTTTAAACTTAGAGGATGGAAAAGCCTTGTTACCTGAAAGAGAGAAATTCTTATGTCAGAGAATCTGACACACTGGAAGAAATAATGTTCAGCACTCTCAATTCCGTTTAGACAACCACATAAAGGATCTTGTCTCAGATGATTTAAAAAAAAGGGTCTTCATTTAAGTTGCTACATTTGTTTCTTAATCTTGCATGGAGGATAGATAAGTATCTATTACCTATACAGAAAAATTCTGGAACTTTTTCAGGCTTTGTCTTGGAATATTATTTTTTCTTTTAAATGAGCTAAATGTAGAGCTATTTCTTATATCTTAATCTATATTATTCCATAGTGAAATTTAAGAAGGTTTGCAAGATTTCTGATATAGTGATGTTTTAATTGGTATGCTCTCAAAATTTTGATCATTTCTTAATGAATAGTTAGACCTTCCACCAACTAAAGGAGGCATTAGATCTGTTATGTATTGTGGAACAAGATTATTTGACACTCTATACATAAAAGAAACTTTACAATTAGCCCTTCTACATGAATGAGTTTCCCAACCGCATTCTCTATAGAGATTTTTAAGAGATGCTGATCTAGTAAGTCCAGTTACAATTCGGGCGGCCTCGTTTTGTATTTTTGTCTGCATAAGAAATAGTACAACCATCCCAAACAATAGACGAATATTCAAGAATGAGCCTTATACATGACAGATAAATTTGATTTAGAGCAGAACGAGTAAGGGTGAATTGCAATTTTTGCATGATATTAATAACTTTTGACGCAGCTTCTAAATTAGCGTTAATATGATCATTCCACTGTCCAGAGCTACTAAGAGTTACCCCGAGGTGTTTGTGTTTATTAGTTATCTTAATTCTGGCTCCATCGAAAAGTAGACAAGGTTCTTGGTATTGTTTTTTTTTTTTTGGAAAATAAAACAGCTTCAGTTTTGTTTGGATTGAAATCCACCAGTCATTGTTTAGCCCATGCTGCAATAATATTAAGGTCATGATTAATAATACCCTCTATATCTTGTATTGAAGTAGCTGAGTAAAAAAGGGAACTGTCATCGGCGTATAACCTAGTAAAACCAAGTAAAGATTCAGTAATATCGTTAATATAAATAAGAAATAAAACTAGGCCTAAAACTGAGCTTTGGGACACTCCAGCGTTAATGGGTAGAACGGTTAAACAAAATATATAATGGTTTGGATACTGTTTTTACACACCCCTTTAACATTTTGTGACTTATACCATCAGGTCCACTTTGTTAATTGATATTAAGAGAAAGAATGATGTCTTCTATTTCAGAAATTCATGTACTAATTTCATTGATAGTTTATTCGTGGTTTTTAGATTTAGATTAAGGAGTGAAATATTAGAATCATCAACATTAGATATTGATACAAAATATTTATTTAAGCAGTCTGCCTTTTCCGGTGTAGATGTACACCAGTTAATTTCAACATTGGGAAGTGTTTCACATAGTGGCTGGAAACATACCATTGAAGAGGTGTTTTTAATGAAATAGTGTATGTTTTTCAAAAAAAAAAAAAAAAACCTTTATCGTTACAATTAGTTAAATTAGTTTCTAAATTTTGAAGAAAAAAAATCATTGGCATATTTCTTCATATTATTTACTTTATTCCTAAAATGCTTATTTTTTAACCAATCATTTAATTTGCCTGATAATTTAGCAATGTTTTTCATTCCATTCTATCTCTTTTGCGAGAAGTTCTTCTAACACAGAACATAACTATCCAAGGATGCAACGACTTGGAGAATATTTCCTCTGTATACGGTCTCGGTAAATCAACAGGAAGGCGTCAGCTTTGTTGAGAATTTCCTTCATTGTTAGAAGAATCAATATGTTGACCTCATCATTGAACTCTGTTTCATGCTCGTAATTCTTCACCGGGAACACGCAATTCCGCTGCAACCCGAAAGTACTGGACACCTAAATTGGTAATAATATATGTAAAAACTTAAATGATGTGAAAATATTAACTTTCTCCATCTCTTCTTTATTATGTCCTGTATGACCAAAATTTACGTGCAGATTTTCTTGACAGTAAAATGTAGCCACCGAATTTCTAATGTTTACTATGACGACTTCCTTTGATCTTGACAAAACAGAAGATAGAATTCTTCGCTCTGCACATTGTCTTCCTGCTATTGACGTTTGTGTATTTACTGCCACACTTGTCTGCTAACAGAAATATGTTGACCAGCTGATCCATATGAGCATTTCAAGTGCATATTTTAATTTCTACTTCTTAATTACATCTTGGCAATAACAGTTCGGTTTGCAGATGCAGCAATAAACATATACTGTAATGTATAAAACTACTTATGCAATCTGTTCATATATTACATACAATATTGGACAACACGCGCAATCGTGTTCAAGCAATTCGTGAAAGCTATATTCAAACTTTTACTACCTTCCATGGTTACAATACTAGGGTCAAGACTTGAACATAATCAGTTGGTGGTAAAGCAAAACATACTGGCTAATAATAAACTAAACAAATATTCCTTTTAAAAGAAAATCCATGAGATACAGTGCTGGGATGGAACATTTCTAAGGGTATTTAAACACTGACCTAAAATTGAAGTGGAGTCTTAGATTTCCAGTTGATGTTAAAGTGCAGTTGCTTTCCAATACAACAGAAATGAAAAAGATACAAACCAGCGTCAATAATGACTCCTGCCTGTGTAATTTTCAGGCCTGGGTATTGTTAGCTGATGACCTTATGTGGATGTGCAGCTTGATGCTGTTTTATACTTATTAGGGAAATTAGTCTTGCAATTTATTGTTTTAAATCTTTTTTTAGGGAGTAGTTCTAAAACAATTTGTCAAAAAGCAAGATTATGAAATTAGAATCATTTATACTTTAAAAAAAGATCTAAATGTTTTACTTAAAATTACTGATGTGTTAAGTTAAGATTATTGAAACAATTTTCAAATTCAATGTTATTTATTGAAGTTTTATATTTAATCAAACTATATAGAGGTTCAATATATTGACATCAGAAATACATTTCAACATCATTGCACATCCTAGTTGTAACGTTGATAACATCAATTTCAGGATAATATCAATTTTAACAAAGTCTAAAAATGACCGAAAACCTGTCGGTGGGACGTTTAACCTCAATAAGGTTATGAAGTTTCTGGGAACTAAGTTTCAACTCATGAACTCTACATTTCCATACTCTAGACTTGCATCTTAATTTCTAGTTCTGTCTTGAATGTAGTTTATTTAATTTTTTCCAGAAATATTAAACATTCAAAGACGACATATTCCCATGTCAATATAAGTCACCGTCTGTCAGTCGGGATGTCGCAGATTGTCCCTTTAAATCCCGAGATTGAAATAGTATACTATTTTAATAGAAAATGTTACTTTTTGCTGTTACATGTATTGTTCTTGTTATATTCATCTTCAATTTTCTGGTAACTCCCAGCTGGAAGCAGTTCTCAGGCAATGTGACGACATAAGTATTAATTTTCATGCCATTTATTTTAACCCTTCATAGTCAATTAGTCATAGCGACTTAACTGTCATATAAACATCATTGGAACGTGCCATACCAGAAAGTACCAAATAAAGCTAAATATGAGTCTTGCCTTGTCTACGCATCTCTGTATACAACGACTTCGGAAAACATTTGAAATTCGCTCGCCGGTGGAACTGCACACCTCATCAATTTTTGTCAGTACAATCACTTGGGGTATACCTGAGATGAGATATAGGATAATATATATATCAATAAGCTGACATACGGACTATTGGCCACAGGATTCAAGAGTCGTTGTGCAATAGTGGCCACTCATGTAGATTATATGAGTAAAATATTTTCACGGCTGTTAAATGTCCACCTTTTTTCGACTTATGTTTTCATCCACAAAAAATCGCAGAAATAGTTGTCCCGCAAAAAAAAAAAAAAAAAAAAGTATACGATTTATTTTTATAAGTACTTCTAAGTAAATAACCCAAAAACATTATAAAATGTCATGTATTATACGGTTTTTATATGAATACATTTTCAAAGGTATATACCTAAGCTGTTCATAACATCTTGGGCTTGTTTAATGTTCTCTACTACATCTGATAGCACCTCAGTCAACACTTCCGCAAGTGATGCATCCACGAATATAGCACAACAGTGTATCTTATCGTGCAAGCGAGGCCTCTTATTGAAACCAGGGCTATTCGGCTCCAAAGGGACACTTGCATCAAACTAAAAAGAACACATTTTGAATTGTCAATATGGTGCATGTATACTATATTTATGCTATATTTATATGCTTATAATCGCTACTTTTGTAGAATAAAAGGATACCCCATATACAGCAAATTTAAGAGTAATTAGATTGCAGGAACACATGTTTACAACGTGCGCTTATTTTAAGTAATTATGAGCTTTATAACAAATAATTTATATAGGAATATTTAAACACACAGAGAATGGAAATAACTCGTGGAAGGAAAAAGCCATGATACTTGGACTAGCATTATATATCATCACTTTCTCGCACTCAAAAACCGAGCCTTTAATTTCGATCAAAATGTGTCACAGTGTTTATTTCTTTCAAAAACAATATACACGAATGTCTCTAAATAGCACCTATATCCGTTTATAAAGAGAGACTGTCTTCACCGGCCGATGGTCTAATAGGAAAAGGTACGTGATGCACATACGGCATGCAGCATACAACTGTGTAACACAATCTGATGTAGATGATAACTGCAACGTGCAATTAATTGTGTGTGTGTGTGCTTTTGCAAGGACAGTGAGGTCAATTTGAAGTTACATGCTTGCGAGAATCACACTTAACGCACCACTGAGGACGCCCCCACTTGGTTTGACCTTGATTTATTTCGAAGTGGTTAAGTAAAGATAAGGGAGGGGATTAGGTAAGGGTTAGGGTAGGAGTCAGGGTTTAGGGTTAGGGTTTGGGGGTTAGGGCTAGGGTAGTACTCACATACTTACTTACTTGAAGGTGCTGGCAAGACTCTTCTCTCTCTCTCTCTCTCTCTCTCTCTCTCTCTCTCCCTGAAGTTTACTTACATTTACATTGTCAGTGATGTTTCCCTCCAGCAAGTAGCGGATGTTGTTCTTGGAAATGTTCGGACAATTTTCAAGTCCTCGCATGTCACAAAGTCGGAAAGGCAACGTCTTGAAGCGGTCTCGGCTTGATATGATAGGGTATCGATTAAACTGAAACCGTCAAGTTTTCCGTATGGAAAGTTTGTATCAGAAACCTTTCAATTTAATTAACTCTTTTAATTACGTCTTTGGTCAAAGGCTTTTATCGATAATTATTGACAACATTACATATTTGCATTTTCCTGTAAGCATATTAACGTCATTATTGTATTATACATAATTGTATTTTTTTTTATTTTCAAATTAATTATTACAATAACATTTCGGTCAAAGGCCTTCATTAAAATGTCAACAATTATTGACATCGCTACATATTTGCAATATCCTGCAGCATATCCAAATGTATCGTACATAATCCCCAGTAGAGTCAATCCTGCTGACGAAGTCTGTAGTATACAGACGAAGGCTCCAGGTTTGTGTGCGAAGTTAAAAGGTTTAAATTTTAAATATGAACACTACAACACAGTTAATATTTCATCATAGGTTATATCTATTATAAATAATAATACCTACATTATATTAAAGTTACAGATCATATACTGTTCAGAAAATACATGCACTAGAGATAGCACTTTACAGTTTGTGCATTACATATAGACGACATCTTTAACGGAGGTCGGAGTGCTGGGTTTGGAAGCGGACATCGGACTTAGAGTGAGGGCTGTAAATTACATGGAATTTTGCATAACTTACAAATAATTATAACCTTTGATACGAAAAAATGTGTCGCGTTTTTTATTGTTAGATTATGTCTTTTTTTATTTAGTGTACTTTTTCTCTCTCTTCGCTTTCATCAATGCGTCCCGGGTTCGATTCCTGGTCACGTATACGTGATAGGGTACAGTGGTCGCCCGTCCAGACATGTAGGTTTCCTCCGGGTTCTCCAGTTTCCCCCACACTACTGGCTACATACGCTGATATCAGAGCCATCGAGGGTGATTAATATAAATTATTAGAACTTGTTTCGTAATCGATGTAAAATAAATAAGGAGTAAACTCTCTCTCTCTCTCCCTTTGATGATTCTTATATACTTTCACGAATCATTTTGAAATAAAAAATGTAAGCGGTATTATATCTGTCTTGGTTTATGCTACTAAGAGGAAGTAACCACAGACTTGTGTTAAAAACCTGTTTGTATTAGCTCTCAGTAGGAAGCTTTCGGACCGATTCTTTGACACTTGCGTCAATTTTTTTTCTTGTTTTATCTAGATATGAACCTTTCGAAATTAGCATACATTTTGTCTCAACGGCGGAGTATAATACGACCGTCTTTCAATCAAACAGTGACAGTGAAACAGCCTATTACCTTCGTTGAGGCAGATATTTATAACGTTTGTTCCGAAATTCGTTTCAAAGATCACCTAATAGAAGTGTTTTGATAAAGAATACATATATTTATAATAAATAAATAAATAAATAAATAAATAAATAAATAAAAAAGGCTGAAAATCAGTCGGGATAGCTTGTTCAAAAGAACATTTCAGCTAGTTGTCATCTAAACAAACAATGGTACCTATTTTTCCCAAAAGTATAGGCATTTTCTACCAATGAAAATCTTTTGAATAATTATTATTTTGGTCTTATTTTGCGTCATCATCCGTAAATAGGTCAAGATTAAAGAAAATAGTCCTTTGTTACTTTTGATGTTAAACTTGTAGCAGCTGTTCCTGTTCCGGCCATGTCAAATATTCTCCCCCGGAAGACCGAGTTCACTGTGTTGAAGAAACTTGACTTTCCAACTCCAGTTGGGCCCAGAAGTAAAATGTTCACGTTTGGAAAAATGACGTCATCTGACACAATTCCCCGAAGGGGCTTGTAATCCTCTACGTGATTCAAAAGTTTCATCAGCGTCTGTGGAAAGCCATAACGGAAAAGAAAATATAAGTTAACGGTATATGGACAGAACTGTCTAGTGCCATAAAATGTAAATGGAGGTTTTAGTTATCATTAGCGCGTTGAAAATACAAATACATATGCATCATCATTCTTCAAAGAGAAAGTTTCTTGTTCCTTGAAGTTTTTCATACAAGAGGATCTCACGTTCTCACAATATACGCAAGATGCTTTCTCGACCCTATCGTATGATTTCCGACCATTCTAGCAAGATCGAATTTATTTGAATTTCAATAAAAGAAATGATTACCCCGGAATCCCATTTCTGCACGGATTCCCTCCACGGGTTGTCTGTCAACGGAGACTCAGGGATTTCCCTATGCTCCACGGGTTTTGCTGAATTAGAGAATATTTTATCATATGACACTGTGCTCAAACAGCTGTTTCAGGTTTCACATAACCATCACATTTTTTAGCTCACCTGAGCATAGCTCAGGGTGAGCTTTTGGGATACTTGATTGTCCGTCGGCCGTCGTCCGTCGTCCGTCAACAATTTGATGTTTACACACTAGAGGCCACAATTTTGATCCAATCTTCCTCAAACTTGGTCAGAATGTTTGTCTTGATGATATCTTGAACCCTTTCGAAAATGGGTCAGGTTGGATCAAAAAGTAGGTCAGTAGGTCAAATCTTAGAAAAATCTTGTTTACACACTAGAGGCCACAATTTTGATCCAATCTTCCTCAAACTTGGTCAGAATGTTTGTCTTGATGATATCTTGAACCCTTTCGAAAATGGGTCAGGTTGGATCAAAAAGTAGGTCAGTAGGTCAAATCTTAGAAAAATCTTGTTTACACACTAGAGGCCACAATTTTGATCCAATCCTCCCCAAACTTGGTCAGAATGTTTGTCTTGATGATATCTTGAACCCTTTCGAAAATGGGTCAGGTTGGATCAAAAAGTAGGTCAGTAGGTCAAATCTTAGAAAAATCTTGTTTACACACTAGAGGCCACAATTTTGATCCAATCTTCCTCAAACTTGGTCAGAATGTTTGTCTTGATGATTTAAAAGGGTCAGGTTGGATCAAAAAGTAGTCAGTAGGTCAAATCTTAGAAAAATATTGTTTACACACTAGAGGCCACAATTTTGATCCAATCTTCCTCAAACTTGGTCAGAATGTTAGTCTTGATGATATCTTGAACCCTTTCGAAATTGGGCTGGGCCGGACCGAAAAGTAGGTCAATAGGTCAAATCTTAGAAAAATCTTGTTTACACACTAAAGGCCACAGTTTTGATGCAATCTTCCTCAAACTTGGTCAGATTGTTTGTCATGATGATATCTCGAACCAGTTTGAAAATGGGTGGGGCTGGATAGAAATGTAGGTCAGTAGGTCAAATCTTAGAAAAATCTTGTTTATACTCTGAGGGCAACATTTTTGGTCCAATCATCCTCAAACTTTTGCAGAATGTTTGTCATGATGATATCTTTTGTGGATGGGGTCAGAAAATTCCTGAACATTGTTTCACCTCATCATCTTAATTCTAAAGCAATCTGTTTTGTACAGGCAATGAATGATACTTTTCTCAGGTGAGCGATCTAGGGCCATCTTGGCCCTCTTGTTTATATTTAATACGTTGCATAAAACTTTTACGTCACGCGCTTGTATTCCATATGTGTATGTATAGAGTGTTGAGTTCGAACAGCTGGATAAAATGTGTTTCATTCATAATTTATTTGATGTTGAAAATTTATGAGAAATACGCACGTTAAATCGTTATTTTCAGCTATTATTTGAAACTAAGTAATTTGTTAAAATATCCAACCTTTGGGCGACAAAATCACAACCTTTGGGCGACATGTGTCGCCCGAAGGATATATCAGCTGTCGCCCAAGTGATGAATGATTGTTAAACTCACAAATCGTTTTTAAAATAGTTTTACATTTTGGAACATAGCTTTATACTTTTTTGTGAGGTACATTGAGTACAGGCTAGTCAACAGGTTATTTTATATTTGAATAATTCGCAAATTTCAAAAACAAGTGTATATATTGATAACAACCTTTGGTGTACAATTCATTATTTATTAATAATTCCTTAACTTGGATATATGTTTGCCATTTAAATTCATATATGTTATGGGGGAATTGTGTTTCAAAGATTGTTTAACCTTTTTAAATTTAAATTTTTTTTTTTATTAAAATTGATGGTGACAAAAATTCTAGAATTTCCTCAGGACACTTTTTTCTAAAATACTGTCACATTTTCTTCTGTCGAGTTGCCCAAAGGCTGATGCGTCGCCGAAAAGTTATAGAATTGCCCAAACATATAAATGACCATGGTATATATCTATATATTGTTTTAGTCCCCTACACCGGAGGAAACTTTAGGTTTGCCCTCCGTCTGTCCGTCCGTCCGTCTGTCGGTCCGGAAATCTAGATCCTGTGATAACTTAAAATTGTTTGAGATAATGTTATAAAACTGGTATATGAATAGATGGCAGTATGGAGATTCTGCACGTCACTTTTTTTCTCGGAACAAAATTCTGGTTGCTATTGTTACGGGAAAATTATGCACCTCAGCGGAGAGGTGTCATGTGTAGCGTGTCACACCGGTTACTTGTTGATGTTTTTTTGTCCATTTCTAGCAAAATGTGTTCATTTATTGCATATGATATTTATTTATTATCCATAAAATTAATTAGAAATTTAGAACACATTTTAATTAAATACACAAAAAGAAAATATCTATAATAATATTTTATTCATCATTATTCAAATAGCACATCAACAGTAGTTATTATTATCTTTGTATTGGCGAAAACATGATTATGATGATTTCGCCACTAAATTAATTGTTACGTTGGAAAATCAAGCCTTTTTGTGAATTGCTATTTTCATGATTACTGCGTAGAATCATTTGTTATTCTAATCACATTAGTTTGTTCGGCTGTAGATTTCATTTCAGCAGTATAAAATGTCCATATCTATTAAACTAATAAAAAGGGGAAAAGTATTCACAAAGATTCTCAAACAGTTATAACATCCTCAAAATAATAAATATAATATATTGAATATGGACATAGTCATAATAACAACCTCATGAAAAACACCAATCATTATCTTAAATGCTTAACTACACATAGCAATGCTAAAAGTCGCACTTGACATGCTATGTAGCAACTCTGAATGTCACATAACCTCTTGACATTAAATGTCGTGTCTGTAACACCCAAATGTCGCAAAAAGTTGTTCTGCCGCTAAATGTCTCACTCCTTTATTTCCGGAAATTAATAATCTATGTAATGGTTTGGTTCAAGCGTTCCTCATCTGCAAAGTTAAAACATAGTATAAGTTTTGTACATGGTAATAAATGATTGTTCATTCGTACCTGTTAATGTCCCCCCGTGTTAATCGATTTTGGTCGCTGAGTCGGGATATTTGTTTGGGCGAAAGCCCCAAAGCAGACAGACCCAAGAACAACATACTACAGAATCATAGTACCAGACATTCGTTCATGTTTCCTTTCTGAATAGGTAAGAGTGGATTTTTAAACCGGATGCAAAACCGTATACGATTACAGTAGAACCGTTACATTGATCAGGTATATTTTTAATTTAGTATTTCATTTAGAATATTCTTTTTATCCTAAGATATACACTTTTAATTTAAAACTAAACCTAACATACGGTGTTATGGATGAATATATGGACATATGAAAACAGCTCCTAACGGTCAATGTTTTATATTACGGTATACATTTATATAAAGGAGCATCATATCTAATAAATATCCAAATATAATTAAAATTTGAAATTGTGATTTTATTTCATGTCAAAAGAAAGGTAATCTTTCCTGGTGGCTCTCGATAACTCCCGGATATTTAAAACATTTTGGTGGTCCACGCTGCAATTACGGTTGTACGACGATAAAACGTATTTTAGTAATATTTTCAAAATTCCCTTTTAGGGAAAATAAAAATGGTTTTAATGCCCTCCCGCGACCTGGAATTTAAAATAGTTTTCAAAAGACCACCTCCTTTTACGTCATTTATGATAAAAATATTGTATGTATTATCTATATTTCTACTGATATTATTCTTCCCTTTATTGAATTCATATGAGGTATAGATAAGGCTGGTGAAGCTCTCCCAACGCGGGAAAACGTTTAAAAACCCTCTTCCGCTACATTCCTTCCTTGGAAAAGTTTATATCTTATTTTATATCTTATATATAAATGTGTCGTTAGAATACCGATGTGTCTATTAATACTTGATATTCGTTAATTGCATTTTGATGTTGGATTTGGGGATTTGGAAACGTTTTCAAATTTATTTCGGGTACTTTGTTCGTAATTTCCTGGGTAAGACATTTAAAAGAAAATGAGTGGTGGGGGTCACAGTGCGTTTTCAATATGCCACAACCGGGAATATAAAACGTTTTCAAATTCCCGGATGGGGGAAATTGAATTCAAACTACCCCCATTTCAAGTCCCCCCCCCCTTACCCGGAATCAACGTTTTTATGTTACCTCGAAGGGAATTCGAAAACATCTTTTTATAATCCCGGGTTGGGCACTTGAAAATGGGGGAAAAAACTCGAAACGTTTTCATTATGGTTTTATCGAGCTCCATTCTTGGTGAGAAGCAAAAAAAATATAAAGAAAGAAAGACAACTTCAAACCAGCATATTTTTTTGTTTGTGAACGTAACATAGCCTTATGGTGATTCATTTTCGTGGATCGAAATCTATAAGACTGTTTCATCATATAATATGTTAAGTCGTAAAAAACTATTTATTCGAGCACCACCGTTGTTGCTTCCACGAAATAAAAATAAATGTGCCTACATTTTTTAAAAATTAACCTGCACTCCTGGATCAAGCTCTGTTTCGGTAAAGTATATTCCATATCTATTCAAAACAAACAAACATCCTCTATATCTCAAACCTGCACAGTAACGGGTGTACCCGGTCATTCTGGTAAACCTAGCTCATTTCTAATGTATAACCCTAAGATCAAGTGTTTTTAATTAACATTAATTTGTCATAAAATGATGTTATTTGACTATATTTTTTTTTTAATTTAACAAAAAAAAAATCTAAGACAGCATCATGTCACAACACTGTCAGGTAAATTCCGACGAAGTGATGTTAGCCAACTTTGTCTTGAAGAAAAATGACTTGAATGTTGCTCTTTTATGTGTATCACATTTCATTCTTTTTCGGCCGTTGGCTATTTTGTTTTCACCAGAATTTCCAGTCTAAACTTGAAGGTCACTAAACAGCTGATGAATACTGTAAGTTTTAATTGTTGCACATAAAAATCGAAATTATCCCTCCGGAAAAGAGGTCAGCTTAATCCCTTTGTATATACATTCCTAAAACCATGATCTTTCGACAGAAATATGTTAACACATGTATAAACGTTCAAATTAATTCAATTACACAAAGAACATATCAAAATGATGAAAAACACATGTCGGATTTGAAACCTTCAGACCCCCTTCGTATCCTGGAAATCGCATATTCGTTAAGAGCATTACTTGAATACTATACGATGGATGCACTCAAAACTTGTTTTGTATAGTGATAAGTAAACGTTTGATCATTCATTTGTTCAATGAGCACTATGCTGTGTCGGCATTTTTATTTCTTGAGCATCATGATGCATCGGGCGAAAACATAATAATGGTCGGTATGACGAACGATTGGGGTCTTTATTGCCGACCCAGCATCTGTCGTGAAATGAGCAGATGCTGGGTCGGCAGATTGTTCAATGAGCATCATGCTCGATCAATGAGCATCATGCTTGTTCAATAAGCATCATGCTGGGTCAGCATTTAATTTGTTGAGCATGATGCTTCACCGGGCTAAAACATATAAAATAGGCGCAAAAACATTTGAGCATGATGCTCGCTGGAATGAGCACAATGCAGGGTCGGCAGACTGGTCAATGAGCATCATGATCGTCAGATGAGCATCATGCTGGGTCGGCAGTTTGTTCATTGAGCATTATGCTGGGTCGGCTGTTTTATACATATTTCATACATATTTTATATCGCTGTGCTAATCCCCCCCCACCACATACACAAAAAAAATCAAGAAATGGTAAGGCCTAATGAAAAACAGTATAAATCCAATAGGGTTTGCATGCAGATAAGATGTCACATTTTCTTAAATAAGTGTATAGTGCCAAATGCTTTCTGCTTTCTAGAATATAAGAAGTGCAAGACAATTGTATATAAATGGCAAATATCAGTTTGATTCTCTCTTGTTCAATATTTCGAATTGTTGGCAAGTTCTACATAACAGACGTTTGGCACCGAAGTATTGAATAAGAGTGAATTTAATTGTTTATTGTATTATTTCCATTTAGAAAATCTACATATTTATTAATAAATGACAACTGATTTCAGTTCTTAAAATGACTCCTACGAAATGCAAAGATATATAAACATAATCTATTTGCAAATATGATAACACTTGTCAAAAAATCAACTCTAGATGTCTCTAACATTCTCAGTGCAGAATGTAAGACGAAGCATACGCTTGCAAATGCGTACCAAGACGGATCATACCAGTTTATAGGACGAAGCCTACCAACAGGTCAAGTAGGGATTAGTGTCCCAAAAGAATATTCGGCCTTAAATATCTCAAAAACTATAAATATACTATCGAGACACTATGTTATAATTTGTAGCGCTTTGAATGACTTTGCAAATGATATTTAGTTTTTTAAAGATCGGGGTTGAATCATTTGATTATGGCAGAAAAACTGCTAATATCTCGAATTTTTTTTTTTTTTTTTTTTTTTTTTTTTTTTAAATTAGAATATGACATAATTTGTTAATCTATCCCTGGCCATTCTATTCTATTGAGATTTTAAAGATTGACGTAGATTATAGGGAGAAAACGAAACGACATGACCTTATTTTTGCCGTTTTTGTCGAGGATTGGCTGACCGTAAAGCGCGTGAAATGTTTGTCATCATACACATATTACCGATCTTTCAATTGATAGCTATGTAACTCAATCGTTCCGTATCGACGTTGTGTAAGGATTCGAAACTGTTAATAACATAATAATGACATTTATACATAAAAGAAATGCTGTTGAAGCATTGAAGCAAGTTATTTTGGGGAGAATTATATAACGCTTCATTTGTATTGTGGTGCACATTTCCATTTAACAGCATATTTATCCTTGATATATATGACCCTTTTCTTGTATTACTTCACAAATGAAATCATTCATGGCCCATAGGATCAAGATATACGTGCATTTTTCTATGAAACCTGCAAACAACCACGATTACGCGTAATTGATACACAGCGAGGGTACAGTGCATTGTCAATTTGTCAATGTATTATAATGTAACTTGAACAAAAAGAAGTAACTAAAAGAGAGGGTAAAATAAAAAATGAATAGATACAAAATACTCCAATATGAAAGACATTTATGTGTATGTGTGAGCGTAAATATTCATAATACATATACATTTAGACAAATCCAACCTTTGAGCGACTTGTGTCACCGAAAGGTCGTAAAATGTAACCCGAAGGTTGGATTTGACTTAATACATATATATTTGTTTGTTTGTTTGGTTTAACGTCCCACCTATAATATTTCAATCATTTGGGGAACAATGTCTAATTGAGACAGATATAGTGCTGCCACACTGCCGTAGACATGTGGCATGATACCACACCCAGTCACATTATCCTAACACCGGACCAACGAGTCCTGCAATTACCCTTATATGCTGAGCTCCAAGCAAGGGAGCTATAATAGTACCATATTTTTGCGACTTTGGAATGTCGCAGCCGGGGACCGAACCCACGACCTCCCGCTCCCGAGGCGGACGCTATAACCACTCGGCCACCGGAGGCGGTAAATATATATGTGATATTATGGATATTAACACTCACCTATACACAAAACGTACTTCGTATTGGAGTTATTAACATTAGTTTCCTTTATTTTACACTCTTTAACATTAACTGGAGTAAGCCTGATCAAATTGCACATGTGCATCCCCCAACAAATATTTATACTCTCAAGTCTACAACTGTGGTCCTGTAGATCAAATTGGGGTATATTATGAATTAAAGATAACAAAGGTATGGCTCTTCTGTTGTGAAATACGTTCCTAAATACTCGAATATGAAAGACACATGTGTATATGTGTGATTGCTAATATTCATAATACATATACTCTTAGACGAATCCAACCTTGGGCGACATGTGTCGCCGAAAGGTCGTAACGATGTAACCCAATGGTTTGTTTTGTCTAAATATATATATGATATTATGAATATTAACACTCACACACAAAATTAACTTCTTATTGGAGTGATTAATATCATTAGTTTCCTTTATTTTACACCTTTTTCTACTATACCTGTACATTAGAATTAGGTGTGAACTGGTGCGTTTTTCCTTGGTTTACTAGAAGTAGCATTTCTTCGGACCGAGATGCGAGCCTCAGTCTCCCAGGAGACAACCATACCGCTCTATCGACTATGTTACTAATAGACATGTTAAACGATGTTCGAAGTGCGGGGTTTGGACATCGGACTATGAATGATGGAAGTTTTTACTACAATGCAACTTTGAATTCTGCATGTCTAACGTATTGTTATATTATTCTCATTGAAAACCTGATAATTAAATTATGGAGTTTAGTCCGATGCCGACTTCATAAACCCATATTCCGAACCCCGTTAAACAAGCAACTGGTGTTGTAAGCAACACACGAGTCTCCTACCGGTGAGGTGCATATTTTTCTGTTAACATAGCAACCAGAATTTTGGTCCGAGAAAAAAAAAAACAACAAAGAGGCGTGTTTAATCATATACAACGTTTCATAGTATTATCCTGAACGGTTTTTAAGTTACCGCGGGATCCAGATTTCCGGATATCCGGACGTACGGACAGACGGATAGCGAGACAGACGGAGGGCAAACCTAAAGTCCCCTCCGGTGTAAACATCGGTACAGGACAAACAAGCCTTTATTAATTGGACAGTTGCACTATATGTCTTACTGACACATTGCAAAATGTAATTATGTATAATGATATATATAAATACACACGCATTGCAATCTTTCGGCTACAGTCTCTCAAACGTTGCAGTTTTTCATGAACAACCAATGCTTTACCTTTAGGCGACAGCGAAAAAATGTATATTTTTTATGACATGTATTTTTGACCGAATATATAAGGATATAAGTTTATTAACACTTAAAAAAGCTTATTTAGTGAAAGAATGCATGTAATGCATAGTTGTGAGTTTTTTTCTTATATATAAAAATGTCTTCCAAAGGTTGTTCATATACGCAAAGTACACCAAAGGTACAATTTGTAGTTATATATATATATATATATATGCGATTTACTGTCTCTTTAAGTCATACGATAAAAAGAATCTTACATGAATTGTCATTTCATATCAAACTTTACTAAACTCGTTCTTGATCTTATAAATAGTATTCCCGCCGACAATATTTTAGTCACTAGTAGACTATGTCTACTTAGGACAGATGATCACAAATAAATATAATCAGTTACTTTCCCGCCAAACGTCAACTACAATAGAGAAGTCGCGCTGACAACTTTGAAAAAATCTCGTGAAACAGAAACATTACACTGTTTGCTTTCGTTTCCCAATAAAAGCATTGGTTCATTCGCCTTAAATCTTGATCTAAGATACATATCATGAAACATAAATTACCTTTAAATTACTCTATGTATGTTTACAACCTCTAGAAAAGGGGATTTATATATATTTTTCCCTATCCTATCATAGTGTTACAATTTGTTAAAATTTATGTATCATATGGCAAATTTCTTGAATGAAATATTTTTTAAACTAACCGAAAATCAAGAATCTGTTTAATTGATCAAGGAAGTAGTATCTTAACAAAACTTTGTGTTCCCACGGTTGTTTGTGTATACTTATAACTTTAAGTGAGCATTTATTTAATCCATATAGGTCATGCATGAGCTCTCCCTCTCTCTCTTCCAGTCATAAATATTATCTTGCTTTTTTGATTATGTCATATTCATAATAGGTATTAAATATTTTTATGGAATCATGTAAAATGCACGATGACAAAACTCTCTCTCCCTCTCTCTTAAATCCTATGTACGACTTTAAGATTAATTATAAAGTATTATGTGACATTTTAACAACTCGAACTTAATGGTTAACGGTCATACGGCTCTGCAAACGTATAAAATCTACTCTACATGCTCAAATTCTAAAGTGAAAGTGCTCTTTTTTTCTTTTATTATTTCTTTTTAGCACACATGCATATATAAACGTAACGGAAGTCTTTACAGATCAACAAAATGAAAAGTAGAAGCAAATTGTGTGAAATGTGAATATAATGATAGTTTTATAAGATAATTACCTTGTGAATTACCCATAACACGTTTGTTTTATTAGATGGTTCCCCGGGATTTCCTCATTCTAGATAAAACGCATTTACAAGGGCAATCACCTAATCGTACCAAATCGATAATCTCGAGCAGGGCGAGTAATTTCCGAACAAAGGAACTTAAGCTCAGACAAAACGTATCCGGTTCGTTGATTTGACTGAAAAACTGTCGCTTTTAAAAAACAATCATCAACCTTATATATAATTAACATATATAAGGTCATTGAATCTTTTGTTACATACCGGGTACCTTTTGCTCAAACAGGAGTTTGATGCAAAGCATCAAAAGACACCTAAAATGATTTTTAAGTACGACTTGAATAAAACAAGGCCATTTCGGAATATTTTTATAACGTGCAAGTATTATTTATAAACAGCGGGTCGTTTTCTACTAGACAATCACGTACCGTTTCTTTTTAGACCAGCGGCCTGTGAAGACGATCTCTCAATATAAAAGGATATAGGTCTTGTTTAGGGACATTCGTGTAGAGTATATTGTGTTTGAAAGAAATAAACGTTGTGACACATTTTGATCCAATTTACAGACTCGGTATGATGATATATAATGCTAGTCTGAGTATCGTGTCTTTTTACCTTCCTCGAGTTATTTTGTTCTCTGTGTATGAAAGTATTCTATAATAAATAATTTGTTATATAGCTCATAATCACTTATAAACGCAAGTCGTAAACAGGTTTTCCTGTAATCTTATTTGCTGTATATTGGGTTTCCTTTTATTCTACAAAATAGCGGAATATGTGATTTTTGTATATGGAATTTAAATTCCAGGATCTGAAAAATATCTGGTGAACATAAATACATTTCAATCTTCAGTTACGGTTAAATCTATTCGTGTAAGACGGATGGTGGATCAAAAGGAACTTAAACGAAGGTAGATACTTCAAATACTTGTCTTCTCGTTTAAACTCCGAATCATGGGGTGACGGGCGTGTAAACATATAGACAGGTCGGGTTCGGTCTTGTTCCTGGGACCTAAGGAGTCCGGGAAGACCTCAGCCTAGTCCACGTTTGTGTACCCATAATTTGTGATATCGTTCTACTTTCGATTTGGCGATAACCCCAATGGGTTCACAGCCGGAAAGGTCAATCTATGTGCGGAAAGTTTTCATAATATAGCTTACCAAAACCTAATTTAAAATTAAATGAAATAAACTAAATGACAACTCAACTTACCTATATTGCCGAGATCCTTGAACAATAATGTATCCATTCCATTCAGATATTAATTCTCATAATAAATAAAAATGCTGTTAAAACACACATTAATGCAACATGTGCAATTGACCTACATTTTCAATATTCAAATGAGCTACGCCGATGTATATGTAAAATAAGACCTAATAGTAACGAAGGCAGAGAAGACTGAAGATTTGCGTTCGAATGCCTGTCAAACACTGAAATATGGATTTACCAGCATTTTAATAAATTATATTGTCACATACATACATGCATACATATTTCGATGAACGTTTGATAACATTTTTAGGGCTACGTTGGCGAAATGTACAATTAATATTAGAATTTAACATGATTTTTTTTTTCAATATTTTTACTTTAAATTTGACTTACAGTGTTGTTATGCGGGTGTACGGTTACCTCCTCCCCTATCCATGTCCAGTGATTTTTTTCCTATGGCTTTTCAATTCTTGCCCCCACTTTTTATCAAAAGTGTGCCTTTCTTGACCAGAAACATAACTTAGTTATATCAATATATTGGACCTGTAAGTATATACGTCTATGCTGTGTAACGTCTGTTCGATTTTTTACCGGTGACCGTTTGTATTGGTACATTACGGTAAAGCACGTCATCCAGACCTGCCAGCCCTCCGTGAAATGAATATTTGAATGTTTCTATTTTACTGAAATGGGGACAGGGTGCTGACAAACTAAAAATAAATAGAGGATATTTGTTTGCTTTGGGTGGATATGGAATATATCTCATCGAGCATTGATACAATTACAATATTTTCGCGAGTGAAAATATAAAAATTGTATCAGTTTGATATGAGATATATTCAATATTCACTATAAACATCTTATTATCTTATTTTGTTTTCTACAGTTTTTGCTTAATTAAACAAGTTAAGTCAAATTACGTCTAGCGACCCGACAGAATTCTTGCAACCAACATAATCAAACAATGTAAAAATGGTATCAGAACTAACAAATATGTAACGCTATCGGCGCACAACACATAAAAGTCTTAACGCCATCTACGTCGTCAACAGATATAGAACAACACTCCGCGCCAATTTCTCACATTTTTCAGTGACAGAAAAATACATTAAATATAATATTAAGGTTTATGTGCACACTGCCTCCCTGCAATGAGTCCAGTAATGTCTGAAAACTACAACACTGTAAAACGTCAATCTTCTGTGAAAGCGTCGCTCAGCATTTGGGATTTACGTCCTCCTTCAGGAACAATGGTTGTTTCTTGTGTCGTTTTTTTCCATTAGAAAAATGTTTTGCAATTTGAAATCCAGTGAACCTGAAACTCATTTGTCTCCTCATGCAGTCTGTCTCATTTGGAAAATATGTGATGGAGTTTAGTAAAACTTCCAATGGTCACGGCGTGCATTTCACCCTGTTCAGTTGGCGTCATCATGTCCGTCTTCTAATGTAGAAAACAACATTTGTTCATAACTATATTGTTTAGAATCTATAAGAAGCCGAATTTCAGAATGATATCAGTCAGATTTCAATTGACGTTTCCCACATTTTTACGATAAAGTTGTTGTTCTCATTGATTGAAAACTGGATTAAGTAATATAATTAATAAGGTGTACGTCAATGTTACGTTACCATGCTTACTGTCAAATGACGAATAGTTCGCTACGGAAATATACACTCGGGATGAAATTTTTAAACTTAACTTAAAATTCTTAAGTGAATTGTCCTCTTGAATCATATGAAATAGATTTGTTTTACTGTGTTGAATAAGAAACAAATATTTCAGACCACTTACTTTTTGAACATACCTCGTAGTATCAGTACAGTTCTGAAGGTTTTTCTTTTTTTTCCGGGTGTGTGTGTGGGGGGGGGGGGGGGGGGGGGGGCCGAGAATTGCTTTTTGGGCAGAATTTAGGAGATTGGCGGACCCTATATCCACTTTGCACTTTTTCTTTCCAAAGAAGGGGAGGGGGGTGAAGAGTGGCACCTTTAGTTTCGTGAGAGAGTTAGAACTTCGGGAGGTATTTTTGGACGTCTTGCGAATGGTCTATTTTATATTTTCAAAGAAGAGAGAGAGAGAGAGAGAGAGGGGGGGGGGGGGGGGGGGGGTGGGGGTGAGACAGAGAGATTTTCAGACATTTCACCATTGGTAGAATGGAAATTTCACATTAGTTTTTACATTTTCTTAGGAGTAAGATATCACGAGAAAATGCTTTAGTTAATTGATGAATAAAAATGTTAATAATAACCCAGCCACATACAGAAAATAAATAAATTTATTTATGCCTCAAAACATCCTTGATGATTTCATCAGCTTGCTGATCAGAAAAGAAATGCTGAGAGAGTGAGGGGGGTGGGAGTGGAGAGTGAGTGAGAGGTAAGCTATCCTTCACTGGCATTCTATACCTACACCGTTTGGAGTGCGCGTGCGTGATTGGTTAACAGCAAGCGGAAGGCCCGGCTTAATCGAAAATTGTTTATTATTTAAATGTTTGATTTCTTTTAAAAATAAGTGTTATATGAATGTTTTTTGACAGAAATTAGTTGTTAGCTTCAATATATTCAATCTACGACACGGTAAAAGGCGTACCAGGTGTTTTTGACGAAAAGAATATCAAATTACCAATTCCGATTTCCACTCAGTTTTAGGTGGTTTCGACGTGAGACGCAGAGGCGTGACAACCAGTACAAAAATAGCATGTCGCGCTGAGCGGCTCATTGATGGGACTAACCTCGGCTCTATATTTCCTGCAGACTTGGCCTCCCACAGTCCCCACCCACGGCTACAACAGAAAGAGGCTCGTCATGGGACGTCATTAGTAGGTACCTCTCTCTCTTTCTCTCACACACACACACACACACACACACACACACACTTCAACCACAAATAAGTTCCAAGTGCTCTGGAAAATGAAGGGAGACAATCCCCTGTAAAACAACTAAGATGACGTGCAGAGTTATGACTCTTAATTTAGTATATAAGTTAGCTTGCTTTTACTGTTTGGCTGATAGAATTCATTAGCAGATTAGCAGAAAAAACTACTTTCCTTTCAATACTGAGTGCTTAATTAATAAAACTATTTTGCTTTAATATTTTGATAATATTTTTCTGATCGAGTTCCTTAAGAATTAGGCAAACTATAACTTCTCAACTCATCTGAGCAATTGTGCGAGCTTTTGTGATCGATCTTTGACCGTTGTCTGGTTTGCACTTGTGACCACTCTAAATGCCACATTTCTGGCCGAAACTTCATGTCACTTTGTCAAAGAGTTCAAAATTGTGTCATCAGTGGTGTAGCTACTATTAAAAAAAGACACAAAATGCAATAAAAACTGAAAGAGGATACTCCGCCTGTTTCAGTTTTCTGGGGGCAAAGCCCACACAAACCTCCTTAGTAAACCTGGGAACTCCTGCTATGAGCCAACAAGATGGGCCAATAAGACGAAAACCCCTGGTCATGAAAATTGGTCAAAATGTTTTGTTGTTGTTTTTCCCCATCATATCTAAGTTGATTTTGAAAAATGGGTCCTATGGCCACATTTTTGGCCAAAATCTTTTGGGTCTCTTATTTGTTTTAGTTTCTTTCTTTGAGCCTGCAGCAATGTTGTTGAAGTCTAAAAGATTTCAAGAATAAACATACCAGCTTTATAGGATTTAAGTGTTATTTGTGTAAGCTTTTTTGGTCTAAATGTACATTTAAGTAAGGCTTTGCTGTTAAATCTGAAGTTGATATGAATCCATGTCAGGGGAGATCATTCTAAATGACACTAGAATGTGTACTTGATTTCAGAACATTTGTAGTTTCCTTCACAGGGATATTAATTTTGTTGGTTATTTGGCTTATTATTTCATTGAAACAAAATATTGTATGAAGTAGAGCTTAATGATAGTATTACAAAATATGGGAATGTATTGTGGTATGTATTGCTATACTCTTGTTATATATTGCTATGTATCATGGTATGATTCAAGGGTATGGTGACAGCCTAGTAGTTATCATTTTCAAAGAATGGTGAATATGATGGTATTTATTTTTTCCAGCATGCATTTATCTCAAATCAGTAGTTGTTGATGATTTTACTTTTAAATCTATCTGGTAAGTTGTTTTAAAATATTAGTATATTGTCATTTTTATATTGTTGTTTTTATCAACTGACATGCTCTCATAACTTGCAGACACTTTGTTTCTTTGCTCTTGGATGAACCAGGTTGATTCAAGAACAGAATGGCAGATACTTGTATTTTGTGAATATATTACCTGGACTGACATTTAACAACCAAAGATGTTGTATTAAACCATCGTTGGATAACCCTCAGCTGCTGACTATGCTACTTTCCATACATCAACCTTGTTGTTGTTGTTTTTTTCTCTACCATTTTATCACTTAGATGGAAAGTCGATGCAGTAATCAGATTGGATGCAGGATAACCTTGCCCTGCCTGATGTTAACCAATCAGAACCTTTGTATCATAATTTCCAATATCCTATATATCCATTACCACTGATGTTCTTACCTCAACATGGAGAGTAAACAAAATGTAAGGTCATTTTGATTGACTTAGGTATCTTCAAACTAAAAGTCAACTTGTTAGTTGCACCTCCCATGATTGATGAAAGGAAATGATATGTCCATGGGTGTCCGACGATGGTTGGGAACAGGCTACAGGTAGTCAATCATGCAGTCAGTCTACTGTTTTGTCATCATTACTTACTGATGAGCTTAGTTATGTTATGACTTACAACTTGCCCCCAAATACCTCTGAAATTATTTTATTGATTTTTATTACTGTGTCCATTTTAGCTATATTTTTGTATGTGCTTCCTAACACTGAAATACTCAGTTGTTGATATTTTTCAATTACTCATGTCATTTTATTTTCTTCATTCTGTGTGTGTGTTTTTCAGATCTGTTGAACTTAACTAAATATTTAACACACAGTTAATATTTGAGAGAGTTAAACAGGTTAAACAGTCCTGATATCCTATATTTCATAATAGATTTTTGTCTGCTAGGATATACTTTTATGTGTAACCCATTTTAGATCAAATTTAATTTTTTTCTAATGATGTGGCTGGAACATTTTGTCTTTTTAGAATAAATTCAATATTTTTGCATATGTTCTGTAGCTCTAGATCCTTATGTGAGCTCGGCTGTTTTTCAAAGAAACAAATTAAGGTATTGTCATCACTCTGGTGTCTTTATTTTAGTTGTTGGTATGAAAAACCTTTTGACCCAATTAATCTCACTTTATTTTCCTTGAAAAATTTAACCTTGGCCATAACACCTTCTGTCATCAAACTTCACATACTTGTTCACTGTCACAAGGACTACATTCCCATCATGGACCATAACTTTTAGGTCCAATTTGACCAAGATTATCTTCCCTTTTTCGTTTTCATTTCAAGACAAAAAACAAGCATTTTCTACTTAAGACAAAAACAGATGAGCATTGGCATCCACATGCAGTGCACTTGTTGCATAATACATCCTGCATTTATTTGCCAGAAATGTGCTTTTGATTCCTTTTTATGTTTTTGAATATTCATATTTTAAAATCTTCAGAAAGCAGAATTTGTCTTGGGCTGCACTCTACATGGGACTATCACAAATAATTGAGCATGAGTCTTTAAATAAAACTATCAACCAACAGTTCTGTGGGAAAGGAGTATATTGTTACCAAGGCAAAATTGTAATAATTGTAAATTTATACCAAGGCAAAAAAAGTAATCGTAATTTGTTGCCAAAGCAAAATAAAAAGTAAGTGTAAACCTAGGCAAGAAAAGGAATTGTAAATTGTCTTTTGCAATATGATAGCTTTGTTTTCTGAATATAGAAAAAGTATATATACATATTATCAACTCTCCTCAGGTCTGTAGAGAATTGGCAAAATGGCAGGAGCATCTCTTTAAGTGACAGTTCTTTGTCATAGTAGTTCTTGTATTTGATTAGACTCTGTACATCCTAGGTTTCCAAAGAGCATATTCTATGCCTCTGTTAATGCTTAGGATTTCATCTCTTGATGTTGTTTATTGTTTGAGTGTTTGGAAGAAATGATGCTTTAGAATACATAGATTCTTTTGACTTCATGCTTTATATAATTCATTGTCATTTACAGACTAAGCCTTTTATCTATTTAAGATTTATTTTTAGAATGTATGCTTTAATGAAATTTTTAAATGGTGTAACAGTTACTGTTCTTGAGCATTTCAGTCCCATTTTTCTGTGTCTTGTGAATTCATTGCCAGCAAACGAAGTTTGGAAGAATCTGTATTACAGACTGAAGAGGAGTTCTATGCTCCTTTACATTCAGAGTTGTGTCCCTTACATATTTAAAGAGTATTCTCTTTTCTTCCGTTGCTTTTCTTCCATATTTAAGAAAAAAACATTGTTTTTACATTAAGAGTTGTTTCCCTTACATATTTACAGAGTAGTCTTTTTATTTTGAGAGTTGTGTCCCTTACAATTTTAAAGAATATGTTTTATAACTGTCTTTTCAGAGATCCATGGTGTTTCATGCCAACCCATTTATCTTTATCCAAATTAAGCTTCTGTTTATATTCCTGCTTTTGTTTTGTATTTTTGCTTCTATTTCTGCTGCTGCCTATTTACCTAATGGGGTAACTCCCATGCAATAAAAAGTGTTTAATGGTTGATTATAAAATGACTCAAAAAAACAAACAGTATCACCATAATCACTTTCTTGCACTATACTACACTATATATTATTTAGGACTTTATTTCAAATTTTATGAAAAACTAGATTCTATAGTAGGGGTGCACTTGTGTATTTTGTTCTTTGTTTCCCTCTTGTTGTGTTTTTTGAAATTTTATATCTTTAGCTTGCCTAAAGTAGATTCTGTACTGTTGAATTATATCTATTGCTCTGTTACTAAAAATCTATTAAATAAACAATTCAGAAAACAACTGGCTGTTATGCTTCATTATAATTGCCCATACTATAAATTATATTCTACTCAAAGTTTGCTTAGGGCTAATAATATGCTTACCAATTAAGAAATTTTCCATTCCCTTTTTACTGTTATTTGGTACTAAAATGGATAACGGTATTTTCATGAAGTAATTAATCATTAAAACATTTATTTCAGGTTTAAGATAATTAGGTACTTTGATAAGGCAGAGAGGATCAAAATCAAAATAATGATAAGATTTTAACTTGGAAATACAACTCTTTCTATATATATTCAAGACAATATTGAAAATTTCAATTGTGAATGCAAATGCTTTGATAATTACATATGTATATGTGTATTTTTTATGTCAGTTGAGCACATGTGCATAGATCTCTATTAGGATCTATGAATGTCCGTTGATCGTCCGTCATCATAGTTTGTTGCACTCTAGCATTTATTTCTATGCACATCTTCAAACTTACACCATGTTATTGATATCTCCAGACAGTTTATTATGTGATATGTCACACATTTTTCGTTTTTGCACTGCTGTAAGCATAGGTGACTCATTGGGATCACTTTTCCGTCATATGTCCATCACACTCCAGCAGGTGACACATGTGTTCCACAGAACACTCTTTGTTTATTACCTGAACATTCCCTGTTTGTACGTTTCTTAGTAATAGATAGTGTTATTGCACCTTATCAAAGCACAATTTTGAGTCGGAAATCTGTGATTTATGATTTTGAACAGGCAAACAGCTCCCCAGGTCAGCTATAGAACATTTTAACACAAGACCTTACAGTTGAATTAACCTGAAAGTAAAACTTACGTAATTCTTGTAAAAGGTGATGAAAAAAAATGGACTGAAATTTAATTTAAAGTTACACATGTTTAATATATTACTATGAACTGTGGTTTTTAGAGCGAGAGAGAGCGTGCAATGAGAGAATGTGTATGTTTGAAGATTTTCATATTCCAAGTGAGATAAGATTTAATCGTCGAAATATTAAAAAATACATTGAAAATCGTTTTGTAAACTATCTCCTGCTTTTGCTGTTTAGTTCCCCCTTTTACGCACAAGGATCGGGTTTCCAAATATAGTATTGTGTACTACTGCCAAAGGGCGGAGCTATAAAAGCGCGCTATAATGCCTAGTCTGGTACCCGACTTTACTATACAGAGTAAAGGTCTGGCATACGCCGTTCAATGGTTTCCTGCAGTGTGCCAATCAAAGACGGCGGATCGCAATGAAACAAAGAAGGAAAGCATATCTTTGTCTAGGATTGTGCCAAGTTGATACCGTTAAACAGATCGTTGGAACAATTTATGTTTTATCAGTGGGAGTCGACTTTTTTAGGATGGCACGCCGTTTTGATAGTGTAAATTTCACGAGAATATACAATGTATGGAAACCCCTTGATCACATCTGTAAACAGTTTACTTCAATATACATGTAGGTCAAAGGCAAATGGTTGGTACCATTTAAAAGTCAACACCAATTTTAAGATGAGAATTATGTACATTAATGTTACTCATATAACAAACTACTTCTAAGATCAAATGAATAGTACACATATAGGTTTTTTTCTGACGTTATGTTATTTTTCAATAAACTTTTATATATTGCTTTCTTAATTTAAAATATAATGGACACTCAAATATAAAAAGTTTTCATCTTCTAGTAATAAGCCAAATTTACCACACAATATAGCTGTTGGTTTATGCCACCTTCCGGTTTCCACTTCTAAACCTTAAACGTGATAATGCAATCTTTTTTTTTCAATATTAATATACTTTTTATAAGGATGTAATTTAAAATCAACAAAAAAATTTTAGGTTCGTGCTCTTGGTGAGTTTCTTATTTCTGAGACCAATACTGTAAAAGAATATCTTTTAATCTTGTCATTACTATAAAATAAGTAAGTTCACATTCCCAACTCCTTTATCAACTATATATAAAAAGCTAAATTTTATATTTTTTATAATCTTCAAACACGTTTAATCCAAGATTTTATCTCTGAACCATTGTCTAGTTCTCTGAGAATCAAATCATATACAAGATTAATTTTGATGCAAAACATCAAAGACGCCGCGCATTCTTTTGAAGCACGACTTAAATAAAACAAAGTCATTTCATAATACTTAAATAACACGTGCATGCATCATTACAAACAGCAGGTCTAATATTTCCACTAGGCAATGATACATGTCATTTTGACAAATATCCTCAGCTGTAGGCCGTTTGTGTCAGAGATTTCTAAAATGGTTTCTAAAAAGTCCATGTAAATCAAGAGTGTCTTCGGCCTAATTTCTATAAATGTTAGTGGACGGAGTCTATGATGATGATTTGAGATGCCATAAATTGACGAATCTATAGATCAAATGAGATACATTTTACAACAGGTAATTCTTTTCTTACATAATCATTGGAAGAGTTAGGGTCAGCAAGATGCATGGCATTTCCAGACAGTAAGCTACTAAGGCGGTGTTAATATCAATGTTAAAAAAAACAACAGCAGCAACAACAAGGACGATGATAACGAAACAAATTAGCACAGATACCGGTAAGTTTTCATTTAGTACAGGTTTTAGATACAGGTCCCGGAATTCAAAATCTTCCCGATAGTTGGTGTGACGTAAAAATATGGAATTCTTTTTGTATTGATGATATGTATAAAATTAAATATATATTTTGGCTTTACAACATATGCTACAATTTTCAGTTCGGGGTCTTCCTCCACCTGTAATTAGCTGGACGTCGCTATATGATTGAAATACTATCGCAGCGACGGTAAAGCCCAATGCAACAACAACAACAATTTTCAGTTAAATTCACACACTTCAAGAACTATATCATATTGTTACCGCAGATTGAGCCTGGGGCCGTCAATTAGACATGTCCAAAACGGCCATGTGTAGAGTGCTTGTGTTTTCCATAGACATATTCACCATATG
>CM037795.1:33745506-33795506 GCA_021229015.1 Solen grandis | reverse complement strand
AACAGGACACCAATACAGGCATATCCCAATGAAAGTTTGCCAAAGGTTGTTGAACTAAAGTATTTTGCATTGGTTTTTCAGAGTGCTTTGTACAACTTTTCATTGTGAAATGGATTGAGGCAGTATTGCTGTCACAATTAAATGGGCTAAAGACCCATTAACATATATCAATCTCAACTCAGTTTCAAGATCCTGGACACCAATCAAAGTAATTAAAACTGAGACCACCAAGGCAATAGACAAGTTATAAATGCTTAACTTCTACATGTCTCTGTCAATCAAGCTGGAAGTAAAAACAACATACAAGCTTTTTGACTACTATCAAAAGCAGCACACTGGCACAGCGGTGGGTCAATTATCACTGCCAGCTTATAATGTTGGTTTCTCAGAGACCTTTGCAAGTTTTATCACAGACTTGATTATGGTTGTGAGGACCAGTGGTTGCTATAGTAACCCGTGGGTCATCCCATCTTTCGCCCTTTTAATTGTCAACATCAAACATTCCCCATCCCTAAACCACTTTTATACCCAGTGGGTACTGAGCCTTCTCCCCAGTCTCTGTATTGTATACATACACATTGCTTTGATGTCTAAGTGAAACATATAACTATACAACCATAAAGACAGGCACTAGCAAATTTTTATTTTTCTTCCTTTCACACTGCTTCACATTGAACTACTTTGAGACATTTTATTTACTTACAAGGGATTCTCAACTTGATTTGGTTTAACACAGTAACTTTTTACTAATGAAACATTCAGTACTAGTATCAGAAATTTATTTACAAATCAAACTAAAATAGTCATCAATTAACATCCAACAATTCATAATCCAATCCTTGGTAAACAAACTCCCAATATCTTGGAAACAAAACAACCTTAAAACATAAAACAATTCTTCGCAAAAAAAAAAAAAAGAGAGAGAGAGAGAGAGAGAGAGAGAGAGAGAGAGAGGAAAAATTAACACTTCAGTTAAAAAGCAGCAAAACCAAACCTCATTTATCAGTAATCAAAATGAAATTAAAAAGATTTCAATATCAAAATTCATTACGTCAAAAAATTGATGCACTTAATATCAATATAAATCCTAATTAGATTTAACAAACATCCAAATTTGAACTACAAAAACCTTAAAAAAAATTAAAACAGCAATATAAGCAATCTAGTAAAACAGCTTGACATGTGTTAATTCATCTTTAGCTGCTGACATCTTTATCAAAATCAGCAATTTATTTAAAGTCACTTCACTTCACTTCAGTATATGCATAAAAACTTTAATTCCTTCCAAATTTCCAAATCACGATTTTCAACATAATTATCCAAATCGCACTATTCCACAATACCAGATATAACTCTGCAGCACTAATCCCTCCTCCAACTATTGAAGAACATTCCAATCCTCTTCTATCAGAGAGAGACAAACGCCTCAAGAGTCTGCACACCTTTCCTGTTTATACACACCTCCCTGCTGAAATTAACAGAATTTTCCCACAATCACCACAATGTCTTCAATTAAATTCCAGCCAATCCGCAGCCAGATTTCATGCCCTTCTCAAGTTCAGCTCTCTTGTCAATTCTCTAAAAGAGATCACCTAGTAAGTATTTGTGAGAAAAATCCTTTAATTATTGGTATCAGTGATTCTGCTGTATGCCCAGGAACCCTGGGAGCAGCTGATACAGACACTTACAATCATATGCTGCTAAATAAACATCAGTATAAGGTATTGCATTTATGTAAATGAAGAATGCCAATCCAATTAGGTTTGAAAAGTATCATCACCTTTCAAAGGCATTGTGGAGTGATCAGTGCCTAATCAGCATGCTAACTATTTGTAGGAGAATAATCTGGATTATGGGTTATGTAGAACATGTTCAATAACTGACTTTAAAAATTAAACAAGAGGGCCATGATGGCCCTGAATCGCTCACCTGAGTACCATTGCTTCAACTGATGTCAAGGTTTTTAAACAGACAAGGATTCTGATATTACTTAATCTAAAACATTTTACCCCTGACAATACTACACACCAAATATCTAAGCAATGGGCCATATGGTTTCAGAGAAGACTTGGGCGCAGGGTCATTTATCACCGTAGGGCCGAGACTTTGAAAATCTTTGTAATGAACCATTAGATGCTACTACATACCAAAAATCTTAGCCCTAGGCCTATTGATTCATAGAAGAAGATTTTTTAAGATTTTCCTATTTAACTCTATGTAAAACAAGTGACCCCTGGTGTGGGGTCATTTATCACCATTGGGCTATGATTTGTACAATCTTGGTAGTGGCCCATAAGATGATGCTTCATACCAAATATCTAAGCTCTTAGGCCTTATGCATTCATGGAAGAAGATTTTTTAAGATTTTTAACAATATAACTCTATGTAAAACAAGTGACCCCTGGTGCGGGGTCATTTATCACCATAGGGCTATGATTTGTACAATCTTGGTAGTGGCCCATAAGATGATGCTACATACCAAATATCTAAGCTCTAGGCCTTGCAGTTTTGCAGAAGAAGATTTGCATTTTTAAAATCTATTTTTAGCTCCTGTGACCTAATTATGCAATGGACCAGAACCATTTATACAACTTTAGTAGAGCTTCATCCATGGAACATTCCTGCAAAATATTTTTCAAATTGGCCAAGCCGTTTAGGAGGAGATGTTGTTTGAAGCAATTGTTGACGCCGGACGCACGCACGCACGGACGACGGACAAAAGGCGATCAGAAAAGCTCACCTTGAGCACGTTGTGCTCATGTGAGCTAAAAAAGGAAAATAAGCCCTCGAGTTGGCTTTTTTTACAAGAAATTGACATGATACTCAGATCTTGATTTTCTGTTTAGACTTAAAGAAGTTTTCTGAAATGAGTACAAGGAAATTATATAAATAACCCTTCTTATTATAAGTTAACTGCATCATAATCCATGTATAATCAAAGGTTTCATTATATAATTATACCATCCTGAGTCAAAGGTGATTTATCAATTATTGTGATACATTTCAACAAAAAACAATACCATGGTATCAGGGTCTTTAAATTTACTTTTGAATACAGCTGTTTAACTTGATATTTCTAAAATCAAACAGCAATTCTTTTTCACATAGCATCTCAGTTTCAGGATGTTAAAATAATTGTTAAAGAAATATATAAATACTAACCGAGAACAACTTTTAAAGGTAGAAATACAACATACTTCAACTACAGACATACAAAGATATCAAAGTTATATACCATACAAAGAATAGAGGAAATCATTTAAAATCCAACTAAGAAAACAAGAGGGCCATGATGGCCCTTGATAGCTCACCTGGTATCATTAGGCTATGTAAAATCAAGTGACCCCTAGGGCAGAGCCAATTTTGACCCCAGGGTCATGATTTGAACAAAATTGGTAGAGGTCTATTAGCCATGTTACATACCAAATATCTAAACTCCAGACCTTTTTCTAGTTTTTTTCCAAAATAAGTCTATGTAAAATCAAGTGATCTCTGGGGCAAGGCCAATTTTCACCAAATATCTAAGCCTCAGGCCATGTGTTTTCTAGTTTTCTAAAAAGAAGAATTTTCAAGTTATTGCTATATTAGCCTATGTAAAATCAGGTGACCCTATGGCAGGGCCAAATTTGACCCCAGGGCCATGATTTGAACAAACTAAGTATAGATCCACTAGACAATGCATGATTCATGATTTGAACAAACTTGGTAGAGGTCTATTAGCCCATGTTACATACCAAATATCTAAACTCCAGGCTTTGTGATTTCTGAGAAGATTTTTTTCAGGTTTCTCCTATATTAGTCTTTGTTAAATAAACCCCGGGGGGGGCAATTTTCCCCCTGATTTGAACAAACTTGGTTGTGATCAATTCCAGGCCTTGGGTTTCTTTTTTAATTTTTTAAATCAGGAACCCCTTTGGTGGGGCCAAATTTGACCCAATGGTCATGATTTGTAAAAACATGGTAGAGACCCAGTAGACAATGCTACATACCAAATATCTTAACTCCAGGCCTTGTGGTTTCTGAGAAGAAGATTTTTCAAGTTTTTTTTTCTATATAAGCCTATGTTTAATCAAGTGACCCCTGGTGCTGGGCCAATTTTTACCCCAGGGCCATGATTTGAACAAACTTGGTAGAGATTTACTAGACAATGCTGCACACCAAATATCTAAACCCCAGGCCTTGTGGTTTCTGAGAAGATGATTTTTCAAGTTTTTTCTATATTAGCCTATGTTTAATCAAGTGACCCCAGGGGCGGGAGCAATTTTTAGCTCCTGTGACCTAGATTTTTATTTGACCAATCAAAATAATTTTAACAACTTTGGTAAAGGGCCCCATAATGAACATTCCTGTGAAGTTTTATCAAAATCCAGTGAGTAGTTTAGAAAGAGATGTTTTTTTAAGAAATTGTTGACAGACGCATGGACGCACGCACACACGGATGACGGACGAAAGGCGATCACAAAAGCTCACCATGAGCACGTTGTGCTCAGGTGAGCTAAAAACTTGATATACTTAAAGGTTTCCAGATGCCATAACACTGGATCATACTTCACAAATATTTACGTCTTGCTTTGTTAACACCATCTTTCATCAGTTGATTGCAATCAGGGACTGACTTAGAAAGGATTGTGTTCTCAAAACAGTCATTTTCATGTGTCTGTAACAACCGGGCCAAGACTTCGTTCTCCACCCTGTTTACTGGGAACACATTTTTGAAATAAACATTTGAAGGTAAATGAAGTAAAAAAAAATTTACATCCTGTCAATGAGATTGAAAACCAAACTGAAGAGCCAATCGAACATATAGGAGTAATGTTATATCAAATGTAACATTTCCAGTCAGATAAATCATTATTTTTGAAGGACCATACAGATCCAGATCAGACTGAGAGCAGTCCTTGGTCAGAGAAGAGTTCTTTGCACCTTGTGTTTTCTAAATGTATCCATAAGATATCCATACCCATCTACTGTATAAATATATTCCTTGTTTGAAAAGTAGGGGAGAAAAAAGTCACCAGTCAAGAGTCAATCAATGAGCTACTTGTACATAAAAAGCAGAATAGGTCAACATCTGATTAGTACCCCCATGTTACAGAGTAAAGATAATGAATAATCCAAGGTCACATGTCTGAATACCATTTGAAAAGGGGGGGGGCTTCAATGATCTTTATGAAGCAAAGTACTGGTCCAACCAAGGAACTGTGTGGAAAGATTAATATAATTGGTGAGAATTTGTTTCCCATTTGATGTAAAATGAAAAAAACTATAATGAATATTGAATAAAAATGAAAAAAATAGATATGAGCATAATTAATTATTATGAACATCTTTTCTAAATACAGTTTAAAGTTCTAATAAAAATCACACAAAACATCAGAACAGTAACTAGCAAATTCCATTGCAATCTTAATGAAATACTAACTTGAATAATTGATAAAGCACTGATTAAAATAGAACTGAATTGGAGGAAATTATTTCCAATTACATTTGAGGCTGATTCGTCAAGGATTTTCTGGCAGTGGCAACAGATAACCTTCAATAATCTGACAACACAGGATAACTCCCCACCATTTTGCTTGTGTTTGGACCCTTCATCATATGAGACCTTTTAACCCTTAACATGCCAATTTTCTAAATTGGAACTTTCTTCATTTTGAACTGTACTATTATTTTTTATTGGTGTGCTTGCTGAAAATGCGTAGGCTGAATTAAAGGAAACAGTGCAAACCATGATCAAACTGCATGAATGTCTAAATCAGCCTGTCTGTAGCTTGCATACTGATCAGGTTTATGTTCTTCAGAAATGAAGAAGGTTCTTTTTAAACCCTGATTGCCCCAAAATGTTTTCTGTTCAGTCTGGCCTTTCTATAGCATCATAAATTAGTCAGAAATCAGCCAAAAGACTGGATAAAAATGCCTGATAAATACTGCAATACACAGCAATCTAGAAATACATGTATTAAAGTTGATAATACTGCAATATAAAACCATTTAAGTTTGCCAGACTTATCTGTCATCCAGACAGTAAGTGATTGGTCAAATCCAATTCTGCAAGACATGTCTAACAGACACAAGTATGGACATTGAGACAGAATATAATAGACACACTTGAGCAACCAGACAGACAGGTGGACAGAAAGACAGACAAATAAAGGATAGTTAGACGATAGACCCTTTTGACAGACACAATAACGGGAGAGAGCTAGACAGATGGACAGAAAGACAATCAATGATTGTGTAACTGAGCTTCTGAGATGTAGAGTGAAATGGCTCTTCTTTTTTATCCTACTTCAAACATGTCTTGAAATAAAAATGAAGGAAGCCTAAAAAACATTTGACAATTTCCCCATAAAAATTAAGCCTCTGTTTACACTTCTAAGCCCTATAAGTCCCCTTGAAGGGAGGCTCTGCTCACTTAAGTACCAGCAATTGAGGGAGAACATCTTAAGCTACAAGACAGGAAAGCATGAAGGTTGATAAACAATTCGACCAATTATCAGAATGATGGTACCCTTTTCCATCCACCACTTCAACCTGTGTATCAGAAGAGCAACATTAGAACACTTGCCTAAAATGTCTACTTATTATAAGTATAGTCCTCTTATCATAAAGATGGTGCTGGAATATGAGGGATGTGGGTTTAAACCATGCTGGACTGCCCTAATAACTTTTGAAATCAGAGATCAAGCTGAATAAATCAAAGTACTTGCCCCTCCATATGAAACTGTACTGGATATAATACGCTTTATATTTTCTCCAAGGCAACTTTACTCTTTTACATGACTAAACAATCCTGGAATGGTTTGTTAGCGTATCTCTCTATATTACAGGATATAGCTGTCTAACATGGTCTAGTTATCCAGAATATGTCAGCCTGCATGTGACTCCGTCGTTGCTGATCAGCCTGCATGTGACTTCCAGGCTGATCAACCTGCACATGACTCCCAGGCTGATCAGCATGCACATGACTCCTGGGCTGATCAGCCTGCACATGACTCCTGGGCTTATCAGCCTGCACATGACTCCCAGGCTGATCAGCCTGCATGTGACTCCCGGCTGATCAGCCTGCACATGACTCCCAGGCTGATCAGCCTGCACATGTGACTCCAGGGCTGATCAGCCTGCATATGACTCCAGGGCTGATCAGCCTGCATGTGACTCCCAGGCTGATCAGCCTGCACATGACTCCCAGGCTGATCAGCCTGCACATGACTCATGGGCTGATCAGCCTGCATGTTACTCCAGGCTGATCAGGTTACATGCTGTAACATTACTCCTCACCTCTCAGAATGAGAGAATAGCACTATATCAACTATTCAGAATAAGAATTATTTTCAGTTTGATCTGGCTTGTTTATGTTCTGACATGGTGTAAGTTGTCAAAAATTAAAAGTTTAGATTGGGATTGGGGGGACAGGAACAAGAGAAACTGTAGTTTACATTGATTCAAAATTCAGCCTCTACTGTTCATATAATCATGGGCACACTAAAATATTTTCAATATAATATTTCTAGACTATATATCATTAAAAATCAAACAACAATGAAAACAAAACAAGTGAAAAACAGGTGACGTTTTTTGAAATATTTAGTAATCTGCAATTTTTTCAATTCTACACATTCCTATGAAATAAACTGAAATACTGATCTTCAGGCTGAAAATTACACTGAAACTGCTCAAGCCTTATCTTATCTAAGCTTAAAATGATCACATACAATATAGTAGAAAATTAACAGAGCCTGCACAGAGTAATCAACAGGACCAGTGATGTTCTTGTTGGGAACTTCTTTCTGAACAAGGTATGTGACATATATTGAGGTCACATGGTGCTGTCTCTTGTAACCATGGCGTGTTCCATCACTGTCACCTATATCCAATATCCAACTGATTCCACAGCAGCAGCATCAATCGCCATTATTATTGCCGCTCCAGACAGTTATGCAATTCCTTTGACAAAATTGTATTACATGTCTATTCAGTGTTGGCTCAAATTCAGACTTCGTTGAGGACACTGTTTGATCAAGTTCTCAGGAAATAACATACAGAATTTACTTCCCTTAATTTGTACAAGGAAAATTTCGCAGCTGTTATTCAGACAATAATTATTATATCCATAGGATATACATTGCAGTGGTTTGTATCATTAATATCCATTCATCAGTATCATTATCGACAGCAGCAGTACTTATCATCACAATCATCTTTTTTTTGTGTGCAAATTTTCTCTTTTTTCTTTGAATAAATTTACAAAAAAAAATTTAAAAAAAATTATATCATCTTATCATATCAAAATACAAGCATTACTGAACTACCATGGTAAACAATTCATTCCAGAAAATTCTCCCAACCTTAAACAAAACACATGTTGTTACCATGGCAACTAAGCATCTGTCATCTATTAAAGAGCAACATGTGCTGACCATTCTAAGGTCAATGCAACTTAAATGTCCCATTAACTTCCCAGCACTCCAATTAACCTTTAACCCCAAGAATTGATCCTATAATAACCGTCCAGGAAACCAATCTAGACCTGCCTGCAATAACTTTTTTTCATCTCGCAATCTGATCAGATTTTATCCGTTTCCAATCAAAATCTTTAAAAGCATATTTATATTGAAAATAAACATGGAGATCTGGTACACTGTTACTGCCTGTCCAATACAATCAAGGTATCAGTCATCAAAATTGATATCAAGGTCAAATTAAAAATTTTATTTAAAAAAAATTAAAAAGCTAATACAATTTGGAATGGATAATTTCAACACTGTATTTCTAAAACTCTCTAAAAAAATAAATCAAGATAATAAAGGAAAATATTTTATTTTAATTTTAATTAATTTTAAAGGCACTCACACATCACTAGACTAAAGAATATAAAGAATTTCAATTTTTTATCTTCTTTTTGTATACACTTATGAAATTATCTTAACATACATAAACATTAAATACTATTGAAGATATTTTTATAGTGTTTAATACAAATGTTTAAAGATGTATGAATCAGATGAAATGTACTACAATTTTAAGCCAAAGTAACAATTAAGTAGAGTAATTATGAGATTGACAAATTAGATCCAGGATAAGTCAAGAATATTTTTATAGTTAAGGAAGGAATGGGCTCAGTTATTGACTCAGTTATTTCCTTAATACATGTAAAGGTTTGGTGCAGGACCCCTACTCATGACCCCATGACCTTAGCCTTCTCTGAAACCTATACCAGTCAGCTGGTCAGGGGTCAGCTCCAGTGCATCCAAGACCGCTGTTTGTCCAAAGAAGGGTCAGAAACAGGTTTCTATGAGAAACTCCCACTGTCCTTACTTACCTGGCTGGAACCAAGTCTGTATATAGTCCACTCAAAGTCCATACATTGATCGCACCATATCACACCATGCTCGATAACAAATAGAGTTTAAACATTTTTAGCACCCCTTCATGTATTAATAACTGTGGTTTGTTAGTATAACTAAAACTTTTTACCTCCTGTATAAATTTATGACTTACTCAATATTAATTTACTGAACTCTATAAAGTATATGAAACACTGTACTTTACTTTGCTGTACAGACTGTATAGCTCTGAGCTACAATATTGTAGAATGAGAGCTACAATATTGTAATATTTTAGCTGTAATATTGTAGAATCTGAGCTACAATATTGTAAATTATTAGCTATAATATGGTATAATCTACAATATTGTAGAATCTGCACTTTCAATAGTGTAGAATCTGAGTAATATTTTAGCTGTAATATTGTAGAATTATTAGCTATAATATGGTATAATCTGAGCTACAATAGTGTAGAATCTGAGCTAAAATATTGTAGAATCTGCACTGGAATATTGTAGAATCTGAGCTACAATATTGTATGAGCAAAAAAACAGACCCTGAGTAGGTCTATTTTCCAGGGTGTCAGAACGTGTCTATATGAGGTAAAGGGTGAAGGTAGACTACAAAGAGGAGGCAATCCAAGTACTATATCTAACCTGTTGCTGTATTAGAGCTACAGAGTCTGCACTAGTGGCATTTATCTTGCTCAGATGTTAGTTTTATAACTGAAAATCCAATATTATCTTTAACTTTTCCTCAAAATAGCATCCAGTCAAGAAGGTTTATGTTTCTTTCATGATCCAATTACCAAGTTGTTTCTTTTGGAAACACTTTTTTCCAACTTGAAAAGCCTAAAATAGAAATTAATATGGCAAAGAATAGCGAAAACAAATAAGCAGTTTTCGGTCTTATGTGTTTCATACAACTTTCAAATTATAATATGAAACTTACAATTCCAACATCACAGACTGTTTATTACTTATAAGTATTTGACATCCCATCAACTGTTAATTATTGATTACTACTCTAAGTCATTACAAAACATCATCATTTTCAGTCCAATACATTATAATATCACATCTCATATCTACTGCAAGCAGGTGCCAACGCTCGTCTGTTTTTTTTAAACATTTAAAAAGTTGACCTTGAAAATCACAACTAAAACTGTAAGCCTTTAAATGCAAAGTTGAAGTACCAAAAATGTACCCTTTAAATTTGACCTTTGACCTTGAAGGATGACCTTGACCTATGCATGGAATAGAATGTATAACTCAAATAAAAAACCAAAAACAGACCCGTATACATTTTTTTTTTTTTTAAATATTAAAAAATGACAAAGAAATATCTTTTCAAAATTTGTCCAAAGTTATGGCAAAATAAGGACAGGGTTTTGGCCAACGGTTTTGTTAAACATTTAAAAAACAGGTCAAAGTTCAAAGGTCAAGGTCAAAATCCAAAAGTTGACATTGATGGAAAGGTCTTGCTACAAGGAATTCACATGTGAAATATCAGTGCCCTGCTGGTAACAGTTTTTAAATAACAGGCATACCAAAAATGAAAGTTGTACATTGAATAGTAGAGCAGTTATGGCCAACGTTAAGATTCCGGAGGACGACTGACGACAACGCTGACGCCGACTTTTTCTTTGAAAAACAGATGAGCTAATAATATCACATCTCATATCTACATTTTCTAACCCTAGTTAACTTATGTATGTGCATGCATCCAAACTGACATAAGGGCTAACCTAGTGTACAAATATTTTAAGAAATTGTTACTTGTTTTTTTCTTTTTCAGTCAGTTGGCCTTTTTGCACAACAGGTTCAGACAGCAGATTTTCCACCTGCAGACCCCTGCTTCTAGCTCATGAGCATCACAGACTCAGATAGCTATCTGCTGCTTATAGCAGGTGCTCATTTACTTGTATTAATTAATCACCTTATAATTAAATCACTGTTAAATGTTAATGATATAAAACCCATCATGAAAATGACCCATGAGACATAAAACCAAATCATACACTGAACTAATTTAATATTGATTCAATAGGTAATTTTCTTGACAGCCTTTTGGACTTCATGGAATAATAATTAGGATCCTCATTCAACTAAAAACCCAACATCAGCCTCACACCCTTACACACTAAAATGAATTATCATGTTGATTAATTGAGAAAATCAACATTAATCTAAGTGCATCTCAGCCAAACAGCTATATAACCAGAACACCTGTTTCCATTCGTACTTGACCTTTCGGTGCTGAATGGAATATCCTGAAGGTCAACAGACAGCTGCTGTTCAAAACAGGACTTGGTTCCCAGGCAACTTGCCAGCTAACATTTCTTCTTGGATGAAAGACCATGTCTCTAGTTTTTACCTAGCTCTTTTCTTCCCAAATAGATTTTTTTTACCTAGCAAATTAGTGCATTCTTGTGAAATTACCCATGAAAGAAAATGTTTGGCTTTTTTCAGGACAAGGTTAGGCTGACCTGGTACTTTAAGGGGAGGTAATCCTTACAGCCTTGCAGGTCCTTTATTACCAAACTTAGTTTTTATACAAATATAATTTCTCAGATAATAATGAATTTGAAGGAGATGAAAATCTGTCAAAAGTATCATACAAATCTTACCTGCAAGGCTGCTATATTGGTTTGCAATATTTTGACAATGGAGTTCAAACCCACAACCTTGAGATCTTGTGTCAGTTTACATTGCCACTGGGCAAAAACAAGGCTCACATCCTAAGAAATGGGATCAAGACCATGCTCTCCTACCTGGCCATCATCTACAGTATGTCACCTTTATTCCAAGGTTAGCCTGTTTCTTCACCATTTTCATGTTGACCTGATTGTTTATTGACCATAACCTGACCTGATTTGGTGCCAGGATTCCCCCTGCTGGTCAGCATCATATCCCTCAACACCTAGACCAGGTGTATACAGACTGCCAGTAACATCACTAGTCAGCCGATTTCCTTCATTGTCAGTTGTACCTGAGCTACCTTTCTTGCATACCTGTCTAGTAACCCCTGTACCAGACAGATCAAAAGTTATGGCACCTCTCAAAACTACAATACTACATTATACTGGTTCAATGCTAATATACTGTTCAATGCCACATATACTGGTCCAATGCTACATATACTTGTCCAAAGCTACCTATACTGGTCCAATGCTACATATACTTGTCCAATGCTACATATACTTGTCCAAAGCTACATATACTTGTCCAAAGCTACATATACTTGTCCAAGCTACATATACATGTCCAGAGCTACATATACTTGTCCAGAGCTACATATACTGGTCCAATGCTACATATACTTGTCCAATGCTTCATATACTTGTCCAAAGCTACATATACTTGTCCAATGCTACATATACTTGTCCAAAGCTACATATACTTGTCCAGAGCTACATATACTGGTCCAGAGCTACATATACTTGTCCAATGCTTCATATACTTGTCCAAAGCTACATATACTTGTCCAATGCTACATATACTTGTCCAATGCTACATATACTTGTCCAGAGCTACATATACTTGTCCAGAGCTACATTTACTTGTCCAGAGCTACATATACTTGTCCAGAGCTACATATACTGGTCCAATGCTACATTTACTTGTCCAAGCTACATATACTTGGATCTGTCCAGAGACTGGTCCAATGCTACATATACTTGTCCAAAGCTACATGATTTTTGTTCTGTAAACTTTAAACTTTTTATAAGAAAAAATTTATAATTTTGTGAAGAACTAAAATACATAAATGTTCTGTTTCTACTGATTTTGTTTTCAAGGAAAAATGACTGATGCAGTTTTTCAAAACATACATGTGTGGCATTTACAGATGTCCTCTTCAAAATGAGGAAATGATGTTCTTAAAAACAATTTACAGTGGCTTACAACTTTTTGATTTCTATGCAAAATTTCAGACCATTTCTATTTTCAGAAGATCTCAGAACAGCTTGAAAAGCATTCAAAGTCTGAATCTATTGTTAACTAAGTCTAGATGTAACGTTGACTAGGTCTAGATATAATGTAAACTAAGTCTCTATGCTATGTTAACTAGCCCTAGATGTACTCTTAACTAAGTCTAAATGCTATGTTAACTAGCTCTAGATGAATGTTAACTAAGTCTAGATGCTATATTAACTAGCTCTAGATGATATGTTAACTAAGTCTCTATGCTATGTTAACTAGCTCTAGATGAAATGTTAACTAAGTCTAGATGTAATGTTAACTAGGTCTAGATGATATGTTAACTAAGTCTCTATGCTATGTTAACTAGCTCTAGATGAAATGTTAACTAAGTCTAGATGTAATGTTAACTAAGTTTAGATGCAATGCTAACTTAGGCTTTTTATTTATTATTATTTATTACTTTTTTATTTTACATCAATCAGGAAACAATTTCTTATAGCTTATACTTATCCCTGTCAACAGTTCCTGGGTTGGACCAGTACTTAGCAAGTACTTGGGAAGGTCATAAAAAACATTTTCCACAACTGGGATTGAAGCCACAGCCTTCCAATCTGCAGTTGGTTAAGTAAACATTGGACCATGGCGCCTTAAACTAAACAAGAGGGCCAAGATGGCCCTAAAGACGCTCACCTGAGGACATTTGTGCTGACCAAGTTTGAGGAAGATTGAATCAAAATTGTGGCATCCAGTGTGTAAACAAGGTTTTTCTAAGATTTGACCTACTGACCTACTTTTCAATCGCTTTTTAGGTCTGTTAGATTAATGATCTTCGATAATTCGTTGAAATTTCTGAAGAGAATCGTGTACCTACCAAACTGAAACCGGAAATGGAGGGCTGAATAGTTTCCTAATTTTTCATTGGTTAATAATATTATAACCTAAAACGACCGAATGTGTTTTTATTACCAACAATACGATTATCTGTACTTTCATATCTTTCTTAAAAAAACCTTTATTAATACAATTGACAAATTAGATACTGATTTTAATATAAAACATATATCAAGTATGTAATTTAAAGTAAAAAGTGATTCAATCAAGGGCCAAATTTTAACCATTATCTAGTCATAATCTCTCAAACTAGTAATATTGCAAAATATTTTTTTTATGATTGATCTATAATTATGAATTATGTGGGTACTGACCACTAGACAATATTTCACATCAAATCTATAGATTAAGCTCTGGGTCTTTTCCTATGTAACTCTATGTGAAACAAGTGACCACTGGTGCTGGGTCATTTATCACCGTAAGGCTATGATTTGAACAATCTTGGTAATGAACCATTAGATGATGCTACATACCAAATATCTAAGCTCTGGGCCTTATGGATTTACAGAAGAAGATTTTTTAAGATTTTCCTATATACAGTCGACATTGTATTAAGAGACCGCTCAAGGGACTGCCAAAAAGTGGTCGCTTAATGAAATGGTCTCTTAATAGATTTTGTTTGGAAATCCAGGCAAACAAGTCATAAATATACAAACTGTAAGCTAAATTGTATCATAACGTTAGATTATATTACAACATAAATACGATGTAAACTACACAATGTTTTGTTATTTTATACCAATAAACATCATCATGTTTATTTTTGTCATATCTTACGATTTTTTAGCTGTTATGTTGGAATAATACCTTGGATCATTGGCTGAGGTTTGCATTTGGTATCGGGGGGAAAACACAACATTTGACATCGAATTCATGTATTGATTCGGACAATTTCAAGAAAAATATTATTTAGCAATGAGCTTTCTTTATGTCTCTGTCTAACATAAATCCAGAAACCCCCGATAAATTTATTTCAACCGTGCGCCCTCGTCGAGTATCATAAAACGCAAAGTATATACTTATAGTTACGAATTATTGATGGTACGCATTGCATCCGGAAGTATTAATTTACCTTATTCCCAAATTTTCTTTTACCAAAATCCGAAGCATTCGGCATTTGGAGGGATGGTTTCACCTATGTTATGCATAGTAACTTTTAAAACGGGAACCAGAAACTATATTTAGAATTTAGTTGCACATGGTGCAGTCATTCGTGGTCAAAACAAATTGGTTTCAGGTGAGCACTTATGATCGGGATAATTATTTGTTTGTTCGGATGTGTTAAAGATGAATATGTACACATGCTCCAGCGTACACGATAATTAGCAACGGAATCAAACACGGTCGCTCAATAAAGTTGATTTTGTGCATAATCTTACGTGCTGGGACTTGGTTTATGTGGTCGCTGGTCGCATAATAAAAAAGTCGCTTAATGGGATAAATTGATATAGTAAAAACGTTCGGGCGGGATTTATAACGGTCGTTTAATAAAAAAGTCATTTAATACAGGTGGTCGCATGTACGATGTTGACTGTAACTCTATGTAAAACAAGTGACCCCTGGTGCGGGGGCATTTATCACCATAGGGCTATGATTTGAACAATCTTGGTAATGAACCATTAGATGATGCTACATACCAAATATCTAAGCTCTGGGCCTTATGGATTTACAGAAGAAGATTTTTTAAGATTTTCCTATATAACTCTATGTTAAACAAGTGACCCTGGTGCGGGGGCATTTATCACCATAGGGCTATGATTTGAACAATCTTGGTAATGAACCATTAGATGATACTACATACCAAATATCTAAGCTCTGGGCCTTATGGATTTACAGAAGAAGATTTTTTAAGATTTTCCTATATAACTCTATGTAAAACAAGTGACCCCTGGTGCGGGGGCATTTATCACCATAGGGCTATGATTTGAACAATCTTGGTAATGAACCATTAGATGATGCTACATACCAAATATCTAAGCTCTGGGCCTTATGGATTTACAGAAGAAGATTTTTTAAGATTTTCCTATATAACTCTATGTAAAACAAGTGACCCCTGGTGCGGGGGCATTTATCACCATAGGGCTATGATTTGCACAATCTTGGTAATGGCCCATAAGATGATGCTACATACCAAATATCTAAGCTCTAGGCCTTGCAGTTTTGCAGAAGAAGATTTTCAAAGTTTGAGTTTTTAAAATCTATTTTTAGCTCCTGTGACCTACTTTTTCAACCAATCTGAATAATTTGTACAACTTTGACAGAGGGCATCATAAGGATGATTCCTGTGAAGTTTGGTCAAAATCCCTTTAGCGGTTCAGGAGGAGATGTTCTTTAAAGCAAATTGTTGACGACGGACGGAGGCACGCACGCACGGACAACGGACGACGGACAAAAGGTGATCACAATAGCTCACCTTGAGCACTTCGTGCTCAGGTAAGCTAAAAATAAGTCTGGATGTAATGTTAACTAAGTCTGAAGTCTGGTTGTAATGTTTACTAAGTCAAAGTCTGGATGTAATGTAAACTAAGTCAGGATGTAATGTAAACTAAGTCGGATGTAATGTAAACTAAGTCGGATAATGTAAACTAAGTCAGGTGTAATGAATTACTAAGTCAGGATGTAATGTAAACTAAGTCTGAAGTCTGGTTGTAATTTTACCTAAGTCTGGATGTAATGTAAACTAAGTCTGAAGTCTGGATGTAATGTTAACTAAGTCAGGATGTAATGTAAACTAAGTCTGAAGTCTGGATGTAATGTAAACTAAGTCAGGATGTAATGTTAACTAAGTCTGGAGTCAGGATGTAATGTAAACTAAGTCTGAAGTCTGGTTGTAATTTTACCTAAGTCTGGATGTAATGTAAACTAAGTCTGAAGTCTGGTTGTAATGTTAACTAAGTCTGGATGTAATGTAAACTAAGTCTGGATGCAAAGTTAACTAAGTCTGGATGTAATGCTAAGTCTGGATGTAATGCTAAGTCTGGATGTAATGCTAAGTCTAGATGTAATGCTAAGTCTGGGTGTAATATTAACAAAGTCTGGATGTAGTGTTAATATTAACAAAGTCTGGATGTAATGTTCAATATGTCAACTTATTTGATACCAGACTGGTAAAATCCAGACATTAAGTACTGGACAAGTTTTACACTGGATGTCATTTAGTGTTGCTTCTAAGATAAGTTATAAATATTCAGTCAAGGTAAAAAAATAAATTGGGTTTCCAAATTTAAGGGTTGTTTGAAAAAAAATCATTTTCTCTTTCAGATTAAGTACAAAATAAATCAAAGTATCTTGTCTTCAGAAAGTTGGCTTCATCAAACAACACATTGTTGTCCAATCACTCAATCTTCTTCTGGCATTGTTCTTCATCTATCTCTTTCTTCTCACCCATTCATTCATATTCCACAATGATTAAACCCTTAACAATACAAAGAGTCTTTGAAACTGTTCTATTTCTTAATTCTTCTTCATTTATGAAAAGAATCAAAATGTGTTAAATTGTATTCAAAATTTGTTTGTACAAATTTGCTGTGGTATTCTAGTTCTTTTGATAATAAATAATTTTAAGCACATGGTATCAACCATAAAAAATAATGAAAACAAGAAATTGAGAAAGAGAAAAAAGTGTACCTGCTATCTGACCTTCGGCGCTGTTTTTTCTCTGCTGCCCTACATTTTGGGCACACATCACATGCACAGTTGCCATGACAATAAAAACTTGTGGATCTTCGATACTGAAGACTCTTAAGGCCCCGTACCATTTTTACCTTCTATTGCTTCTTTAGAGAGAGCCTGGGATGCTTCCTTGAATTACTAACCATTCAGTTCTTCCTGTCTATAACTGCCACAATTCAATGCCAAAGTTGTTTTTTTCCATTTGTAAAATTTGCACTCAGAAGGAATGACATGTTTAAAAGTTATCTTTATCACACAGCATAATTATAGGTCAAATCTGTTGCTCTGTTATTAAGTATGACAAAACTTCAGGAGTCATTTCAGGTGTCAAAAATAAAACTAGCAAGTGAGCAATCTCATTAAAATCATATCCAACTAGCAAGTGAGCAATCTCATTAAAATCATATCCTAATTTGTGCTCCTCTACTATCCTTGATTAGGATCTGAAAACATTGCATCAGAGTTCATGTCAGATTGACCTTTATAGTTTAAATGCATAAACAAGTGCTTGATTTTAAACCAATTTAATAATGCGTTTCTAACTGACTTCGGTAAAACATTTTGTCACAATTGAGAAAATATGTAAATTGACCAGGACTCAAACCCGAGGCCTTTTGCCACCAATTTCATTGGCTTATACAAAGGTCAATCTGAGATGATCCTGTGGTCAGATCCAGTTAGCATACTGAATATGGTTTCAATGAGATTGGCAAGTGAGGCACATGCAACTACTTGGTAAAAAATATATGAATTTATAACATACCTATGAAATATTGTATATATGAATTAACATTTATATGCAGTTTCAAAAACAAGAAAATCTCAGCCCATTGTTATGCTTCAAGTATTAATCAAAACTTTAGTCATTCCATTAAAATCAACTTAACGTTTCATAACAATATTTCATATAATGGAAGTCTGAATGCAAATTCCATTACTTTATCTAATTTTGGTAGTGTGAAGAGAAAATCAATTTTAAACTGAATTTTAAATCTTGTGAGTCAATTCTTTTTCAATTATTTGTTCAATTATTTAAGAAAAAAAAACTTTCATCTTCAATGTTCAAAACTGTGTGAGATGAAAAAAATAATTTGCATTGAATCTTGTTTTCTTTGAATCAAATATAACTGGATAAGATTAATTGCAGAGTCTGAAACAATTTAGCAACTATTTTCACATAAAAACCTCACATCATCACTTTAGCAAAAAGCTTCACTCAAAGTCCATCTTTTAACATGATTCCAAGCATCTGAAGGACACTTAACAGAACGTAAATCCTTTCTGTGACACAGAATATTAATCCAATCTCCTTAATGTCACAGATTTTCAAATTATCTCCACACCGTCACTGTTACTGATATATCAATTAACTATACCCTGTCCCAATCAGGTGCCATGGTACACACTGCAGCCAGTCATTAAATTCCGTTACACTGGTGACACAGATATGTACGCTATCTAACCACCAAATTAAATTTCCACAATAACTTCTTCCTGATTAAATACAGTGTCAACATAATACACAGCAATTTACTGAAAATTAAAATTGCATGATTTTCTTTTTTTTGAAATGTCAAATATTACTAAACGCTTCAAAGGCCTTTTGAAAAGCACGTCCTAATAATACCGTGGTTACGCTATGTTGGCCATTGTCAAGGTGAATTGGTTGTCATGTGAACGTATCTGACAAATTTGCACAGTGTGATAATAGCTAAACAAAAAGGAGGGGTTAAAAAGGACTCCCTACAATACAGAAGGGGAGCAATACAATACAAAGGGTAAACAAAAACACAAAGTCCAAATGCAAATAACCAGCTGACAGAGTGTCTGTTCACATCAATCCAGACTTTTTGTTTCCTCAAAGGTTTGAGTATCAGACAGCTTAACAGGTAAAATCTCAAAACTTTCCAGAAGTCAGTGTTTTCAAGCATTTACCAATCAGCTATGCCCTGTTTAATCAGGGTTAACCAGGAAAAAGCCAGATCAGACTGAAAGCAGTTTTTGACTGAGGCAGTTGTACATTGTACTGAAGATTGACTGACATTCTATCAAAATCAACAAAATATGCAGCACAGTTACAAGGAGTGCAGCATGCTTAACTTTCTGATTTGATGGCGTATATTATATGACTGTGTAATAAAATAAAAATATGTATACCTTTTAAAACATTGCAGTCTAGTATATGTGCTAGAATGGAAATAAAGACTTTTGAGTGATTAATAGCGGAATAATGCAGGGTGTTACATTCAGATACTTTGTGCAGTACTGTTTAATACTGGTTCCTTCATAGCTCTCATGTGATATGGAGTTATATATCATTTTTCGATTGTCTTAATGCTTAGTTCTTTTGTTGTTGTTGTTGTTGTTTTCATTAAACTTTATTTATCAAACATCAATCATGCAACATATTCACATACATATCATAATACAATATTCTCATTTATATTTATCATTTCTGAGGGCTCGGGTGGTCAGTTTGTTTGTTGGGTTTTATGTCCTGCCTACAGTAGTGTAGCCATTTTGGAGACAATGTCTACTTTAGACAGATATAGTGATGCCACATAGGAGTATCACACCATAGACATATGGCATAATACCACACCCAGTCACATTACCTTGACACCGGGCCAAACAGTCCTGGAACTACCCTTATATGCTGAGCGACTTCACGACTTTGGTATGTCACAGTCAGGGATCAAACCCACACCCTCCTGATTCAGGGGTTGACACAATAACCACATAGCCATCAGGACTGGTTGTATGTGGTCAGTATTGTGAGAGGAAACCACAGTATTGGGAAAAAACCCAACTGTCTAGACAGGTACCACTCTACTCCCTCAAATACTTTACCAGGAATCAAACTCAAGACACACAGGTGAGAAATCAGATGTATTACCACTACACTATACTCAGGGACCCTTTCAACACTAAATATAACAGATGAACAACTAAGGAAAGCAACAAAGGTCATGAGGCAGTTACACAGTACCCCCTAGCTTGTGGACAGACAGAACCCTACCACAAGCCACAACATGGTCAGATCTGGTACCACAATACCAACCCATCTAACCTCCTCTTTTATTCTCTGTTATCATCCGGCAATTGGAATATCTAATTATCAATTATCTCACTATATTGTTGTCTAATCAGGCACACAAAGGACCCAGTCTCCCATAGTATAAACCAAACACAACAATAATTAAGGAAACCAGCTGAAGAGATCTTCAGAAGGGGATAAAATAACCTACCTATTCTATTACAATAAAGAAAGAAGTAATACTGTTATGAGTGTCTCAAAACTCTACTGTTCAATGAAAGCCTTTATTGGATTTCACAAGAAGAATCTGATTGGCCTGCTATCAATTACAATTCACTTGCAGACTGATCTTGTTTTACACTGGTTGTTAAGGTCATTGCAGCATTATCTCAAATGAATATATTAAATGTATGAGGTAAACTAATTAAGAATGCAAGAAGCAGGGGCCTTGAGGCATGTCACAATATCTACAATCAGAACTTCCATCACGGCAACAAAGAACCATATACCAGGGGTACGATCTTTTGCTTAATACAGATCATTGTCATGTTGTAATGCGGGCCCAATAAATGCAGTACCCCAAGTTTGTCAGTCAGGCACAGTTTCACACAGTCCACCTGTCTCCACAAGTCTGACTGTAATCTATGTATTGGTGGTCATATGAGAATTTGTGTATTGGGTGGTCAATAATGAGTTAAACCTGGTGTACTGGTCAAATTTTTTATTTTCTGTTCACCATTGCAGAAATATATCTTAAACAGGCAATAGTTGTATCAAAATGTCCTTCTCCAAATCTTACATCAGGTTGGCTTCATATTTGGCCTAATATTCAGGTACATCTCTGGCTTGTGGATTTAAAGTTGCAATACTACCCAAAATTAATGCAATAAATACAGAAAACAAGGTGAAAATATGAAATTCATTTGTGTGTGTATGTGTGTAAAATGGGCAAGATAATGCCTTTGAAGTTCACAGGATAAGCCAGATTGATGTTGATAGAATCACCAATATATCAAATGACTGTAGGAAATTCACCTTTCCAAAAATCTCCCGACAATTAACATAAAGATTTCCAGGACTGATCAGGCTCAGTCACTTGATCACTTTCATGAAAAAAAAACAAAAAACGTGTTAAATACTTAAGATTTTGTGCATTTATATCATGTAAATTTATAGGCAGTTTCAGAAACTCAGATGGAACACCATAATTGACAGCCATGAATTTGGTGGTACAATCATAGTATCACAGATAATCCACAGGTAAAGTTAAGGATCAGACAAGTTATTATGAACTTTTTCTGAGATAATAAATAAATCAAATGTCTATGATTTGATTCAGTTTGGGAATTTCAAAAAAATTCAAGCTAATAGATTTATCTATAGTATTGCATGTTTTAAAAGTAAAGAGTGTCAAAATAGATACTGTGTCAAATTCAAGTAGAGGGGTGCCCAGTGTGCACTCCTGTGACTTACATGTGAATAAAAAGAAGAAAAAAAATATGTAAAATTATAGCTGGAAGTTATCCAATGCCTTTTTCATAGTGTTGGTGGTCGACCAAGAACCACTGTGAATTGGCTGTTAATATTGGTTGCAATCTATAAATAGAAATTGTGACATCACTAGCTTGCACTAGTCTCTATACTAAACTGTAGGATTCCCCCTAAAACTGCGAATTGTGCTTCCGCGCAAATAGACCCACGCAATAAAAGCAGTTAAATGAATATGACCAAATTAATGCCTACTAAACGTGCTTTTATAATTGTTGACACATAGTAATTTCAACACTTCTATTGCAGACTGAGCATCCATGTGAATAAGTATCACTGTCCTACTTTCACTTTCACAAACAGTTTTGGAAAATGCAGTCGTGTAAGTGAAATTTGCAGATCAGTATTTTTCTTTTATAATGACAAATACATGTTATTGGCATAATTAAATGACAACAACAAAATAACGTCAAAAATAATTTTTATTTACGTTACTTATCCATTCAAATGCAATCTCCAACGCATGAGATCTTAGAGGCGCAGCCATGATTTACCCATGATCCTTTGAGCACATTCACACAGGTCATTCAGACCAGTGTTGACATGATATTGGTTATCAATTCTGTGTTAAGATTTTGTATAGACTGTCAACTATATAAATTGTTTATCAGATCCATGGTCAGCAGTATATCAATATTAACCAAGTTACAGAACCTGGAACTGATGTCCTCATTCTCAATAATCAACCTCTGTCCTGTCTCTCTCTCCATTCCATTTCAAACTTTTCCCCCATTCCATTCCATTTTGAGCTCACATTCTCTCTCATTTCTTCAATCATTTTTCCCCTCTCTCTCTTCATCTTCATCAATTTCAAATTAAACCCAATTTTCTCGGTCCCCCTTTTTTCTTTACAACCTTTATCAAAATTTGTACCTTTCATTTCTCTTTCCGTCCCACACACACTCTATCCATTTCTCTTCATTCACTTGTTCAATCTCTATCCCTCTGCACTCTCCCCACTCCTCCTGCCTACCACTCCCCTCCCAGCTGATCCTGAAACCCCCCTCCTATATAATCCCTTCTCTACAGATTTCCTTTTTCCTTACCACTCAAAAAAAAAAAAAAATCTCCAAGGCCAATAATTCATTCAGACATCTCTATAAGAAATACTATCTCTTCCACAGTGATCTCCCCTGAACACTTTGATAGTGTGAAAGTGATAAATGATAATATAATATCATTTTATTGAAAAAATGTGTTGAAATCTGATTTAGTTTCACTTCATATATTTGACATAGATATGAAAGTTAAAATCATTTTAGAATCCTGTATAATACTTCTGTGGTGGGAGTTGTAAAACTAAGTAACAGCAAGGCGAGGGCTCAGCACAAAACAGTTGTGACTTGTTCTTTAATACATGTAAGTTATGACCGTTTTGCGCTGAGCCCTCCAAATTTATTTAGGGAGAGTAACCATGGCAGTAAGAAGTTTTATCATAGAATGGATTACTTGCCCTTTTATCCATACACAGGCAAATAATGCACTTTTCTTGTTTTCAGCAGTGGCAATATTAATCCTGCCATTCCCATTCATGGCCAAGTCAACTGCTCACAAACATTATCACAAACAAAACCTTGTATTATGTTGTGTAAATAAGGTCAACCACTGACCACTTGTCAAGTTGTATGTATATATAAAAAATCATAAAGAAAACACTGGAAAACATCTCTGAAGCACTTCATGAATCACATTTATATGCCAATATTGACTTTCAGTTAAACAACATGATTATGATATTTATCCAACTAGTAGCGCTATCATTGGAAATAAGTATCCAACTATTAACAACTGTCATCTGCGACATAATTGCCTAAATGAAATAGAATTGAATCATATTATCAAAACAAGAGCACCACATATGGATGCCAAAGTTCATCTATTTTTGTCTTAAGTAGAAAACAGATAAATGAAAAAAAAAATTAAAAAAATGGACAGACAGACAGTTGTGCCACCTTTGTCATGGTTAACAAGTGTGTGTAAGTGTGTGTGTTTGTTTTGTTTTTTCTGTTTTTTGTTAAATGGACCTAATAGTTATGACTGTTGCTTGGAATGTAGCCAAAGAAGATTTAATAGTTAAGAAGTTATGGACAAGGTTAATATTTTTCCTGTATTATTTTTTAAAAAGGGAGATAAATTTGCTCAAAATGGACCTATGAGTTATGGCCCTTGTAGTGAACAAATATATATAGTTTGATGGCAGTAATTTTAATAAATTAGAAGTTATGGTAAGAGGCTTAAGTTTTTCACAACTATCACTGCTAAAAATGACAGTGACATCAACAACACCAGAGTGATGACAATAACTCAACTTTTCTTCTTTGAAACACATCTGAACTAACAATAAAGGAAACAAATATTAAGCTGTCCCACAACAAGACCATGCCAAAGGCATCTTAGCTATATATACAATATCTTTTTGCTGTTCCCTTGTCAGATCACAACTAATTATTATTCCCCCAAACAGTGTTTAAACAAAAACCTTATATAGGTTGCTAAGGCAACACAGATGGTACTTACATCTGTCTGAACAAGTGCATGTACTCAATGTCCCCATGTTGCTCCTGGGTCAAGAAGAAGTCCAGCCTCTCTATAAGGGCTGCCTCTACCTGTGTTAAAAAGTCATTATCATGGATTACAGGCAGGTCATGAGATTTGCTCACAATGTTTTTATCAAACATTTTATCAAATCTTAATTTCAAATCAATGCATTCTTACCCTCATCCCCTCACTGTACTAGCATGTCTCCACACCAGCAGGTACCATACACAAGCTTTATCACACTGAAAACCATTTACAGTATAATCATGTTTTAATTGTTAATTGCATATTGCCAAGCTTATGATAAGGATCAAATAGTATTTAACCTGATCAGCTTGCAAGTTACTCACAGACTGATCTAATCAATCCTGGCAAATTCTCAAGGTAACAGTCTTAAATCATAAATATACAGCAGTTTGTGCAGAAACAATGTAATCCAATTCACTGATCATTCTGTTCCACAGCCAAAACTCTATATAGCAATTAAACATAGTATTCCTACTTTTGGTATATTCTTACAAGGTATTCTGATTTGATAAGTGACTGAATTACCAAATTCCACTCCTTTCCTTTTTTAATTTTGTCCTCTGTGGACAAGAGAGCAAAGATGGCCCAGTATCTCTCCCCTAGTTATATTGATGTTAAAGGCACAATTTAATGATGTAATTTTCTATGAAGATTGAATGAAAGTGACCCCAAGATTTGCTCTAGTGACTTACATATTGACTTCACAAGACCTAGTTTTGAACTCATCCAAGATTTTAACAATTTTAGGCTAAAAATGTAGCATACAGTGTTCAAAACTTTTTTCTAAGATTTGACCTGGTGAACTTATTTTTGACACCAATATCAGAATTCCATATTTCATGGAAACAAACATAATGACCCATAAAGGTTGGATAGGAATACAGTAACACTGTTGTCAATTTTCACACTTAAGTTGATTAAGTCCTCAGTTTGCCTATATAAATTTGTGTTTTTTAAAACGTGAATAGTGTACAAACTGAAATGTTGGGGATGAAACTGATTAACGGCAGTATCAGTGTAGGATTGAGTAAGTTTTGAAAGATGCACTTCATACAGTATCTGGATAAAGGGAGCAAATATCTACAATCATAGAAACAGATTATTACTATCGCAGACCAATCTATGATTTTAATGATCCTTTTGTTATATACCTACTTTTTGCACCAAATAATATAAACATATAAATTCTGAACTTTGCATTTATTCTAAAACAAATCTTCATTTTTTTACCATTAAACAACAAAGAACAAAGGAACTATTTTTTTTTATCAAGGTTACAGTACATAAAGTTCTACACAGCGGGTAATAATATGCAGTGTGTAAACGGCTTCCGTTTTCAAACCAGGGACATCCACATTGTGCAGTGACGTCAAATAAAAGTAGTCTATGCACATAAAATTATGTTTAGACCAGGTAGAGACGTGATAAAGGTTTGGAAAAAGGTTGGGACCTTGATAAAAGTTTCTGTATTTTTGCTGTAGGAAACAGATTGAAAATGCATAGTATCATACATAGATATAAAATAAAACACTTTATCAGGCAGAAGCAGAATTAAGTTTTATAACAAAAAAATAAGCTATGGATATCACAGTAGGTTATGAATATCCCAGCTACAACACCAAAACTCAAAAGTATGAACAGATAATGAGCATTTTGTAAAATGGGACGGAACACAATTGGATGGGACAGACAGTGTGATTCCTATTTAGCATCCATTTCACTTTGCAAATTTTGTGAATAAAAGGTAAGGTATGAAGGGCTGTCCTACCTTTTTAAAGTTTTTGTGTCTTTTCTGGTCAGCCTCCATCATGTCGAATATGATGGGCAGCGTGGCCTTCCGCACCTCCCTCTCGGGCACCAGGGTCAGCTCAAGAAAGGGGCCTATCAATTCCGGTATAAAGTACTCCTTGTGCTTCCCTAGCGACTGCCATAACGTTTCCACCTGGACCCCCATCAACACACGCATGTCCTGATACCTGTAGCATGACATCATATTCATAAAACAGGTGGACAGGTCATTTGTCAACTTTTGCTCTATATTCTTCTTCTTTCTTTTTTAACGACCAAATCAGATTCATACAAGCAACTAGTGTTGCACGCAACACATGAGTCCCTTACCGGTGAGGTGCATAATTTTTCCGTTACCATAGCAACCAAAATTTTGAGAAAAAAAGGGGGGGATGTGCAGAATTTCCATACTACGATCTTTTCATATACCAAGTTTCATAATATAATCTTAAAAGTTTTTTAAGTTATTGCAGGATCCAGATTCCAGACATCTGGATGGACAGACAGAGGGACAGACAAACAGAGGGAAAACCTATAGTCCCCCATGTGGTAAGCACCAGTATGGGACTAAAAATGTGTCCTTACAATTACTAGCATAAAAATTATCATTTTCTCATATAGTATTATGGAAAAGTCAATTTGTTAAGGAGAATGAATATACAGAATGAAAATAAAGAAAGAACATGTTTTATCTGGATTTTCAAGTTAACAAAAATGTAATAGAGACTAAGAAAAGTAAAAAACAGAGTGAGCCAATAAACATCTATGCCAAAATGTTTTGAAATTAAGTCAGTACATTTGGACAAGAACATATTTGAAATATTTACTACATACATATAAGGAAATAAGCTCCACCACATGGCTTTCCAAATTATTTAAATAATCTTAGAAGAGAGTCAAGGAACATCTGTGCAAAAATACTTGAAATCCAGCAAATAGTTTTGGACAAGAAGATTTTTAGAATGTTAACTATATACAAACTGAAAACACTCTGAAACATTCATGCTTTTGATGCTTTCCTGATGCATTACTAAATACTCCATTACAACATGATGGACACCTGATATAACTACAGACCCCATGTCTTGATCTGTTCATAAGAGCCATGTGGAGTCACAACATTATCCAATATAACATGGTATCTAGGTTTGAATCCTTGGTATAGCATTACAATAATCAGTAGTGTATCTAATCATTTATTTTTAGAGTTATAATGCAGTCAAATAAAAGTAATTACCTGGGTTTTGACCCAAATTACAGTGCAATAGTGGAGATGCTGTGAAGGAATATAATTGCAGTTAGTATTTCCATTTAATCTTGAAAACTGTGTACCCATGTTAGACTTCCTTTAATTCATAATTAAAATCACCAATTCTACAGTTATTCAAAATCCAAAAAGTCTCAGCCTTGCTAGGAGTTTGTCAAGGATAGGTCATCATTCAAGCATTTATTTTTTAAGGTAGTTTCAATAAACTTAAGTGTACTTAGACCATTGATATTCAAGCTTTGCAATCATTTCTTGGAAGAAGGTTGAATCTTGAACTAAAAGACACTCTGATTAACAGCATGAATGACATCAGTGGCAAATGTGGGATTTCAGATGGTGCCAGATCTCAAGCTTCTGCTACTGCCACTTGTGCTGTATGGACTGCAGGGACATTGTCCTGCAGCAACAGGATACAAGACTGAAGCTTTCGTCTTTTAGTTTTTATTGCTTCTTTCGTGAGGTGAAATGTCTCAACCTGATGGTCCGTGGTCACAGACTATGGGTCATTTAACTGTGGATCATCATCAGTGCTTTTAAATCAGCAAGCAGTACTTCTTTACAGTGGAATAGGGGAGAGAATTTTCACCATGTTATCATGGGTTTCCTTGGTGTTTACCCCTTCTATATGGAGATATTTGATAACAGTTCTGATTTCTTTTTGTCCATTTTACAGACTATTGCTTTCCTATACATATCAAAGTTGTATCATCTGAATGTAAACACAGCAGGTAAATCAGATATGGTAGATAAAGTTACAAGACGTTGTATTATAAATGTAAACAAAAAATATTCAGCAATATTTATTTTTTACTAGGTGAAGCCGAGAACTTGAAGCGCTCTCTTACAAGCAGAAGGTATTTGTCAATTTCATACTTGACAAATAACACTGAGTATTGAAATATAAAACCTCCTCTCCAGAATAATAAGTTACATTAATGTGCAGCAAAGTCAAGGTCTTTCCATACTTGAAATATGTAGTATTCATAGCCTTTAAATCATCAGCTCTTTACGGTCCAGTGGTTTTACCAGGCGTGCATTCAGTATGCCAAACCATATGCAACAATACACTTACAGTCAGCTATGAAACTGTCTCTGTGTCATAAACCATGATATTCACGTATACCTATGTACAGCATACGGTGCATGTGAACAGCATGGTTTAAGGACCTAAGACAACTCCACAGCTGACTGTAAGCGACTGGTTGCATACAGTTTGTCATACTGAACACATGCCAGATAAGAACCAGTCAATACACAAGATATACAGAAACTGTTATCATAAAGGCAGTTATTAACTAAACATGGCCAGGTGCACAGAGAATAAACACACTGAGGAAGTTTTGGATTTTTCTTGTACTCAGTGTATCACTAAAAACAAAAGAAAAAGAGCTAAGACATTTTGTGAGACTTGCAATACATTCTTTTGTTACAACTGTTTGTCATTCCATGATGAAATGTTCAAGAACCACATTCAACTCGGACCAGAAGAGTTTACACGCAAGGCAGACCTCCGTCTCCCCACAGAACGATGTGGTCGCCACAGAAATGAGCTGGCCCAGATGTATTGTAGAGACCACGATTTAGTGGTCTGTAACACCTGTGTATCCATGCAACACAGGTAAGTCTGTTTCTATATAGAAAAACATCATAAAATATAAATCTAGTAAAACTTTGTGACATTTGAAATTTCATATATCTTTATTGCAAATCTGATTGTGGGTTTAAAAAAGTATAACTGCCAGACAGAATTAAGGTGTAACTCATTGATAGGAAATACAAAAATTCCACAAAAACCAGGCCTTCGGTATGGAAGTAATGTACCCAATTTTGATCCTTTTCCTCTACGTATGACCTTGATCATGTTTTAAAATATCTCAATGTTTGACAAAGTTACTGTTATACACCCATCCACCCACCTGCTCATTAACCCACCTACCTGACCTTAAAAGTGACATACACCCAACCACCCACCTGCTCATTAACCCATCTACCTGACCTTAAAAGTGACATACACCCAACTAACCACCTGCTCATTTGCCCACCTACCTGACCTTAAAAGTGACATACACCCAACCACCTACCTGCTCATTAACCCACCTACCTGACCTTAAAAGTGACATACACCCAACCATCCACCTGCTCATTAACCCACCTACCTGACCTTAAAAGTGACATACACCCAACCACCCACCTGCTCATTAATCCACCTACCTGACCTTAAAAGTGACATACACCCAACCACCCAGCTGCTCATTTGCCCACCTACCTGACCTTAAAAGTGACATACACCCAACCACCCACCTGCTCATTAACCCACCTGCCTGACCTTAAAAGTGACATACACCCAACCACCCAGCTGCTCATTAACCCACCTGCCTGACCTTAAAAGTGACATACACCCAACCACCCAGCTGCTCATTAACCCACCTACCTGACCTTAAAAGTGACATACACCCAACCACCCAGCTGCTCATTAACCCACCTACCTGACCTTAAAAGTGACATACACCCAACCACCCAGCTGCTCATTAACCCACCTACCTGACCTTAAAAGTGACATACACCCAACCACCCAGCTGCTCATTAACCCACCTACCTGACCTTTAAGTTTACCACTCATAATCAGATTTTTTTTCCAATGAAAAACCCGATTAAGAATCTATCATACAGCAGTCTTAAAACCATTTCATAGTTATCAAATTTACAGTCATTGCCTATAATTCCAAAGAAAAGTGACACGTAGATGAATGACAATAACATGACCTTCCATATTCAGCTGCGATCAATCTATAAACAATACATATTTCAGGATTTGAAAAGGACCTGTAAAATGCTCCCTTTATTTTAAAACTAGAGCTATTAGACTGGTGACTCTCATCCCCATTATTGCATGTGATAATAAATATGGCTTAATAATATTGCAAAACATATTTATGATACTTTCTCAAATCACATTTCTCTTCATTTAAATCTCAAAATATTTTGAAAAAAGTTTGATATCTGTTAAGGTTTTAATTAATTTGTTTGTTTGGGTTTCAATAAATGTCCCACCAACAGTATTTCAGTCATCTGGGAATGTTCAGTCTATATGAGAGAGATGAAGAGCTGTCCTACCATGTTATCATGCTGTAGATAAGGCACAGACTTATTATCTATACACTGGTCCAACCAGTCCTGGATTTACCCTTATCTGCTATGTGTCAAGCACAAGGTAAACATATAATGGAGAAATGTCTTCCAACATAATCTAAATATAAAGCCAAAAAAAAAAAAGTTCTGTTCTTGTCTCCCAACCAACCCTTTTTTTTCACAGCTGACCCTAAAGTTTTTTTAGCTCACCTGAGCACAAAGTGAAGGAATGATTCTTAGGTTGTAATGAGCAAAAATAGCAAAAGAATCATTCCGATCCCCCAACCAAGATGGTCGCCAGAGCTATAAATAGAATAATCTATAAACTACATCTCCTCCTAAACCACTTAGCAGGTTTTGATGAAATTTTACAGGAATTATCCTTGTGTGGTACTGAGCAAAAACAGCAAAAATCGTTTCGATCTGCCAACCAAGATGGCTGCCATAGCTAAATATAGAAAAATCTTTAAATGACATCTCCTCCTAAACGGCTGTGCAGATTTTGATGAAATTTTTCAGGAATGATCCTTTGGTGGTACTGAGCAAAAATAGCTAAAATCGTTTCAATCCTACCAAGGTGGCCGCCAGAGCTAAAAACAGAAAAAATCATGAAATGACATCTTCTCCTAAACCCTTAAGCAGATTTTAATGAAACTCAATAGGAATGATCATTGGGTGATACTTCACAACAACACCTTAAATCGTTTCAATCCGCCAACAAAGATAGCCACCAGAGCTAAAAATATAATAATCTATAAACTACATCTCTTCCTAAACCGCTGAGCAGATTTTAATGAAATTTTACAAGAATGATCCTTAGGTGGCCCTCTTGTTAACATTTACACCTTTAAAGTTTTTCCTTTACTTTTTTTTTTTACTTTTCGAAAAAAAAACAAAAAACAACAACATCCCAACAGGATCTACTGATCCTATTTTTTTTCTGGCTGGTGACCAGAAACAGAACTTTTTTTTTTTGGCCTAACTTAGCACAAAGTATTAACACAGAATCAACCATTTTTTTTTTTTTTTCAGGTCATGCACAGGAGTGGTCTTTATACCAAATGAGGTACAGAACTTGATGGGTTCTGACACACTTGCAACATTCAGAATGGAGCTGAACACTTCTCTAGAAACTCTGAGGAATGATGAACAATCTGCGGAGGTCAGCCTTGAATCACTGTCTGACAAAAGATATAACTTACTACGATCAATAGAGAATCATGGTCAAATGCTGAAAGCAGTCATAGACGGAATGGTTAAAAAGTCAAAAAAAGAAATTCAGGAAAAGTATCATGCAATAAAGGATGAATTCCAAAAAGAGATGAGAAAAACTCAAGCATGTAAACAAGTATTGGAAGGATGTATCCAACAGTTTGATATTGCTGAGAAAGAATCAAATGACTCTCAAATGTTTGTATCAATGAAAAAATGTCAAGCCAAACTAACTGTAACTAATAAACATCATTCAGCCTTTAAAACATGGGAAGAGACTATCCAACTAAAATATATCTCAAATGAAGAAATAGAGAATAGTCTTAAGAAGTTCACATCACTTGGGTCAGTCATTGACCAGCACACACAACCATCTCTCTACACAGTCAAGGCACAGGAGACTGTGCAGCTGTGTCAGGAGGGGACAAAATGTAACATAACAGATTCTTGTCAGCTTCCACATGGTGCCTTCCTTCTGACAGACTGGACCCACAAGAAGATTGTCCATCTGGACAGCTCCTGCAGCAGGATAACTGACCAGTGTCTAGTTCCTGGATCACCATATGCTGTGTGTCTGACGGGGGACAATGAGGTTGCTGTTAGTCTTCAGCCTCAACAAAACATTCAGTTTGTCTCCTTGGGAGCAGAAATGGCCCTGACCAGGTCTGTAAAGCTTCAACATACCTGTAGAGGTTTAGCCTTCAGCCAGGGGGAACTGTTCGTGTCAGACATGAGTTCACATGTATATGTGTATGACACTACTGGGACCCCACTCAGAACCCTGGGAAACAGTGCACCGGGCCAGGGGAGTCAACTCAGAGGTACAGATCATATTGCCATTAGTTTGAATGGACAGAGAGTTTATGTTGCAACCCGTAAAGGAGGCCTGATGTGTATGGACAGAAATGGCAAGCAACTGTTTAAATACAGTGGAGCTTTCCTGAAATCTGCACATGGTGTATGCACTGATGACCGTGGCAGTGTGTTTGTCTGTGGGTATGATTCACACAATGTTGTTCAACTGACGGAAGATGGGCATATACTTGGGATTCTACTGCAACAGTTCAATGGAAAAAGAACCAGATTCAGTCTGCTTTGATTCAAGGAATAAGAGACTTCTGGTTACCAAGGACTTTGACAGTTCTGTTTCAGTTTATGAGCTTGAATAGTCACTTTGAGGGAGTACTTTATGACTGTGTACTTTACATTTGATTCAATGAGCTTGAATAAAGTCAAAGTCACATTAAAGGAGTACTTTATGACTGTGTACTTTTATTTCAATTCAAACAGATCAGACAATTTTAATTCATGTTCTTACTATCAGGGTTGAATTCCACCAACAATTCTTAGCACTAAGTAAAACTTAAATACTTAAGGGAGAATTTCATTAGTCTTGTTTCTCTGATGAAATACCCAAATATTTCCTTTCTTATCAATTGTTGTTAGTATTTAAGGCAATAATTCAATTCAGCTTAGTCATGTACTTAAATATTTCATAAAATAATAATGGTAGAATGTGTACCTATCTAGTTTAAGTATTACTTAGTGCTAAGTATTGTTGGTGGAATTTGAGCCCAGTCATGCCACTCTGACTGCTACTGATGTGTTCTTATGCAAAACTATTTTCCCACCACTGGGAGTTTTTACTAAAGTGTTACAATGTAGTCCTTGCCAATCCAGATTCTGTGTACATGTTTATTATCATTACATGGCAATGCATGACTTTGAACAGTAGCCCTAATCATAAGCAGCCTAAAATGTAATGATAGTGTCTACTTAGTTTGAATAATACAGTTTGAATAAAGACGTTATCTTTACTAACAAATCTCCTACCATTGAAAAGAACTGCTAGCTGAAATGCACATATGTTCTGAAAATTACAGGAGTTGGATCTATAGGTGTAAAAAGTAAAATCCTTTTCTACATTAATTTTATGTTAGATTTTATGCATGTATTGGGTTTTATTATTGTAGGAAATTTTGCAATAAAATACACAAAATAAATAATTTTAGATTCTCAAAACTTTGCACAATATTTTCAAAAGCCCTAAATTCCAAGTTATTGAATATACATGTAGTGAATAAAAAATAATTTTAAATAAACAAATATGTTTATCCTTTGTTTTTTACAAAGCATGTATATCATAAAATATAAAAATCTGTTTTTATGTACAGATTTGGCTATTTGACTAGAACAGTTGTTGGTATAAATAAATATTACTATGGCCATAGGATAATGTGATGTTTTTTTATGCCATTTGTAAGCTGTCATTGTATCTATATACTTATACAATGGGTACCTGACTAAATCCTTTACAACTCAGTAATGTAATATGGCTCCATGGTATACCATAGGAAGACTTGGCTGATTACACTGTCTGCCTTACCAACATCCTTTATCACACTTTGAGAGAAGTTCAATTTCAAGTGCAAAACCAAAGGCACATTTCAGTAAGTACAGTCTGATCTTGGATTATTTTTATTCTTCTTATTCATTAGTCATGTAAGGACATAATGGGATGGGATACAGCAGGCCAAATCAAAGTGTCCGCCACAACTATATCCTGACTGAAGCATAATTACAAATAATAGGAGATCTGAGAATGGTAGGAAGCAGCACAAAAAATTACAAACATAACAAACAACAAAAATAAGCCAGACAAGAAATAGAAAGAAAACTTTGTAATTACCTTTCCTTGAGTTTCTGGGCCTTCTCTGCAGAGTAGCGGTCCAACTGTAGACTGGGCTGGGTGATGAATGCTACCGCCAGGTTGAAGTAGCTCGTCCATAGCTGAAATATAAAAATAAACATCAACTGGGAAACAATCTTTAGGACTAATCATATGATACTAATCTCTGTTGACCATATCTAGATCACATCAGTACTTTGTGCCTGGGCATCTCTTGGTGATTCCTGCCGCCCTCAGAACAACAATTCATGAATACTAACACTGGGCCATTATGCCCATTGTATTCATATGCACAACTAACCAAGCCTATAAACACACTGTACAGTATAGTTCCATTATAATGTTGTTATTGGGGTCCAGGTGAATGATGTATGAGGAATGCATTCTGATATCATAGAAACATGCACACCCATAGATCATTAAATAACCATAATATGAAGAACTCAAATTTCTAGACATTTACATGTAAAACACAATCTTCAATCATTTGTTTTTCGTTCTGACTTCTTACATTAACTCCTCACAACAGTTCCTAGGAAGGACCTGTGGGTTGTATTGTGAATCTTGCCCCAAAAAGGAGTTTGAACCAACCCCAATCTTAATGTGCCTGGATAGCGCAGTCGGAATGCACAGTGCTTTTCACCATTGCATCCTGGGTTTGATTCCTGGTCATATGTCATGAGAGGGTACAGTGGTCGCCCATCAAGACATGTGGGTTTCTCCAAGCTCTCCTGTTTCCTCCCACAATAATGACCATATATGCCGCCACCAGAGCCATCGAAAGTGATTGATAAAAGTTGTTTTGTAATCAATGTTAAATAAATGAAATTTAAACCTCAATATTTTTTACACAAATGATAATGGTTTATACTTTAATATCTCACAAATCTCATATATTGTAGAATCAAGTATGGACATAATAAGTAATTTTAGATATTAGTTATATTTCCATACTGTGTCATAAAAAAATGTAAGATTATATTAAATAAAGCTCAAAGAGCATTTCACCAGTTTCAGGCATGTGGAAATGTGCTTATTTAGACAAATGCATGAGAAATGGTATGAACACATCATTGAATGGTCTCCGAATTTAATCAGGTGAGTCAAAAGTATTTGCCTTTAAAGGTTTTGTACTAGTAAAACAATGTTAAATACAACATTACTGCCCCAAAATATGTACCTAAACCTATACATTGCTCTGAAATTGGGCTCTAGTTGATCTTAAAGCCTATGTATTTTAAATCTGTAAAGACATTCTAATGCTGGTTATCAAGAATCCATGTACAAACCTTAGAGTCAAACTTGTCCCCAGCTATGTAGTTGTCTTTAAGTGCCTGAGACAGGTACTCAATAGCGGTAAACACCACGCTGAAACAAACAATAGATTTCATTCTGCAAAACCTTTTTGTTTACTTGCGTTTAATGTAACAATTTAACATTTACCTAATGAATATTCATGTACGAATTTATGACTTGAATATTAATTTACTGATCTTTAAATGGAATATGAAACAATTGAATTTCTTTGCCATGCCTGTGTAGAATCTTAGCTACAATATTATAGAATCTGAGCTACATTATTGTATGATTAAACAGTGCAGACCCTGTTGGTGTGCCCTATTTGCAGGCAAAGGCATCAAAATGTGTTTATAGGAGTTACAGGGTCAAAGTAAACCAAAGACCTATTAAACAAAGATTGGCTACTAGTCTAAATCTCACACAAGCACATAACAAATTGTCCAATTCTTGCACAGTCATTTTTCTTTTGAAATTATGAAAGTAAATCTTATCTTATAATAGAACATTACCATCAAAATGATACTTTAATAATATGTCAAGAAATAAAACTGTTTCTTGTAAAATAGAAAAGAACCTGCATGATGATAACTATATGTGTTGTTTTTCTGCTACACTGGTTGAACTTAAATCATAATAATAAAATAATAATAAAATAAATGAAACTAAAAATAATTCCCTGCAGTAGAGAAATATCTATTTTATGATATCGTTACATTTTCCTTTGTGATTTTTTCATTCTTTTTTAAAGTTCGAAATAAGCAATAATCTGCTGTGTTTTCTGATTTTTTCAACTGGTTTTTAACAGTGTTTCCCATCTCTGTTTAATATGTCTTTTAGTAAGTCAGTCATATGGGGATATTGTCTACATGAGACAAAGGTATTAGATATAAGGCTGCTGTACTATGGTAACATGCCATGATCAGAAAATTGGTGTTATACCACATCCAGCTACTTACACACTACGCTAGAAATTAGATAGGGCTATTAAAACTAAAATTATCACTAAAGGTGATTTCCCACATCCCACCTGGTCCTCGTAAAGTGAGTGTAGGACTGAACGAGACATGAGGCAACAAGCAGGAGTCCTATATAACCCCCCACATCTAAATAGCAGGGGTATAAATATGTAAGTCGTGATTCTCTCCCCCTGCCCTGACAAGTAGTTTTCTCTCATCAGTTAGGACCACATGAACAGCATAATTCAATGCTGCACAACCAGTTTTGCAATCAAATCTTTATGGTTCTCTCTTCTGTATAATCAATAATTTTTACTTGTTTGTGACCATCCGCATGACCGTCCAGTCCATTGGGAAGACATTGGGTTGCACAAGCAGTTTGAATACAGTGAATATGGTCTTGAGGAACTCCTTCAGTGGCGCCCCCCGGTGGTAGACATGTAAAAGTGCATCATAATGCTCTTCCTCCATCAGACGCAGCATCTCTGTCAGGCTGGAAATGATCGCTCCCTGTAAGAAGTAGCATCGCAAACATGAAAAATAAAGAAAATAAACATTCCATGTAGAAAGTATTTAAACAAATTTGGGATCTCATCAGCAAGAAAAATCAGCGTCAAAATTAACAGTAGTTATTGTCAAGTAGTAATGGTTCCTCTACTCTCCTGAAGCTTTCCCCTCATTCATTTTTTTTGTATTCATTTTATTTTTGAATGTAAGATAAAACCATGATTGCCTGTAAAGCTAGTTTATTCTGACTTGAGACACTCTACAAGATAAAATTGCTGGTAGTGGAGAGAACTAGAACAAATACATGTATGCCTGACCTATCAACCACTGGACTCTCTGGTGAGAGGAAAAGTGAGTCTAGACCACACCTGGCTACAGTTAAAAGATGGTTTACATTAAGTAAATGACAATGAGCAAGGAAGAGATGAAAGTTGTCATTCCATTTTTTTTGGACATACAAGAGTGGTTGAGATGTCTGGGAATGTGCTACCTGACAGAGAAATAGCTTTGAATAATTGATAAGCATCACATTCAGAAGTGGAACTTACACCAAAAGGAAAGGTTAAGACTTTGAAACAAAGGTGGAATATAGTTTCCATGAATAGATAATGACATCCAATACAGCGTGTATTTCACAAGAAGTTAGTAATACATACAAGGGTGATACAAGACTTCCAAGACTAAATTATCAGCAGAAGGAAGTGTAATCCAGGAAACAAGAGGCTTTTTTCTCCAGGAACATGCCCCTCTCCTTCTAGCCGTATGACTTCACATGCTGATATACCTGCTTGTGAAATTACCCTCCCACCTTCCAACAGAAATACTAAATGAAATATAGGCCACACAAGAATTTGTGCACATTTCTAAGAAAATGGCAAATAACTTCTCTGTAACTGGAAAACAGCAGAGTTAAATCCCCTAACACACAAGTTCACTTGCCCATATAACTCCCTGTAAAATTTCAACACTCCAAACTGAAATACTTTAATTTGCTCAACACAATGTTCTGTGACTAGACAGATGGATGTACAGACCTTTGTAAAAACAAAATGTCTCCAACCATATATGGTTGGAGACTTAATTAATATCCAAAAGCAGTTTATTACATTCTTTGGCAGCTAATGACATCCAAGTCTTAAAGAAAGAAAAAATCATGATATCCAATGAACAGACATCATAAAATCTTTGGAAACTATGTCAACTGCGAAACAGCTTGGAATCTAAATTCATTCTGAAGTAAGCTTGTCACTGAAGACTCTAAACATTGTATATAAGACCTTACATGTATGTTTTGTGACAAATGATCAACATGGCTTCCATAACTGCCTTCAGATTCTATATAAATGAACTTGTATTTTCTGAATTACATGAGATCAAGAGGCCTTGGGGACAAGAAATTGGAAAAGACAGAGCTTCAGAGTCTATAATTCAGGCCTAACGTTATGTTTTAACTGGTCAGATATATGTCAAACAAAGAGGAATGCATGCACAATTGAGTAGTTGCCAAACAGGAAATGTTTGAGAGGGATGCTGGGATACTGTCATGGCTGCCATCCACCTGTGTATGTGTGCATGAACATACATTGCAGGATCTTCCTATCTTGAGGTCACGGAATTCAATGGCTGGTGGTACATCTTCCGAGTCTGAGTGGCAGGACTTCCCCATGTTCAGTGATCTTCGCTGACTGCTTGGGTTGCCAAGGGTCATAAAGTCCTTGTTAGCCAAGGAAGGCCTCTTGGACTTAAATTTGTCTATGATGTTAGACAAACCCCACTGTGAGAACAGATCAGTTGCCTCTCTCTCATCAGATTTTTCCTCAATATCTAATTCCTCCAAATCCTGTAATTTTTAAAAATCCATTTTTCATGCCCATTTATACTAGAATTAACAAAGAATGAACTACAAACTATTTTTGAAGGTGATAATGTGTAACTTTCATTACAGCAGTTCAACAATGAATGAAATTATGCTTGCTCACTATGGGGAGTGAACATAGTGCAGAGGGAATGAAAAAAAAGAATATTTCTTTGTCATTTTCTTGATTTTATGATCCAAAATTTGTAAAGTGCTTATGATTATTTTAGAAATTGTACACACCTGTGGTAAATTCATTAAAATATCTAAAAAGAAAGGTTTTAACTAGTTTGACAGACACTTTTTCTCCAGACAATGGTACTTTTTTCAAAGTGCAAAACACACAACAATATCAAAATTAATACAGATATTCAGAGTCTATCAGTGGCTGGGAGAAATTGTTCACAGTTTTACAAAATATCAATGTAACATCTATTATTTTAAAGTGACTTCTTTGAAATATACTTTTTAAATGTGACATGGCAAAGGGCCGTCTTTTCCCAGCCACTAACACAATCTATAGAAAATCAAAGGTAGGCTAGGAGAAAGACTTAGTTACTTTCAAGTACACATGAAACAACCACAAATACAAGAGACAGTAGTAGTAAATACTTCCAGAAAAAACAGACAATGTGACTGTTACTGAACAGGTAGAAAAACAATGTTCTGAGCGGAAAATATAAAGACCAGCTGAAAAACAGAGAAATGCTTTTATGCACAGAAAAACCATGCTAAAGAGGATTCAAGATAGAAAACTGGAAATAAGAAAGAAAAAAAACCAACTTAACAGCAACATCCTCTGGAGCAAAGATATAACTGCCAAGAACATTCAAACAGCAAATGTACTTAGAGGTATACTGTACAGATGACCATACTAACAATAAGAAGGCTTAGCAATAAGTAAATGGAATCAAACTTCAATTTTTTATTTGACACCATATAACTTTCTTTCTTTTTTCCCTGCTAATGAATACTTATTACATCATAATACTGACAAAGTTTGACTTGATATGTTCAAACTTAAAAAAAGGCAAATATGTATTGGCAGAATATGCCAAACCTTGGGCTGCTATAAAATTGTATGTGAAATGTCGGTTTACAGTGTTGCAGACACTTGAAGAACTGAAGGCTGGATCTTTAAGTGGAATCAGCATGTCAGGCATGGCAGGCACAGTATTGAAAGTGACGATCGTAGAGAATAAACTTTAACAACTGACGCATTATGTTACTGAGAACGGTAAAGGGTTACACTGAAGGTGATCATTGTCAAACAATCAGAGATATTTTCAAAATACCAGGTTCATTGCATAATACTGTTAGAACTGTACTTAAAGCACACTTAAGTTTATGCAGGCTGAGTGCAACTTGGGTTTAGAGAAGGAAGTGGGAGTCAAGGTATAACAAAAGTTCCTCAGTCTAAAAACTAGTAATTAACCATGATTACTGGTAACTAATTTTTTACAATATGATTTATAACTTTATAAATGCCTTGGATTAGAAGGAATAATGTTATTGCTGTAGAATAGCACAGTGAAAGATTCTTTAATAAATGTCAAGCATGTTTTATCAAGAAACCAATTTCTTGCACATAGTTAAAATTTGAGCATCATGAAGACCACCAATTCAAGAACCTTCAAAATGCTGTTTAGTTTATTGACTTCATCCGTAACTTTGTAATGTCATTGTAAATACATGTATATGAATCTCATAAAATGGCATTTAGGTTATTATTTTATAACAAAAAAAAATATTTTTTTGATTACCCATTATATATTCAAGCCAAAGCAACAGCACCAATAACAGCAAAATGTCAAGAAAACTATGAAGAATAACAAAATTGTTCCAAACAGGCTAATGTTTTTGTTAAAGGTAACTTGAGATAAGAAATACTGTATGCTTATGTCATGGGCCAGCACCTGATGGTACATGCAGACAAGGCCTAGGGACAAAATGGTCAGTCCTCCAGACTGACCTCAGCATGGCATTCCAGACTGCACAAGATTTTCAGATAAACAAGATTTCCAGACTGGACAGCAATTCAAAACTAGACATCTCTGGTCAAGATTACAGGTCAAGGCTCCAAGACTGGTCTAGATTTCGAGACTGGAGGCCACCTACATCCATCGCCTCTAGACTGTCCTTCCAAATGCTGATGGTGGGAGTGGTCAAGGTGTTGCCATGGGACTTGTCCTCGATCCCAGACTGGATCCTTGGCAAGAGTTTCATCTCATGCTTCATGGTGTACCGACTCTGGGACTGACTCCTTAGCACCATATTTCTGTCTTTCTTCTTCTTCTTTTTGATTTTCTTTGAACGCTGTTAAGTCAACTTCATTCATTTAGGTTCATTTTGTGAGTTACAGTTGATATGATTATAAACTGTTCCTATTGAACTTCTACCCTTGTATGCACAAACCTCATGTAACCTGGTTAGTGTACAGTTACTTTTGTTTCCTCATCATTAGTAACATTTTATATTATGATGAAATGAGAGAAATTTCAAAATTTGTAACGTAATGCAACCATCGTGTGCAGTTATCAAATCTGGAATCAATTTGCTCAAGATATATTTCTATTTACCAGCAAATACTTTAAAATCCTAACCTGCAGCCATTCAATGACACCATGGCATACCATACATACACTAGATTAGACTGACAGCAGGCCTCAGTCTGAACAGGGTTAAGTGTTCCCTCATCTCAAGTGTACTGATGAGGGAACAGTGTGAAATCTGATCTGGGTTTACACTGGTTACATTGACAATCTTCCGGATATCTCCCAGGTGGCAAAACTTTAAATATTCAGTGACAACAAAAGTATAGTTGTAGATCAAAAGCTGAGAAAAATAAAAGTAACAGATTTTTCAGGGCTAAAATTATTTGAGTAATATAACTAGTCTAGCCAAACTGCCTTGAAGAAATTTTTTCACATTATTTTAGATGATAAAACAAGTTATAACTACCTCAAATACTTTCTCTCTATTAAGGATAACTTTTTAAATTCTAAAATAGTTTGGCTGTTAGTTTCATATATTCTTAAGAAACAATTGTAAATAACTGGAAGCATAGCTTAGTCTTTCAATACTTCTATCCCAACAACTGAGGTAAGTTATGCATTAAACTGTGTTTGGTTAACCCTTTCCCTCATATATACTCATTTTGATGCACTCAATAGGTATCACATAAAGCCTGATCTGCAGAAAACCACAGTTAAACCTTACCAAATTTAATTATAAAATCCTCATTTCCAGACCACTGAGGAGCAGCGAACAGCATAAAACCTGATCAGCCTGCGAGTTACTCGCAGGCTGATATGGTTTTATGCTGTTCGCATAGGTCTTTTCATGGTTTCCTCTATGAGGGAAAGGGTTAACATAGGTACTGCTGCTGAATCTGGTAGATTTACCTTTGGTGATGTGGGACTGCCGCCGCTCAGGTGGATGACGGTTTCCATGACAACATCAAACATGTTGGATATGATCATCTGAATGTCTCCCTCTATGTTGCTACTCTGTAAAGAAGAGAAGATGAGACATCCAGTATTAAGATGGAGAAAGGTTCAATCCACTGTAGCAATTTTTAGGTGCTGAAAAAGGAGGATAACAAATGGAGAGGCACGATATCAGATACCTTTAATATGTTTTAGATTGAAGACATTCCTGTGGGTATTACCAATTTACCCATTTTGTAGCAAGTTTAACTTTAAACTGAAGGTTGTATTGTGCTACAGAGTGCAGGTATGTATGACACTTCCGGATTACCTAAGTGAGTGAGTAAGTGAAGTTGCTATCTCTATCAGCTAAATATTTCTACATAAATGAGTAATTAACTTATCCATTACGACAAAAATGTCTTAATAAAACAAAAATGATTAAAATTGTGTTAATCAACTTCACAAATTCCATTTCTTTATTTCAAATGTTTAAATATATCCAGTAGTTTTTGTTTTTGTTTTTATAACTATGATTTAATGAACAGTTAGTTAAGAGGAGAAAACTACAAAACTTGCATAGAAATCAAGAACACTATAAAACACCATGTTATCTTATAATGCTTTGATCATATTTTGGTACTCTTATAAAAAGGAACTATAATTTTGTAGGTGAATACATGAGTATAATTATGTGTCATTTAAATAATTGAAAATAAAAAAGAAATTTAACAAGGTAAGTAATTATAGCATTATATAATTTGGTGAAATACAAAAGAAAACTCTTTCAACTGCATATGAAAATTATAAACAAGGGAGGTAACTGGTATGGGAATGTCCAAAAATGTAGTAAACATGGTCATGTCTAAAAATAGCAATCACATATGTCTTACTAATATCTAAATATAACTTGGAGACCTTGAGACTGGGACTTAGACCTAGTCACCTGTCTGTTATCATCATTACCATTACCCAATTTTAAATGATTATGTTAGTGGGCAACTTATGATCACATGTGATTTCTTGATAAATATTGGCAATCAAATATTGACAGTTGATGAACATGTATACATACATGGTAAATTGGCATAATGCATTTAGATTTCATTGAGTTTAATGATTAATCAATTGATTAATTGATTGATTAACATCAGGTTAAAGGGTAAGTTGTTAAGAAAATGATCAATGTGACCTGCATGAAACCATGTTCCCTGTTGTTCTCTGCCCATCTGTACCTGTCAATTGGGATGGTAACAGACACTATAGATCATGTTGAGAGTTTATTTCCAAATGATATATTGGGGGCTATACTTACATATCATGCAATAATCATTTTGTGACAGAACCTATAAGTAAGAAATAGATTACAAACAGGTGGAAGATATTTAGACAGTTTCCTGTATAAAGTCAGTAGAGTGCAGACCCATGATATCACGATTTATAAAATCAAACATTTTAATTTATTACATTAATGAATTTCCGTATACAAATATCCAATATGGACTTGATAAAATTTCAATTCACTGAACTTTAAATGGTCTAAGAAAAAAAGGATTTTGTAAGCGCTGATTTTATTGGCTAACACAAAGGTCAATCTGAGATGACCTTCTACACGATGTGGTCAGATTCAGTATACTGAATCTGATTTTAATGAGATTGGTAGAATCTTAGCTATGATAGTATATGAGCAAAACAGAAGAGACCCTTATCAGACAGCTCCTGGAAAAAGCTACCTGATCTGAGTCTGTTCTGTTTGCCATGGCATCAGAATACATCTATATGTGGTTAGAGTTTACCTAGAAATGATTGTTAATGAGAATATTTGTTTTTCAGAGGATTAGTATTTTTGCATTATTTCAACCACAGGTACTTGAGGACAGGACCCTGTCTTTATCAATAAGAAAAACAAGAGGCCCATGATGGCCCTAAATCGCTCACCTGAGATAAATAGGTTGACCCAAGGAACATCTTTACCAATTTATTTTAAAATCTGGCTAGTAGTTTTGAAGAAGATGATTTTTAAAGTTTTCATATTTTTTTTCTTTTTGTTGCCATGGCAACAAGAGTTCTATATGGATCAAGTTTATTTTAGGAACTTTTGTGAAGGATGACCCAAGGATCATTCGTGCCAAATTTAATCAAATTCTTTCCAGTGGTTTCAGAGGAAATGTTGATTAAAGTTTTCCCTATATACATATAAGGCAAATAAGCCCCGCCCCTGCCGGCCATGTTTTTTTGCGGATCGGAATAATTTTAGCAACTTTGGTAGAGGATGACCCAAGAAACATCTGTACCAATTTATTTTAAAATCTGGCTAGTAGTTTTGAAGAAGATGATTTTTAAAGTTTTCATTTTTTTTCTTTTTGTTGCCATGGCAACCAGAGTTCTACATGGATCAAGTTTATTTTAGCAAATTTTGTGAAGGTTGACCCAAGGATCATCCCTGCCAAGTTTAATCAAATTCTGTCCAGTGGTTTCAGAGGAGATGTTGTTTAAAGGTTTCCCTATATACATATAAGGCAAATAAGCCCCGCCCCTGGCGGCCATGTTTTTTTACGGATAGGAAAAATTTTAGCAAATTTGGTAGAGGATGACCCAAGGAACATCTGTACCAATTTATTTTAAAATCTGGCCAGTAGTTATGAAGAAGATGATTTTTAAAGTTTTCATTTTTTTTTTTTGTTGTTGCCATGGCAACCAGAGTTCTACATGGATCAAGTTTATTTTAGCAACTTTTGTGAAGGTTGACCCAAGGATCATCCCTGCCAAGTTTAATCAAATTCTGTCCAGTGGTTTCAGAGGAGATGTTGTTTAAAGGTTTCCCTATATACATATAAGGCAAATAAGCCCCGCCCCTGGCGGCCATGTTTTTTTACGGATCGGAATAATTTTAGCAAATTTGGTAGAGGTTGACCCAAGGAACATCTGTACCAATTTATTTTGAAATCTGGCCAGTAGTTTTGAAGGAGATGATTTTTAAAGTTTTCAAATTATTTTTCTTTTTGTTGCCATGGCAACCAGAGTTCTTCATGGATCAACTTTATTTTAGCAACTTTTGTAGAGCCTCACCCAAGGAACATTCCTGCCAAGTTTCATTAAATTCTGTCCAGCGGTTTCAGAGGAGATGTCGTTTAAAGCAAATTGTTGACGACGGACGACGCACGACGCACGACGACGGACGCCGGACGAAGGGCGATCACAAAAGCTCACCTTGAGCACTTTGTGCTCAGGTGAGCTAAAAATCATGATAGGTCTATTCCTAATAAACAATAAGCTAACCAGCAGGATACTGAAGAGCACCTATCAGGAATTGGTATTAAAATATCTATAAAAATGTGCCCATCAGTAATATTGGCAAGTTCCCACTGTCAACGGATAATTTTCCTTCATAAGTGTTCAAAAGAAATATTGTCGGAAGTCCTAACTGCACCCCTGTCCTAACTCCGCCACCTCCCTTTATTTTATTATAGTCTCGCTAGATTTTATTACACGCGTAAGCGACTTTAAGATTTTTTTTTCCCTATGTTTCTGTAAATAAACTCAGATGATTTTTGTATGAAATTTTGATTCAAACAGATAAATATTGCAAATTTTATCTCGCACCACTCTTTTCATGTGTCTTTTTCTTAATACAAAATGATTTCCATGCAGAATGGCCTTTTTACGCTCAAATTTTTAAAATAAAAGTATCTCGGAAATTCCATCTGCTGTGTTTACATATTCATAAATGGAAGTCATATGTGTACAATTCACAACAACTATGACGTCACCTAGGGGGCGGAGTTAGGACCACACAAAATGATGGCATAATATTTGACTCGTAATGTATTAAATGTTATTTTCGAGTGAATAATTATGTATAAAAGAATTTTTTTTTATAGAATTAATAGGTACGTGAACAGTTTCTATTCTATGTATTTTATTTATGTTGCATTTCCTAATTAAATCTTAAAAGGGCACAGTTTGGGCACTCGAGGATACAAATATAATTATTTCTAATGTCTGAAATGTCAAGATTTCAAATGGGGATTTAGTGATTTAGCCCCATTTGAACCTCTATCAACGGAAGTGAACCCAAAACAATATCTATGAGGTCAGCGATGTGATTTGTTTATGTAAAGAAGGGAACGGTAAGAGTTTTCCAAAGTTATTTTGTTACAAATATTTTCATTCTGTATCATGTACAATCGCAACATCTTTTTCTCAGTATGAGTTGACCTTTGTGGGCGATGACGTCATAGATGTCGTTTTGGGTTCACTTCCGTTGATCAAGGTTCCAATCGGTTGAAATAACTAAATCTCGAATAGAAATCATGAAATTTCAGGCAATAGAAATAATAATATCTGTATTTCATGTGAACAGTTATGAAGGAAAATTATTCGCTAACAGTGGGAATTCTCCAATATTATCGATGGGCACATTTTCATTAGTTTGTTGACACTTATTCCTGATGGGTGCCCTTCAGCATCCTGCTGAAGTTGGTATACCTTGTTGTTTAATATATAGTAATATTTTATTTATAAAGACATGGATAGTAAATGTTAGATTTATTTGAATGTGAATATTTTGATACATAAACTCAATGTAAATGGCGAATTAAAGTTGAAAACCGCTATATTCAAAGCGCTTTGTGTGTGTGTGTGTGTGTATGAAGGGGGTGGGGGGCACAGCTAGGGTCCTGTCCTCAAGTACCTGTGATTTCAACTTCTCATTTTATACAGGGTCCATGAAAGTTGCAATATAAAACAGCATAATACACTTTTGTCCAACCCCAATGAAACAAAAAAAAAAGAAGCTTTTCTCACCTTTCCAGTAAGTGAATCACAGTTAACAAACTACAGTGATATGTATCATTGACAGAGAAACTTTGAGATTTCTTTCCAATTTACATGTTTACCATTGTGTTTGCAATTAGTTCTCTCACTTAAACCAGAAAAAAAATCATTTCTAGTCTTACTCAAAAGTTGTTCATTATTAATCTACTTACAAATACATACTGCCACACAAATACTCAAATCATATATAACACTATCTGTGATATGTCAATCAGGACCCCTGAAAATCATGTTATCATGGTGCTGCACTTTAATGTTTTGTATTGTTGTTATTATTTAACACCAGTGACACACAAAGTCACAGCCACACCACAAACATGTGAACACCAGCCATGTGATCTGTAACATTCACACAGCTCGGTGCTGATCCTGGAGTAAGTCAATATTCACACTCTGAAAGCTGATTATATACAGAGCATTACCACTCATAAGGCATTGGTCTTCCAGAAATCTTTCTGTTTTTGGATACATGTACTACTTTGAGGAAAGATTCTGTATGTATATTGACTATACAGTGAAGATTCTGTATGTATATTGACTGTACAGTGAAGATTCTGTATGTATATTGACTGTACAGTGAAGATTCTGTATGTATATTGTCTGTACAGTGAAGATTCTGTATGTATATTGACTGTACAGTGAAGAGTCTATATGTATATTGACTGTACAGTGAAGATTCTGTATGTATATTGACTGTACAGTGAAGATTCTGTATGTATATTGACTGTACAGTGAAGATTCTGTATGTATATTGACTGTACAGTGAAGATTCTGTATGTATATTGACTGTACAGTGAAGATTCTGTATGTATATTGACTGTACAGTGAAGATTCTGTATGTATATTGCTGTACAGTGAAGATTCTGTATGTATATTGACTGTACAGTGAAGATTCTGTATGTATATTGACTGTACAGTGAAGATTCTGTATGTATATTGACTGTACAGTGAAGATTCTGTATGTATATTGCTGTACAGTGAAGATTCTGTATGTATATTGACTGTACAGTGAAGATTCTGTATGTATATTGACTGTACAGTGAAGATTCTGTATGTATATTGACTGTACAGTGAAGATTCTGTATGTATATTGACTGTACAGTGAAGATTCTGTATGTATATTGACTGTACAGTGAAGATTCTGTATGTATATTGACTGTACAGTGAAGATTCTGTATGTATATTGACTGTACAGTGAAATTCTGTATGTATATTGACTGTACAGTGAAGATTCTGTATGTATATTGACTGTACAGTGAAGATTCTGTATGTATATTGACTGTACAGTGAAGATTCTGTATGTATATTGACTGTACAGTGAAGATTCTGTATGTATATTGACTGTACAGTGAAGATTCTGTATGTATATTGACTGTACAGTGAAGATTCTTTACAATGTGCTCTATTATAACACAGAAGTCAATATGACTTGGTCCATCAATGGACCACCAATCTTATTTTTTCTATATGTTTAATTGAATTGAAGTGCATTTTTATATAATTACAATGTGGTCAATATAATGCACTTGGACACCAAACATGGTCTTATAATGGAGCTACGCTGCATTACTTTATCCCATCAATATAGTCTGATCTCCAAGAAACATTTGAATCTACTTATTGTAAAATCATCTTAACATTTTACACTTACCAGTAAAGACTGACTTATAACTTGACATTTCACTGACTGGAATTCAATCCTCACCACTTTGCCAGTTTGTCTCAATAAAGCGTGCAATGATATTGTCCCCAGGTCCTGAGATCAATAGACCAACTGACCATTTGACCAATCAACACAATGGTGAGGCAGAGTGATTCCAATTTACCCCTAACATCTAAATGGTGGGCATGCATGAAAAATTAGGGCATGTAATCCCCTTGCATAGAATAGCTGCGTTTTCCTGGCTGTCACTATAGGTGATCTACACTCCTGCAACATCACTCTGTCCTTATTCACACCACATACTCCTGTATCACTATCTATGCTAGTTTCTACTTTTAACAGCAGTGACCTTGACCTTATCCACACCCATCCAAAATACTGCTACCTTTTATGACAGAACTGAACTAAA